>JAMWET010004602.1:120000-140000 GCA_024036415.1 Prochilodus magdalenae | reverse complement strand
CAGTCGTGCTGAGTGGTGGAGAATAGCCACAGCCAGGCTGGTTACTGTAAAGGAGGGATGAATGATGGTAGAACCGCTGAAAACATTTATAGCATTGCTAATCTCATGGAGATAAGTTCTTTAAGGCTCACTGAGCAACCCGCCCTCAGGGGTTAGTGACTAATATAAGCAAGTTATTGGGGGCCACCTTAAAGGCACAGGTCAGAGAACTCTGAAGTCATGCATCAGCAGAATTCCTCTAGGAGGAAAGAAAGGATGTTCCAAACCCGATCCGCTGTGTCCTGTGTACATTTTCCCTTCAAATGTCGTTAGCAGAAAGACACCACACAAAGTCCTTTGTGACTAATCCGGGGTCCAGACCCGTCCTTCGTCTGGAAAGTGGCTTAAAGACGGGCTCAGAAAAGACCTGGAACTAATATAAACTCTAAATGAGATATTCCCACCTCTGTTCAGAATCCCCATCTTCTTTGAAGCCCACATTTCCACCGTAGCCATGCATATAATCTCAACTTCTGCTCGCTCCGTTTGAGAGCAGAAATAATCAGGAGGCATAAAGTGCCGGGATGACGTCGGTGGAAAGTAGCGGTCCTTTACCTGCGGTTCACGCAATGTAGCCAACGATGCCTCTGGAATGACTAACCATCATTACTATGCAAGACTCAAAAGGTTTCAGCTAAAAAGAGATTTTCCCTGCCTACTGGTCCGCAGAGAATGCGTCCACTGATGAAGAAGAGTTGATGATGGAGGAAAGCAGCAGGAACTTCAAAGGTGCTCATTAAGGTGTAATATGGAAATAAAACACGGCTCTGCGTTAATAAGACAGCCTAATGCGTGCTTCCTTCTCTTACCGCGAGCTAATTCATATGCAGTTTAGGATTCCGAATAGATGCCATCTGATTCCAGTTAATGCCGTTCCCTCAGTCTCCATTATGGGACTGTCTCATCTTAGTGAAAGCACTCTCTTCCTCAAGCACGCCAGATTGCCACTTCATTTCACTGAAAACTGCCATTAAAACAAAGCAACGTTCTCAAAGAGCTTCCCAAACAGAAGCCTGGGCCTGCTTTAGTGTCGGCTCTCGAGATTTGGATCTGCACTGCAGTGAACTCATAAATATGTGCACCCAGAGGAAGGAACAACTCAGGTGTTCCGGCGGAGCTGTGGAAAAGAATTCAGCGACAAAAGGTCTTTATATTCCTGCTATACGGAGGAATAGAGGTAGTAAAAGAACACAGCCGGCATTTATGCAACAGATTCCAGATGGTCAACTAATGATGGAAAAACACACCTCCACAACCAAATGTGCTCTGTGGATAATTTCACCATCTGGCAATTCCCAGAACTTCAGGAACACCTAAATTAATTACACTAAGGGAAAGAGAGAGAGAAAGAGAGAGAGAAAGAGAGAGAGAGAGAGAGCAAGAAAGTAGTATGTACCTATAGAGAGAGATTTGAAATAATTTACTGTTCTTGTTTTAGGAATTTTCATTAATTCTTGCAGAACGGCCCTATCAGAACGGCCCTATCAGAACGGCCCTATTAGAAGGGACCTATCAGAGGGGTCCTTGCAGGACGGTCCTATCAGAAGGGTCCTTGCAGAACGGTCCTATCAGAGGGGTCTTTGCAGAACGGTCCTATCAGAGGGGTCCTTGCAGAACCGTCCTATCAGAAGGGTCCTTGCAGAACGGTCCTATCAGAAGGGTCCTATCAGAACGGTCCTATCAGAAGGGTCCTATCAGAAGGGTCCTTGCAGAACTGTCCTATCAGAATGGTCCTATCAGAACGGCCCCATCAGAAGGGTCCTATCAGAAGGGTCCTTGCAGATTGGTCCTTGCAGAACGGTCCTATCAGAAGGGTCCTTGCAGAATGGTCTTTGCAGAATGGTCTTTGCAGAATGGTCCTTGCAGAACGGTCCTTGCAGAACGGTCCTATCAGAAGGGTCCTTGCAGAACGGTCCTATCAGAAGGGTCCTTGCAGAACGGTCCTATCAGAAGGGTCCTTGCAGAACGGTCCTATCAGAAGGGTCCTTGCAGAACGGTCCTATCAGAAGGGTCCTATCAGAAGGGTCCTTGCAGAATGGTCCTTGCAGAATGGTCCTTGCAGAACGGTCCTATCAGAGGGGTCCTTGCAAAACGGTCCTATCAGAACGGTCCTATCAGAAGGGTCCTTGCAGAAGGGTCCTATCAGAAGGGTCCTTGCAGAATGGTCCTATCAGAAGGGACCTATCAGAGGGGTCCTTGCAGAAGGGACCTATCAGAGGGGTCCTTGCAGATTGGTCCTTGCAGAATGGTCCTATCAGAAGGGTCCTTGCAGAACGGTCCTATCAGAAGGGTCCTTGCAGAACGGTCCTTGCAGAACGGTCCTTGCAGAACGGTCCTTGCAGAATGGTCCTTGCAGAACGGTCCTATCAGAATGGTTCTTGCAGAACGGTCCTATCAGAAGGATACTTGCCGCTCTCAGTTATTCTTGTGAGGTCTTGCATGTACAGCCAGTGGTGGACAGTAGCAAAGTAAATGTAATTAGTTTCTGTACTTAAGTATTTTTACCGTGTATCTGTATTTGACTGAAGTATTTCCATTCTGGACGTCTTTTTACTTTAACTCCACCACATTTCAAACATCTCAGTGCTTACTCTGCTACGTTATGTGAAACTTGTTGTTCCTTATGTGCACGAAAAAATGAAACAAGCTTATTCATGGATT
The DNA here is from genome assembly GCA_024036415.1 of Prochilodus magdalenae. Classification (NCBI taxonomy): domain Eukaryota; kingdom Metazoa; phylum Chordata; class Actinopteri; order Characiformes; family Prochilodontidae; genus Prochilodus; species Prochilodus magdalenae. The sequence continues at coordinate 137,300 of JAMWET010004602.1, read as the reverse complement.
CTTAGCATCCATTGGAATATCCATTTCAGGCCCGGACTACATGAAGGACCACTCTTTAGCTCGACTACATGCTTTGTCTACTTTGTTCACCACTGTGTACAGCATGTTTAAGATCTATCCAGAGATTTCTGGTGGTGTTCAGTTTGCCATAGTTGGTCATGGTTGCTCCTCATGCAAAGTGTGACTCACTTACCATATACGCGGCTCATCTTGGTTCGGGACCACGGTCTGCCTATGACACATTGCATTTTTTGTGAAGTGTGATCGTCTCCTCTAAGAGAGGAGTCATCATCAAGGCTGTGTGCATGTAGCCCTGTGTCATGCAGTCGTCTGCCAATGGTGCTGGCACTAACAGGATGACTCATGGAGAGCACCACAGCTTGCTGAATGTCCGCAATCATGGTGGCTGGGTCAGTCAGGTACAGTGATAGCATCTGTCCTTGCTTATGTCGCATGTGCAGCTGAGTGATGACAACCCTACCCATCAAGTTATTTTGATGACGAGTGTGTAAGCACTACAGTCTCTGCATATTCATTTCCCTGAAGATATCCAGTGCTGTTATAACCTGTATTCCATGATTTTTCTGAAATGCTTATTTTCCCAGTCTGTCCTGGTGCTAAATCTGTATTGTCCGTTATTTATTGTCTGGCACTTTTTCTATTTTTCACCATTTACTGAACAGAATATGGCTTGGTTTAATTAAGAGTGCTGCTAACATAACTTATCCAGACTGGCAATCCCAACAGGCCTCATACATTATGTCACAGAGGCTATGGATTTCCATGCATCACTCAGTTCCCTCATAAACAACCAATGTAATCCTGTTTCTACAGTGGCGGTCAACGGTACAAGGCATAGACACGAGCACACGCCACGTTCGGATCGCCCTATTTACATCCCTTCGCCTCCCAGAAGCATGCAGAGACAACTAAACGTGGTGGGTAAACAAATGAATTATTTAACATTGGAAATATACATCATTTATGATGCAGACAATCAAACAGGTCGAGTCATTTCACTCCACATTCTCACACCGGCTCTAATATTAAACCTAATCAGATTAATGCATCATCCGCATTTCGTTTAGTCTCATTTGCTTAAGTAAATTCCCCAAGGCCGTACGTGCGTGTGTGTGTGTGTGGGGGGGGGAAGAGAAAGCCTATAGCTATTGATATTCCAGACGCTGCCTCTGCTACAGTGCTGAAATACCCTAGACCTCTCCGTATAAATTACAGCCCAATAATATCTCTCTGCAGTGGGGGACCGGGGCGCCGTGAGCACAGACTGCGTTCTCTCATTGATCTTACGAGGAGCAGAGACACGGGCCCCATGCTTATGTATCCAGCCGTGAAACGTCCTGAGCGGCGTGCGTTTGCTTTTCCTAACTGTAGAGAATGAAACTAATTCCAACAGGGTTAAACTCACACCTGCAGAGTTCTATTAGATTCGGTTTACCGTGTAGCAGCTCGTGCGGCACTGCGGATTGCACTCGGAACGCCGTTCGCACAAAACTCCCACATACAAGGTTCTAACAACATGCATCAGAGGAATGAAGGTGAAGTTAAAGTGATAACCCTTATGAAACGATAATATATGGCAATGTATTGGAAAATATAGTGCAATATATTAAATAATATAATGTCATATATGGGAAACAAGTGCATATATTTATATAGTGATAAATATATTACAATATATTGTATAATACATAAGGAATAAGAATATATACATACTGTATATTGCCACATGTATGTATGAAAATATTCTCACATATATAAAACTATATATATTATCATATATATATATGCAAACACATATGGAGAAATACATATGATGTCTATTACATATAAAATGAAATATATTACAATATATAAGTAAATATATGTTATACTACCATACATACAATATATGAAAAGCGGCAATTACTTATGTATTATACAATATATTGTAATATATTTATCACTATATAAATATATGCACTTGTTTCCCATATATGACATTGTATTATTTAATATATTGCACTATATTTTCCAATACATTGCCATATATTATCGTTTCATAAGGGAAGTCTGTACTGCATGCTCGGAAAACTATGCCCATGTGCACAGGAGAGCTGGCACACTGGCACTGGTGGGTATTGGAATTGGGCCGGTATCAGTAGAGCATGCTTGATCAGATATCAGTAGTAGCTCAGCGGGTAACACCACTACTCAGGGTGCCACCTCTACATGTGGGAGACTGGGGTTCAAATCCCAGTCTGGGTGACTATGCTGAGCTACACCAATAAGAGTCCTTGGGCAAGACTCCTAACACTACACTGGCCTACCTGTAATACAGTTAACCTTGTAAGTCACTCTGGATAAGTGTGTCAGCTAAATGCCACAAATGTAAATATCAGAGGGAGAAGAGGAGTGAATCTGATCCAACCCTGTAAGGCTACGTTCACACTGGCAGCTCAAACCCTGTTTTTGGCATATCCAGATTGTATCAGATTCATTTTTGATAATCTGAACGGCACATCCCCAGATTAAACCACACTTGAAGGTGATTTGCAATTTGGCAATTCCGACTGGATTTGTGTGGATGCTCCTCAGTCTGAACACTCCGGAAACACTAAAACTGCATTTCTGTGTGGGGTTTTGCATCACTCCTAACACGCCAATCAATGACTACGTCCAAAGTGACGGAGGTGCTAGGTTTCAGGAAGCCTGCCGAAGAGTTGTAAACCGTGACCGTGTGCGATTGTTTGGAGGGTGGATGACACACCTCCATCTATCCGGCATCCACATTTGAAACTCACATCACCAGCATGGCTATGTAACTACTGACACCTACATGGCTACCACAGCAGCCCATACAGATAGGCTGATGATGTTTAGACACACAAATCTGATTGGATCACAGCTTTGAACACAGCCTAACAAGCCTATGCTACAGGGCTAGTTCCTATGACATACCAGCTTAACGGGAGACACGGGAAATGTAGAGCTTCATGCAAATGCTCTTTTATTGAACATGGGAGCAGTAGCTGTGCCCTGGCCAAGTTATACTGCGGAGCCTCCCCACACTGCTGTGCTCATCACCTGTGTTCTAGAGGCCAGCTGCAGTCAGTAGAGGGTCGCTACAATGTGTTCTGTTGGTTCTAAGTGAAAATAAGATTAGTAAATCATTTTCAGTGTCTGCTAAATGTTTTATTAATCTGTAGGTGTGACATGCAAATGTTTCAAGTGTCACCCTCAGCCATGCTTATGACATAATGTCAGGATCAGAACTACACGTGATGCTCGCTGAGTACCAAGAGTCTTTAATCAACATTCTAGAAGCCATTCTACACAGCAACAAAGAGTACTAGGGCATAGATGATATGGGGAAGCAAGGGTTAAAATCCAGGAGAAGGAGGGAGAAAGAAAGAAAGAAAGAAAGAAAGAAAGAAAGAAAGACAGAGAGACAGAGACAGAGAGACACAGACAGACAGAGAGAGAGAGAGACAGAGAGAGACAGACAGACAGAGAGAGCGAGAGACAGAGAGAGAGAGAGAGACACAGAGAGAGGACATGACAGAACAGCACAGACGAGAATGAGACAGGACAGACAAGACAGGACAAGAGAGTACAGAGAGAGCGAGAGAGAGAGAGAGTACATGAGAGAAGACGAGACACAGAGAAAGACATGTGTAGAGAGAGGAGACATGAGACATAGTAGAGAGACGATTGAGATAGGAGAGGACTGAGCGATGATGTTGACCCAGGAGCTCCTATAGACAGAGAGAGAGAGTCAGAGAGAGACAGAGCACGAGATGAGAGACAGACAGAAAGAGCAGAACAGAGAGAGACAGAGCACAGAACAGGACAGGACAGACAGACAGGAGATGAGAGGGAACAGAGAGACGAGAGAGAGAGACGAGAGCGAGAGACAGAGAGGAGACAGACACAGAGGACCAGACAGTGAGAGAGGAGAGACAGCACGCACATAGGAGAGAGATGAGAGACAGGAGGAGACAGAGAAGAGACCAGACACATGAGAAGAGACAGAGAGAGGCAGAGCGAGAGAGGAGAGATGAGGATGAGAGTACAGAGTGAGAGGCAGATAGACAAAACAAAGTGAGGAGAGCGACTGGTAGTCAATCCTAAATGACAGAAGCAGGGTCGGAAACCAGAGATCAGATCAGTTGAGCAGACAAGCCAAAGGGGTAAAGCGAGAGAGAGAGAAAGTCAGAAGATGCAAAAAGGGTCAAAAGCCAAAGAGTCAGAGAATGTAGGTCAGGAACGCTCGGAATTGCAACTAAGAGGTGGCAAAACTTTGCGAAGTGACTGTGTTTGTGTGCGGATTATAAACAGGGCTTCCAGCTGACAGCAATCAATAGCCAGGCGAACTAGACCATGGACTGATGGGGTGCGAACATGTGGATGTGACGTCATCGGCTTGTGCACTCTGGGAACTGGAGTCCTGAGGAGTAGTGGAGGCAGACAAGCAAGGATGGGCCTTAACACCTGATTAGCACCACAGCCATGGTTACGGACATTCAGCGGACAGCGATCCCTCCATGAGTCATCCTGTTAGTGCCAGGACCATTGGCAGATGATTGCACTACACAGGAATACATGCACACAGACTCTTATGATGACTGTGCTTAACACCACGTCAACATCCACCAAGGACTGCAATGGTGTCGTGCCAGACTGTCATGGAGTGACTCAGAATGGCAGCGGGTGATCTTCAGTGACGAGTCCCGCTTTTTTTTTACTTGGTGGAGACGACCAATTAGTCTGTGTGTGGAGGCACTGTGGTCAGCACCTGGTATCCAGAAGGCCTGCTCCACCTCCACCCCTACTAATATTCAAGCTGCACTACTTCTGTGGGTGTAGCTCAATAAATATTACCCATATCAGTCTAAATGTATCATCATGGTATTGATCCTGGTCACCTTTATCCTCCTTCCCAACCGCACTGCAATCCCATACCTCCCCCTGGGTGCTCCTCCTTTGACGTTAAGTCTACTACTTTGAACATGCTGACTCCAAGTGACTGTGTATGCTAAACCAAGTTGTTAAGTAAGCTGTCACAGTGAAACTGTTCCGGCATCTTCTTGCTCCTCTTCTAAGAGCTCGACCTTGATCAGCTAAAGCCATTACCGCGCTCACATTAAATGAAAATGACCTCTGCCATTTTCTCGTTTCTGATCATAAATCATTCATGGAGCTCGCATACAAAGCGGGGCAACTCTCAGGTGTAATTATGGGCCCCCGAATCCCCAGAGAGACAAAACTTCCAGCCTTTAATATTTCAGTGGTCATCATTCATATTTCATAATATCAGCTGTTCCCTTCATTGTCAGTAAGGGTTCAGAACTGCCCAGGAGTGAGTATAAGTGAGAACTACAGCGGCACAGGCAAAGATCAAAGCCGCTGCCTGGGGTTAGCTTTCTCTGGAGCCTGTCTGTTAGCCGAGTGACGCCCCCTCCCTGCCCCCAGCTTCACTTCTCACGCTCTCATCTGAAAGGTTCATGGTCCGTTGAGGATACACGGCTACAAGGAAGCCCCCAGTGCAGGCGAATATCTGCTGTGTGTTCAACAGCTCACGATTCACAGCAGGATCTGCTCTTCACACTGAAAGGCCTTGCTTTCATTGTAATGGAACCTGTTCTCCGCTCTGTTAGAAGCAGAGCCATTGTATCCCGTTTTGAATACAGCGTACAATGCCTGTATACACTCATTGTGGTGCAGGTGCTTGTTGTGAAATGCTAGAAAGTAGGTGGAGAACGCTTGCAAGAAGAGCCGCACTCAGCCACTCCTAAACTCTAGCCGATTGACCTGCTACACGGAATTGGGGAACAAGGTTTAAGCAATGACCAATGATACATCAATCTGAATGCCAATCTGAAAACTAGAAGTGCATTTCCTGAAGTAAACGTGGGATGTTGTACAGCTTTTAATGGTTTCTACCAAAAATCTGTGAGCAGCGTCCTGTGGGCATCGTCCTGCGGCATTGTCCTGTGGGCATTGTTCTGTGGGCATCGCCCTGCGGCATCGTCCTGTGGGCATTGTCCTGTGGGCATTGTCCTGTAGCATTGTCCTGTGGGCATCTTCCTGCAGCATTGTCCTGCGGGCATCATCCTGTGGGCATTGTCCTGTGGGCATCGTCCTGCGGGCATTGTCCTGCGGGCATCGTCCTACGGCATCGTCCTGTGGGCATTGTCCTTTGGACATTGTCCTGTGGGCCTCGTCCTGCGGGCCTCGTCCTGCGGGCATCGTCCTGCGGGCATGGTCCTGCGGCATCATCCTGCGGGCATTGTCCTGTGGGCATCGTCCTGCGGCATCGTGCTGTGGGCATTGTCCTTTGGACATTGTCCTGTGGGCATCGTCCTGTGGGCGTTGTCCTGTGGGCATCTTCCTGCGGCATTGTCCTGCGGGCATCGTCCTGCGACCGCTGATAAAGCAGGACTAGCGGCCGTGCAGTAACAGATGAGCTATCCACCTTCTGACTATACATCTACAAGCTGGATCAAAAAGCTTGGAGTGTCTAATCAAGTGAACAGGGAGTGGGCACAGTGGGCACAGTGTTTAAAACTTTTAGCAGGCTGGATTCACTCACACCAGCATTTCAGTGTCACTGCAATCCAAAGTGGTGGTCCTGTGGGGGTCCTGACAGTTGAAGAACAGGCTAACAAAGTACACAGAGTAGAGCTGTGGAAGTGTTCGAGGATCTGCCCTGAGTGAGCACATGTAGTTTGATGGCTGTAGGTTAATGGAAACAATAGGGTTTGAATAAGGAGACAGACGAGTGGGGGTCAAAGCAACATTGAATTCATGCTTGGGGGTCACCCCAGAGACGGTGTATCAGAAACGGTGTCTGGCTCCTCCAGAAGTACAGTAGATGGGCATGCACTTATTCATTCCATTCATTTTTAATGGAAAAAAAAACAACAACGTAAAATCTTCTGCAGAAACCGCACATCCGATCAAGACGGTGTATACAGGAACACCATTCCGCATCAGATCGAACAATATGGAGTTGGATTGGTGCTGATATTTCAAAAACCACGGGACTAGTTGTACAAAAAATGAAGATGAAGACAAAGAAGAAGAAAAATACCCCATCAGATAACTGAAATCAAATCATGGTGACATTTCGGGATGCACTGAAACATCAAGGGTACTGTGCTTATACTGGAGTTAGCTAGAACTGGCTAGAAGTGGTATGTTAATTTTCCTCTATATCTATATACACATGCTGACACATAAGATTAATAAACTCTATTAAACTCCGCTCTGCATTATGCTTCAGACTGATGGAAAATCTGGTAGATCATTCTCAGCACCGCAGTGGCACTAAAGTGGTGGTGGTGGTGTTAGTGTGAGTTGTGTTGGTGTGATTGGATCAGACACAGAAGTGCTGTGGGCACTGATGAAGGAGGACTAGAGGATGACCAACACAAACTCTGCAGCAGACCAACTCTCTATATCTCTCTGACTATACCTATATCTACAAGCCGGACCAACAAGGTAGTAGTGTCCAAGGTAGGAGTGGTTAACATGGACAATGACTTCCCATGAACTTCCAGCAGCACTGCTGTGCCTGATCCACTCACACCTGCACATCAGCGTCCCTGCTATCCATCCTGACCACTGAAGAACAGTGTAGCAACGTATAGAGAACACACAGAGTGTAGAAACAAGCCGGTGTTCCTAGTGACGACCTCAGTGCATGTGTGGTAATGGGTTGTATTCTGTGACATCATTAAAACAGTGAATTCAAAATGGGCTGTTTTTGCATATATGGACTATTTAACATACAGAATTACAGCTGGAGCATAATGGAAAAGACCTTTCGCTAATAAAGGTGGCATTAATCATAATCTAGAACCGATATTTCTGTATTCACTGCTTTTAAAAAACTTCCGTATGAGCTTCTTTTCCAGCCATTATACACAGAAATGAAAACGCGATTACACGTTTTGCATTAGAATCTGAATTATGTCTTTAATAAAGCACGCTCATATTGGAAACGCAATTGTAAATACACAACTGAATTAGCATTTCCATATTTGCATCTGAATTGGAAAAAATGCCCAAAATTTACGGCCATAATTGTGCCCTCTGGTTACGCAGAGAACGGGTACGTCAACATGTTTTAGCATGAAATCATTACTCGCCCAGTTACCAGGGAGAAGGGTGGGCGTGCAGAACCACATCGCTACCCACAGCATTCAAACAAGTGTGGAGCAGCGTGCAAATTACTCCCCACCCGCAGAATTCGGGGGTCTTATTTGGCCTGGCTACCAAATTACTTGCTGACAATGGTGCCAACTTTAATGCCAATAAAATGTTTAATGCTCATATTCATATTCATGGAGGTCTTAAGCCAAGCATTCACTGGGCGATTTTAGAGATCTTGTCGCTTGCTGCCAACTCACACTGCACATTTAAATGGCCCATCGTTTACCTAAAAAACCTGCACTTTATATCCTCAAGCTGTACGAAAAATGATCTGTCCGTCTGACATGACGCGACATGGGTGCTCACACTGTGCTTGAAACAGTTCATCTCTGTCTACAGACCATTTCCAATAACGGTGTCTCATTCAAAACTACACGCTGCACATCCGGGTGCTGAGCAATAACACTGGCTGAATCTGAAATGACTCCCTGCTCCCTACATAGAGCAACACGTTGGATAAGTTGCCCATTTGTAATAGTGCGTGGCCCACCGCCCCTGCAGGGTGCAGCAGTGGTATACCACACCCTGTGGGTAGAGCCGGGCGAGAGGCCTAAGGGCCTAGAAAAAGTTGGCCATCATGAGAACTGGAGAGACTTCCCCTTCACCTTTATTTACATGACACAGACAGCTATTTACATATTTACAAGCACGTGCACTGGACGGAAAACAAAACGACATATAACAGACTCTATATACAGAGGTAGACAGATCAATGACTGCAAAGTCATAAAGATCTCTTGTAAATACTCTCAGCCTGTGCATCCCCCTTATCCCTGTTGCACAATTGTTATATTTGTCTATATATTCAATTAGACCCTCCCCCAGAATATTCCATTCTTACCTCGGGTAAACAAGGACAACGAATATAAAAACATTTTAGGTGCAGCCAGTAATTATCCCTCTACACAGTTAATTGCTTCATTGTACAGGTCATGAGGTCCTTAAATTCATGGTACGATGCGCACATATCTATATACATAATTAACATAGCAGAATTTCTGTACCTCCCTCCCATTCTGCAGAGGTTAGACTAGCCCAGGTAAGTAAAAGCTTGAGTTTCACTCTCATTACTTTTAGACTGCACAGGTAAGGACTAGTCACGGGTGAGTATCGGTAAGTGTATACATATTATAATATACACTGGTGATCTGTAGCTCTACATCATCACACCCACATAATAAACAGTCCGTGGTATTTCTAATACACAGCCATTTGGGACTTAGCCTTGTGTACACAATTCCATGCTGGGCTAAGGTCATGGTGTAGAAGCCTGAACTGACACAGTGTGCTTTGTAGGAAGTGGGGGGAGGATTTGGGATTCAGCCGCTGACGAACTAACTGTGCTTCAACAGCTTCAGTAACGTTACTACCCTGCACGGAAACAGAGAACCAGTCTGCAGATACGGATGCTGGAGCTGCAGATATTGACTCTTTTGCCTCTGTGTGCAGCCATGTAGAAGCAGCAGTTGTGACTCTTTACATGTGGTTTTGGGTGTGATTTTGAGAAATCGGCTCATGAGATCGGCTCAAGCTGTGAGACAAGCAGCCAAGATTTCTGACATACAAGAAAATCATGGTCTGACTGTGTAATCGGAGCTCGTCTGGACATTACCTCCCCTCTCACCCAGCAAACAACGTCCAGAGAAGCTGAAATTCAGTCAGCTCTGAACAAGACGGCCTTCAAACCGGGCTAATATCTGCAGTGTATGCCTGGCCTACACATCTACTCCCCTTCGGCCTGTGGCTTAGGTAACAATTCACTTCTTCCCAGAGTCTCTTCGGAAAACTGGGTGACTTTTCCAATTCAGAAATATGCTAATGGCTGACTGTAAAGCTTTTCAGAGGTACCCTGGTGTACTGTTACAGCTCCTAGGCTTTGCCAAACTGGATGAGCCAATCTGCTACAGCGCCCCCCTGAGACAGACCCTTGCTCTAGCTAGTCAATAATACCAAACAGCAATGATCTACAAGAGAAGCAGCTACACGTTGAGCTTTCCCTGAATTTGTATTTGAGCATCTATCATTCCCGAACTGATAGCAGTAACATCAGGAAAGGTTGGTTTTCAAAAAGTGAGATAGCGATCAGTTCACCTAATGTTGAACTGCGCATTTCTATGAAAAATAATGGTTCAGAACACAAAACCCAGTTTCCCAGCTGGAACCAAAGAATAGTAGATTCTTCAGCACGAAAAATGGCATCTGTAGCCGTTGCTCCAATGGTGACACTCAGTGCTTTTGCCTTAGATGAAGCTCTTCTACGTCTTCTTATCACCAGTAGTGGATCCGCCATCTTGCTACAACTGTTTCTCCTTTGAAGTGGAGGCGTGATGGAGTGCACCAGGAGAGTCAAAACTTTGGTGTTAATGTTCGTGATCTTGATCGGTATGACCAACATCGGATGCTAGCTTTACACTGGATGGATCATGTGCTTCACCTCCAACGGGAGCACCAAAGTCCCAGAGAGAAAATTGGAGGCCGGTCTCAGAGAGGATCAGGCTGCGGATCCTGGAAATGCTCGGCAGGCTGGAGAACGTGGTGAAGCAGCACATCCAATGTACCATCTGTAGACGCTGATTACGTATCCTTTGGCGTTCCTTGGTTCCATAAAAGCTGAGTGGTAACATGGATAGTACTAAGGTTCTACAAAGCCTGAACAGAACCAGTTCAAAAGCAAGGGTTCTTTTGGTTGAAAATGGGCCTTGGGGGGATTGTATTTGAGGGGGGTATGATGATCTGTTCCTTTAAATGCTCACTGCTTGAGAGGATGCACTACTAGCCAATGGGCAGAGTCGGTCGGAAAACGGGTGGGAATAAAACCGGTATTGAGGCGCGCGGAGAGCGCTTTACCCCTTACAGGCGCGCAGAGTTGGGAACTTACTCCCATGGCTCTTCCACTCTTCCTCTTTCGTCTGCATGGCCGGAGAAACTGTTAATCACTTCCTTTAATGACTATGAGTCGCTTTCGTTTTCTCGCTCTGCCGCTTTTTAGGGGGAACGTTTGAAAACTGACCTGCGCAGCTCTCGCCCTCGTGTGGACGCACACGGTATTACACCAACAGCCTTCAGATTATTATTTTACATTTTATCCCTTTTAAGGCGAGTTTATGGTTGATTTCTGTGTCCCCAGTTTTCCAGCCAGTCTGGCTTCCCGAGCAAAATCAAGAATAAGGACTAAACCTCTCCTGAACTTCAGCCACTAACTGGCGCACGCGCCTAAACTTCTCTCACTTCCAGTCAGCCTGCTGAACTGATCAACAAGCGGAGCGTCCGTGGCACCCCCAGCGAGAGCACGCGCGCGCGCGCGCGCCTGTGGTTCTCCTTTCGTTGCGCGCGCTTGGCGCAGCGCAAACGGAGAGCGAACCCGGCGAGATCCACACCGCGCGCCAGCTGCAATGGCGCCACGTGAGCCGCGCCGAGGGAACGAACACGGGAGCATGCAGGTGTCTGCCCTCGTCTTCTGAAGCGGAGGCGCGATGGCGTGCACCAGGAGAGTCAAAACTTTGGTGTCGACGTGCGTGATCTTGAGCGGCATGACCAACATCGTGTGCCTGCTGTACGCCGGATGGATCACGCGCTTCGCCTCCAACGGGAGCGCCAAAGTCCCGGAGAGAAAGTTGGAGGACGATCCTGGAGAGACGCTGCGGATACTGGAAAGGCTGGACAGGCTGGAGAACGTGGTGAAGCAGCACATCCAAGGTAAGGACGCGCGCGCGCACGGGGACAGGCTGGGAAGTCTGTGTTGTTGGGGGGAGTTTGGAGGGGCGTGCGGTTCAGTTTTCACTTTTCGCTGTTCTGACACTTAAGTGCGCTTATTATAGCGGTTCATATGGTAAGCAGTGACAATGCGGTGCGCGCAGACAGAGGAGGCAACACAGTGCAGTAAACTCAAAGCGTCGCATGCGCGTGCGATAACGCTTCAATAAAACTTTTAACGCACGAGGAGGTAAACTCCTATTTGTGCACACTGCTTCACTTCCCGGGACTGGTAGAGTAGATCTCTCTGTAGGAGACTGCCTGCATAGTGGTTGACTGCCGTCCATCTGTTTCTCTGTATACTTTATATTTTGACCTGCTTCAACCTGTTCTTTAATGGTCAGGACCCCCACAGGACCACCACAGAGCAGATTATGTGGGTGGTGGATCATTCAAAGCCCTGCAGTGACACTGATGTGCTGGTAGTGTGTTGTGCTGGTGTGAGTGGATCAGACACAACAGGGCTGCTGGATGGACTGAGAGTCATCCACCAACCAAAACTATCCAGCCAACAGTGTCCTGCGGGCAGCGTCCTGCGGGCAGCATCCTGTGGGCAGCATCCTGTGGGCAGCGTCCTGCGGGCAGCGTCCTGTGGGCAGCGTCCTGTGACCACTGATGAAGGACTAGAGGGACACAGTCTGTGCAGCGACACATGAGCTATCGTCTACAAGGTGGAGCAGCAAAGTAGGAGGGTCTAATAGAGGGGACAGTGAGTGGACACAGTGCACTCCAGCAGCACTACTGTGTCTGATCCACTCACACCAGCACCACACACACTAACACACCACCACCACATCAGTGTCACTGCAGCGCTGAGAATGATCCACCACCCACATAATACCTGCTCTGTGGTGGTCCTGACTATTAAAGAACAGGGTAGAAGAGTGTACAGAGAAACAAATGGACTACAGTCTGTAACTGTAGAACTACCAAGTGCTCCTGTATGGTCAGTGGAGCTGATAACGTGGGCAAATCATGTGGATACAAGGAGGTGTACTTAATGTAGTGGTGACGTGAGACTCAGTTTTCATATACGGACCTTATAACATACAGAAGAACAGATGACGTATGTGTACATTTACATTTATGGCATTTAGCTTACGCTCTTATCCAGAGCGACTCACAAGGTTCCCATTTTACAGGTAGGCCAATGTAGTGTTAGGAGTCTGGCACTGCAGTCCCACGCTTCCGTTGGGTGCAGCTATTCTTTTGATGGTGAGTGTATTTCCTTTAGTGTGGAACATTGGCAGGAGCGTTTTTAGAATTTCTACCGCAGGTTTCCCAGTGTCAGTCCTAGGAAACCTTGCTCTGCATATTTTATGTTATTCTACCAGACATGAGAAGCTTGTTAAACTCGATGGTGCACAGTGCAGCCTCCCCAGGACTGCCTTTGGAAACCCCTGAGAACAGAGTGATGTTTTCCTGACAGGTATTTGGTTCTGAAATGTGTGTATGTGATGTACAGTGGCCTCCAGGTCTTTGGTCTCTAGCATTTCCGCGCATCCTGTATGGCTGCTGTAAGGGGAAAGCTCCCTGCGGGTTTTAGGGGTGGGGTGTATGTGGGGCGGGGTGTTGATCAGATTAAATTTAGCACTTGGCAAAGTCCTAGCACGAACATTAATCTCCACAGCTGGTGTCGTGTTCCACTGATGGACACACAGGAAGTCAACTGGGCTCGAATATGAGACTGTAGGCAGAGAGATAGAGAGCTGGTGGAGACTCACCTTTAGCACATCTGTTACATTGGGTAGGTGCTAATAAGACCTAACGAGTCATCACTTGTTATCGGTTGCAGATGGAAGTGTTGTTTGACCTGTTTAAGGTTTAAGGTTTGTTATTCTTGACGTCAGGAGTTTATATAGCTCATATTAAGCTGCCTGATTGAACTCAGCAGGTCACTGTCATGTTGTTCCTGAACTGCGTCAGGAATGTTAGAGCCAGCTAAAATCTGCAGTGCAAGGTAAGAAAGTTAAACCGTGGTGGAGACGCTTTGCCCAAGGCTACACTTTCTTAATTTTTTATTTTGAGAGTTTTGGGAAGTACTGGGGACAGTATAGGGCGTGAGCCCCTCGTCATAGGATCTGGTGTGTTTTGTTGCTCAGTGTGGCTAAGAACCACATACTATAACTGTCCCAGGTCACTGGTGCCAAAGTGACATCAAAGGACGTCAAACATAAAAAAATAAATCTCAGGAAAGCTGCATGTTTAAGAAAGGGAAGTGCCGTGCTGTTCTAACGAGGGCTCTGCCTTATCATTTTAGAGATTGTGCAAAATAAATCCATGATGCTATATCCAACATTTTTTTCCATGTTGTTGCTATTAGCATGACTGTTAGACATCCACAGACACTTTGTGTTATGTCTGTCAACCAATCAGAAGCTGTCTGTCAACCAATCAGAAGTTGTGTTCTTGACTTGTCCACCAGAGTTCCTGACATGTTGACAAACTAGAGGCTGTGTTTCTTGTCTTGTCGACCAATCTGAGCTTGTGTGCCGGATTTGCCGACCAATCAGAAGCTGTGTTCCTGACTTGTCGACCAATCAGAGGTTGTGTTCCTGACTTGCTGACTAATGGGAAGTTGTCATTCTGCCTTGTAGAGCAACCAGGGGCTGTGTTCCTGACTTGTCGACCAATCAGAGGCTGTGTCCTTGACTTGTAGACCAATCAGAGGCTGTGTCCCTGACTTCATGATCAGTCAGAAGCTGGGTTCCTGGTTTGTAGACACATTAATGGCTGTGTCCCTGACTTGTCGACCAATCAGAGGCTATGTCCCTGACTTCATGATCAAACAGAAGCTGGGTTCCTGATTTGTAGACCCGTTAGTGGCTGTGTCCCTGACATGTAGACCAATCAGAGGCTGTGTTCCTGACTTGTCGAACAATCAGAGGCTGTGTCCCTGACTTCATGATCAATCAGAAGCTGGGTTCCTGATTTGTAGACCCATTAATGGCTGTGTCCCTGACTTGTCGACCAATCAGAGACTGTGTTCCTGACTTCTTGCTCAATCAGAAGCTGAGTTCCTGATTTGTAGACCCATTAATGGCTGTGTCCCTGACTTGTCGACCAATCAGAGACTGTGTTCCTGACTTCTTGATCAATCAGAAGCTGGGTTCCTGATTTGTAGACCCATTAGTGGCTGTGTCCCTGACTTGTCGACCAATCAGAGGCTGTGTTCCTGACTTCTTGCTCAATCAGAAGCTGGGTTCCTGATTTGTAGACCCATTTATGGCTGTGTCCCTGACTTGTCGACCAATCAGAGGCTGGGTCCCTGACTTGTCGACCAATCAGAGACTGTGTTCCTGAGTTCTTGATCAATCAGAAGCTGGGTTCCTGATGAACCTGGATAAGCGTACCTGCACTACACAGCAAATCCTAACATTTAGCTTGTGTTCAATTCATATGAATACGTGATAGTCTCTCCAGTCTGCATGTCAGTACGAGGAAACCATCCTGCAGAAGCAGCCTGCGTTGAATTCGTTCCTTCTGGGATGTTACAAGAACCAACTCATTCTGATACATCAAGCTATTCAGCCTACAGGAGTCTGGCCCTGCCCATTCACAATGAAATTGTATAAGGAGTGTTGCTGAGTACCAAGTCTGATTACAAGGCAGCCAATCAGAACAGAGATCATTTACACACATTGTATTTATATTAGTCTTAAAGGCACGAAAACAAAAACAGACTGTTTCCAAAAGGGCAATGAGAGGTTAGATAATGGTCTTCTAATGAAATTATTTATGACCACAGCTTTCCACAAAAGGAGACCTCAGGCGGGAAAAAGCGAAAAAGAGAAATGTAGGCTATAAGCCCTTTAAATGAAACAATGGGACTGGCAGTGTACGCCGGAGGGGGCACATTACATCTTCTTTATTATCATTAATATCATATTTTATGTCATTATTCATATTATTGTATTTATTATCAACGCATACTTTTGTAGCCACCAGAGGTTTTAGGTAAGGTAAACACTGTTCTGCTAAACGACATCTTTAGAAAAGGTTTGTTCAGGGTTCTCCCACTGGTTATTAAATAAAACATCACCAGACTACACTTTGAGGAAAAAAGTGGTGAGAACAAAACCAGCCATTTCAAAAAGTGTCCAGGACAGTGTAAATTACACCTGTGGATGCAGCAGTGCACTGGTTGATCTCCTCTACTTCAGTAATGCATGTATTCCTGCAGGAATTCTTCCTGTGGCAAAGTCACTCGCACTGAAGTGCAAAGCTCTCTGTTTCAAGTGTTTGATGTACTCGGCAGTGTTGTGCAGTGCAAGAACATTTTCTAAGAACATTTCCTATCCTCAGTGAGCAGTGTCATATTGTATTTTGGTATTATCAAAGAATTGCTTTGAACTACTACCCATGCTTTGCGGTCTGATGCGATACTACTGCACATCCTGTGCGGTCAGATGCGAAACAACTACCCGTCCTGTGCGGTCTGATGCGATACTACTGCACATCCTGTGCGATCTGATGCGAAACTACTGCCCATCCCGTGCGGTCTGATGCGAAACTACTGCCCATCCCGTGCGGTCTGATGCGAAACTACTGCCCATCCTGTGCGGTCTGATGTGATACTACTGCCCATGCTGTGCGGTCTGATGCAATGCTACTGCCCATGCTGTTCGATCTAATGCAAAACTACTGCCCATGCTGCGCGGTCTGATGCGAAACTACTGCCCATCCTGTGCATATGTTTCAGGATATTTCAGGGTTTTTTTTGGCATTTCCAAAAGTGGACAAAATTAGTACAATGATTTAAAACTTGATTTTATTGAATTTATTGTAAGCAAAAATAGATTATTTAAGAAGGATGAGGCAACCGGTAAAACAGGTCAAAATAAATGGATAAAATAACCCAATAATAAGCTGTTTGGTCTAAATTTGTCTTTTTATGAAGCATTCTACAAATTCTCCTGTTTTCTATTTAATTTCCTATACATTTTTGTCTCTACCATCCATTTTCAGTTTTACACTCCACCACCTCATCATATTTTTGTTCATTTACAAAGGAAATAAATATGTACAGAAAAATAAAACTAGGCCAAGTACCGAGCCTTGTGCTACACCACAGAAAATACCCTGCTTATCTGAGGCATGTGCACCTATACGAACTAAATGCTGTCTTCCAGTTTAATAAGTAGAAAGCTAGTTGAGTCCCCAGGAGGTCAACCTAGTTCTCAATCTATTCAAGAAACTTTATGATCTATAGTGTCAAATCCAGCAGTTTAAGCAAATAGTCATATTACCCACTTCTAAGTCCAGCCTGGACACATTACAGCTCTGGAAATAAATGAGAGTGCACTCCAGTTTCTTCTTCAATCAGCATC
>JAMWET010004602.1:45000-115000 GCA_024036415.1 Prochilodus magdalenae | reverse complement strand
GGAGCCCTACAATGGAGTAGTAGTGTGGGCTCTGCTAGAGATGTGATGGAGCTGTAAGACCACCTGGACTTCATGTTCCACCAAATTAGAACCAGTCGTCTCTGTTCAGATTCCAGTCAGTTGCCGCCTTATGAGTCTCTCTGATGCATTCATTTTCACAATGGAGCTGAATCAGGTCTAAGACTTGCTTATGCTTGTACTAAGTATGTGTATTTTGGCTAGCTTTGATTTTCAAGTATCCCCATAGGGTAAACATCAGGAAAGCAGAAATTATGGCAAATAGAACTGAAAACACTGTAGTGCTGTTAGCTTAGCTCCGTATTGCTAGTGTTGTCTTCTCAACAACCAGCAGAACGTGGCCTAGCTCTTCAGATGGAAGGTTCAAACTTTCTACAACTAAGCATTTCTAGTGAATGAAATAACCAAGCTTAGCATGAAAACAGTTGTGTGAACGCTAAACAGAACATGGGTGTGCTCTGAAGCCACAAACTTGCGAATACAAGTCCCGTTTGGCTGAATTGTTAGCCTGTATGGTTTACTGTAAGTCTGTTTTCTTCACTGGCTGTATTTGAAATGGCATACTACATACCACTAAATCTGCCTGAAAGTAGTATGTTGTATGCAGTATGTGACCAGATTGAAAAGTGCACTGAAGATACCAGGATGGTGTTCTACTCCAGTTAGAGTTTCTAGTATACAGGGGGAGCTATCTTCATGGTGTACTGCATCCCATGGTGGCGGGTAACACTGGGGAGCAAAACACAGCCAACATTGAGTGGGTATAGTAGTTGTACTGGGGTATATTTTCATCAGAAGAAGTTAAACTGTACAGGTCTGAAGATTAATAAAAGATGAACTCGCTTTAGAGGATCAGTTTTAGAGTGAAATAGCCTAGAGGAGCTAACAGCTAGGCTAACGGTATTTCAGGTGAACTGAGAAGCGTTAGCAGCAGCTAGCTCTAAACAGTGGATACAGTAATAACAGCTCTGAGGTAAATGTGGGTGTAGTTATTGTAGTGGGGCATGTTTTCATCAGACTGAGCCTCAAAAAGTTAAATATACAGGTCTGAAGATTAATAAAAGATGAACTCGCTTTAGAGGATCAGTTTTAGAGTGAAATAGCCGAGGGGAGCTAACAGCTAGGCTAAACGTATTTCAGGAGAACTGAACAGTGTTAGCAGCAGCTAGCTCTAAACAGTGGATACAGTAATAACAGCTCTGAGTTAAATGTAGGTGTAGTGATTGTAGTGGGGCATGTTTTAATCAGAATGAGCCTCAG
Organism: Prochilodus magdalenae; assembly: GCA_024036415.1. Taxonomy (NCBI): domain Eukaryota; kingdom Metazoa; phylum Chordata; class Actinopteri; order Characiformes; family Prochilodontidae; genus Prochilodus; species Prochilodus magdalenae. Next base: position 113,722 of record JAMWET010004602.1, on the reverse strand, counting down.
AAAGTTAAATATACAGATCTGAAGATTAATAAATGATGAACTTACTTTAGACGATCAGTTTTAGAGGGAAATAGCCGAGGGGAGCTAACAGCTAGGCTAACGGTATTTCAGGTGAACTGAGCAGCGTTAGCAGCAGCTAGCTCTAAACAGTGGATACAGTAATAACAGCTCTGAGGTAAATGTGAGGTAACTGGTCATGTGACTGTATAAGTATGCTACACTGTATGGTATACTACACTGTACTACACACAGGGGGTGTATACAGTATGTAGTACATACTACTGTAGTATGAAGTATGGAATATAGTAGTGTGCCATTTCGAATGGCTTCCCCCAACGAAAAAAAAAAAATTCAAATTGGAAATTTGAAACCCTAAATTGATTCATTAACTCCCATTCTCACACCTAGGGGGCAATCTCTTATCTCTAGTTTACTTGACTGCATGTCATGGGAGGACAGAAACATGGGGACCAGTAAGCTCTACATATATAGAAAGCTGGATGCCCTGGCTGGAAATCAACCCACGCTCTTCTTGCTGCGCCACCATGCCTTTTTTAAATTCATGCTAGACCGCAGCTTGGCCCATACAGCAGCAAAGCACACCGCTTTCCATTCAGCCATTGAAGCTGAAGTAGCAAAATACCAGGAGAAAACCGGAGAATAGAAGAGGACTGCTCAGTGCAGAATCTCTGATAGGAGGCTGGAGCGCCACGGAGGCACGACAAGTTTGATGCATCATCTTATCATGTCCTCAAGTCATTCTTATCCGAGTACCACTAGTCCGGGAAGAGCGCCACACACTTGTGAGTTCTGGCAGTCGATGAGGAGGAGGAACTTTGGTGCTGCCACTATCGCTGTTGCTCCCAGACACAGGAGTCTGGCACGGGGTGAAGTTTACTCCACCAGAAGACCCCCTGGGCGGCAGGCTGAGAATTGCATTCTGTGATGTGGATGTGATCACAGATTAAGCAGCCCTGCTGTCTGGCAGCCTGTGACCTATGAGCTCTGCTCTCCCATGATAAAACAACACAACGACACCGTAATCAAATAATACATCAGACTTGAACAACAGAACTAATTACATCATCTAAAGTATTAGTGGCACATATAGTTGCACCCAGAAGGAATCAACAGCCAGGAATGAAACTTGGTGGGGAGGACTACATGCACACAGCAACCGCGTTCTTCAACGACTTGACAACACGCCATAGACTGCAACGGTGTCATGCCAGACTGTCATGGAGTGACTCAGAATGACAGCAGGTCATCTTCAGTGTCTTGGTAGTTTGTCTAGGCTCAGGTTGATGCTCTACAGCAGGACTATATACAGGGGTTGGACAATGAAACTGAAACACCTGTCATTTTAGTGTGGGAGGTCTCATGGCTAAATTGGACCAGCCTGGTGGCCAATCTTCATTAACTGCACATTGCACCAGTAAGAGCAGAGTGTGAAGGTTCAGTTAGCAGGTAAGAGCACAGTTCTGCTCAAAATACTGCAATGCACACAACATTATGGGTGACATACCAGAGTTCAAAAGAGGACAAACTGTTGGTGCACGTCTTGCTGGCGCATCTGTGACCAAGACAGCAAGTCTTTGTGATGTATCAAGAGCCACGGTATCCAGGGTAATGTCAGCATACCACCAAGAAGGACGAACCTCCACCAGCATCACGTAGTGACCTGGCCACTATCCTGCAAGAAGAATGGCTTAAAGTCCCTCTGACCACTGTGCAGGACTCGTATATGTCATTCCCAAGACAAACTGACGCTGTATTGGCCGCAAAAGGAGGCCCTACACCATACTAATAAATGATTGTGGTCTAAAACCAGGTGTTTCAGTTTCATTGTCCAACCCCTGTACGTACTAAACATTAAAGGAAAGAGATTTAAAAGTTATATTAAATAAATACAAAATACACAAAATACGGAATACACAAAGACAAGAGGCGTCTATAGAAATTATCTGATATGTACATTGATGAGACAGGTATAGTCTGAGAGAGAGTGGAGCTAAATATAAATATGTATGTTTATGCCTATTCCTGCTGTATAAAGTGACTCAGTGAAGAGTCGACTAACAAATCCGTGTGTGGAGGCACCGTGGTCAGCACCAAGATGAACGGTTTGTTGTCACATGTCCAGAAGGCCTGGTGTCACTCACCCTTCACCCCTACCACACAATCTGCAGTAACTGTGTGAGGATATTCAAGCTGCATGGGATGGATTATCACAGTACACCATTAGGAACCTCTACAGCTCCATGCTGAGACGTCTGACATGTTGCATCAGCAAACATGGCGGCTCAACCCCACACTGAGAGACAGACTTCTGTATGTGTAGCTCAGTAAGTATTCCCCATATCAGTCTAAATGTATCATCATGTATTGTTCCTGGTAACCTTTATCTTCCTTCCCAATAGCACTGCAATCCCACACTCCTTCTGGGTGCAGCTGTTCTTTGGATAATGAGTGTAAAACAGACTATCGTTGTTTTGGTGAAAACCAGAACAGTAATTGTAATTCTGTGGTGAATGCTTTGAGCCCACTAAACCAAATGTAATTACATATTACAGGAGCTTTTATGTAGGTGCAGCCAGCCTTACACACGTTGTGGGACCTCCTTTCTTCGTAGAAGTGCTTTAATGGGGTATATATGGACGTTTTTGAATTCATAGACTGCTCATTGGAGCATCTCTGCTGGGTTCAAATGCAGATTTGCTTTTGTGCTTGTAAGGGTGAAAAGGTGCGGTGCAGGAGCCAGTCCCGGGACTCTCTAAAGATACACGCCCAGGACACACTGCATGCGGGGTAGAAGTGGTGTTTATTGGCCCAAGTAACCACACATCTCACCATTACTGTCCGGAGTAACTTAGAAGCAGCTGCATCAGACGGGAGGCTAGGCTACAACTAGCTCCTTCGTCCCATGCAGAGAGCTACAGCTCAGCGCGCATGCGCAATAATCAAGTGCTCGTAATCAACCGTTACATGCTTCTGGCTCGTTGTCTTGCTGCATAACCTGATTGTTTATCTTCCGCTCAGGGACAGATGAACGTACAGCCTACCTGAGAATTCTGCTATGCCGAACAGAATTCATGGTTCCTTTTGGTTAGCAGTGATTTCTGACTCCTTGATCTTCCATGAATTCCACTTTTGCTCAGCCACTTTGTTACTGACCTGCAGTTCCTTTCATGTTGTCCTGGAACCTTTGATGACTTCCTAGGTGTTTACCGATGTGCCCTTAGGGAAATGTCGGCAGGCAGGCCACTCCTGAGAAGATTCATCACTGTTCCTTGGGTTCTCCTTTTGTAGATAATAGCTGTGGATTGGTAATCTCCTAGAAACTAGAAACTGAGAAATGGCTTTGTAACCCCTTACATACTGATATGCACTATTTAGACAAAAGTATTGGGACACATGCATATTACACCAACAGGAATATTTATGACATCTGAGACTGCCTTATACGCACTCTCATCACTCTGTGACCCCGCTCTGTAACTTTGCATGGCCTGCCACTTCTTGGCTGAGTTTCTGTGGTTCCTAAATGTTTCCACTTTGCAGTGATACCACTCACAGTACAAGATGGAATACTTAGGAGGAATGAAACTGCACAAACTGACTTAGTGCAACATTGGGATTGACATAACAGTACCATGCTCGAATTCAGTGAGCTCTTTGTAATGACACAGTTCTTTACAAAAGCTTGTAAAGGCATACTACAGAGCCTGGTGCTGCAAACAGATCATGATTTGGAAACATTTTGGGTTTAGAGGAAATTAAGAGACAGGCTGATGAGGCCAACATACCAAAAAAAAGGGAAACTGGCACTTAGGCTAAGACTGAGCTATTACTAGGCTCACTAGGTTGCTATTGCTCAGATGACTGGAAGATTGCTGCTGCATCGTTAGCAGCTTTAATGCGAGCAAGCCTTACTCAGCTATCAGCTTGGACTGTGCATTAATGGATGCCTCAGTACAGATCAATGGATTGGTATGTGCCTCCAAGTCTGTGAGTAACTTTCCCCTTACTGTCACTGTTAGGACACAGAACAGTGAATGCTGGTAGCTGGTGAAACGCTGGTAGGCTTCAGTGCACGCCGCCCTGCTGAAAGTAAATCTCACTTATATTAAAGTTTAGCATCGTATAGACTTAGGGTCCATACAGTTTTTGAAAGCATACTAGTATACTGCTCTGGAAATAAATAAGAGACCACTTCAGTTTCCTACCACTCTCTACTGACCGTGATGAGCGCCACCTCATTCCAACGTCACTTAACCACCATAAGATGACCTCAAGTGACCTACAGGGTGTGCAGGGTGACCTGGGGTGAAACGCACAGCGAGCATGGTTCTAAAAACAGGCTTCTGGAGGTCGTTAGTGATTTTCTAAATAAACAGATCTAATACAATATCTGATCTGGAGTTTGGAAGACACGTGTCCAGTAGTGTAGAGAATAAAACAGAACTGAGGAACTTTGGTCCAACACAAACCCAGAACCGGTACAACTAGAGCAGAGATGGGCACTCGACTTGAGTTGCATGTAAATAGACTTCAGACTTGACTTGTAACTCGTCTATAATGACTCCCGACTCGACTCGGTCCAAAATAACACATGAACATCAAGTTTCTTTCCATTACCATCTAGGCACGGTGTGCGGAAGTTACAGGAAAATAATTCCTTTGTGTATGTATACTTTATGTCGTTGATTTGGGACACGGCCCATGGACACGGACGAATCACAACAACCATTTTCAGCTTCAATGGCTGCATCAGTGAGCGGCGCCAAGTGTAAACACAACACTGTAGCATGGCTTCAGCGGGAGCGCCGTACTTGGTAGCCATTGGTTACAGGGAATTCAAAATCCTAGCATTCAACAGAAGAGTGGCAATGTGCAAAAAGTGGGGGAGACAAATTAAAGAAACTGGATCGACCACATCAAACTTCATAAGGCATCTGAACACACACCCAGATAGGTTTGTGCTAGCCGCTTAGCCGTTCAGCCATCATTCCAGCTATATGATATACAGTGTTAACCCCTTAAGCTGGCCTGAAACAGGAAGTGTTTGAGGCAGAGTATGGTTCCGAAACTAAAAGTGATATCGCTTCTAAGCTTCCAGAGCTGTATGATTAAAACAAAACTTAGAAAAGCAGCTACACAAAAAAGGGGGAAAGTATTAAGACAAACCTCTTAATTATTCATTTCTGGTGTTTCATTTAACCCCATTGCCACTGTTTACTGCTAGGCTCACAGCATGCGGCCCTGCCCTTCAAAATAAAAGTCTGAATAACAGAATGAACAGAATAACTAAACTAACTTAACAAAATCATTTCATATTGATAACACATACTGTGTTATGTGCTGCTGTGCTATGTTATGATTTTCCTGAGTTTTATGAGATTTTGCTGAGCTGGGTTGAACTGCCTTCAGTTATTGTGCACCAGTGAGCTGGAAGAAGGCTCATTTCTTCTAGGGCTATTTTCTATTCTATATTATTTTATTTTAATTTTGTTTCTATGTTGGAATATTTTTTGTTCATTTTTTAAACATGCTTGTTTATGTTTACTTAAATATTTTATTTTTCATTCATTTCCTTTATTCCTTTATCTCTACTTTGGAGTTGTTATTTTATCAGTCCTAAGTTTTGTCTTTAACCTCCTTGTGGCTCTCGGCTATTGTATTTATTGTATATGAGGGTCCACTCTCAATATAAACCCGAGCTTAAATAAAGAATGATGAGGATGATGATAGGGTCAAAAATTAAAACTGAATTCTAAATACTTTGGAAAATCTGTATTGGGGCAAATATATTTTCCATGGCAGTATATATATTATTTGATAACATCCATCCATTTTCTACATTTAGTTGGATATTTTTATATTGCTGTGTTTTTGCCTGTTTGCTAGTGTCATTTTTGATGGATATGATTGGTAGTGGAGACCCACAGTTTTTTTAACTCTGAGAACTTTAAGTTAAGGAAAGTAAATTAAAGGTAATCAAGTCTTAATCTAGTGTTACTATGAAAATTAGCTGTATCAATAAGTCAGAAAAAACATGATCAGCTGATTTAGTGGAATCTGTTTTGTTTGTACGGATACAGAGGCTGCGCAGTGTGCCCAGCTTACCATGACTTGGAATATGTAACCTGCAACAACTAGAATCAAGACTCCTGACGTTGTTGTGCCTTGTGTGCGTAACAGTAGGCTTACCGGCTTAGGTTGTTGTTGTCCATCTGGCTGACGTTTGATCTCCAGAGAGGAGAGATCAGCATGTAATCAGACTAGAGCTATAGTAATCCTCTCCCTCAATGACCTCTAATGAAAGGAAAGGATTTAGGTTGTGTTCAGTGCAGGTCATGTGACGCTCAGTAGCCTAACCTGATGCAGAGAGGTGTGTTGAGACGATTTCACAAATCATGAATGCAGTAAAGGTGCTGTGTGGGCCGGACTGGAGATGTCAGATGTGATTAACCTTGATTTCCAGGCTGTAGGACCATCTGGGCTTCACCTTCCACCACAAGAGCTTTACATGATCTGAATATGGCAGAGCTCTCTAATAGTTAAGATGATCTGATCGTAATGGGAGTGCACTGTGGAGAAACTTGTTGGCTCTGGGGTGAAAGTATAGTGTGTCTTTATTCTGAGTTTACGTGATGAAAAAGGCGGGAATTCAGATGAGAGTTATATACTTTATATTGTCAATGCTTTGAACTTGTTAGTTCGGGATTAGTCTCACGGGGCCAGACGCTGCCTCGCAACGAGAACGTCCAGGGATGACCATGAGTAACTTTGAGCTTAATGTGGTGGGAATGGGACTTATTAGGGTGGGAACATCTCACGAAGCTGGAACTCACAGCAGGGGGCTGAGCTCATCAGCATTTTCGGATGTACAGCAAGCCTGCTGTTCTGTAACATGAGCTAGCACCTCTAAAGAAGTCTTCACAGAAAGCTCAAAGTCAGCATGTATACTGACCGGCCACTTTATTAGGTACACCTCCTGGTATCAACACACATTGGTCATTTTGTCAGACCTACTGTCCACCATATCCACTAACCACAGTGATGGAACCTGGGGACCTGTTCTCTTCTTAGTAGAGCTGAAAGAAGAATCGAGTTTAACTGGTTATCACAGTTTAGGAAGGTGCGATTTTTGAATTCTAGCCCTAATTTCAAGTGGTGTCACGATAAGGGGTTCTTCTCTCACTCTGAACTACAGTTCCCACAATCCACCAGTTTATGACATCATCGTCACATGTCCGCAAAGCATCAATCGGCTCTCAAAAACGAATCAGCCTCACCTGTTTGTTGTCTCATGACTTGTATATATACCCTTTGTTTGCTGCTACACTTTGTGTGGTATGTTGCTTACTGGGCTGTTCCCCATGGCTGTTCCCCATGGCTGTTCCCCATGGCTGTTGCCCCTGGCTGTTCCCCTGGCTGTTCTACTGGCTATTTCCCCTGGCTGTTCCCCATGGCTGTTTCCCCATGGCTGTTTCCCCATGGCTGTTTCCCCATGGCTGTTTCCCCATGGCTGTTTCCCCCCTGGCTGTTTCCCCTGGCTGTTTCCCCTGGCTGTTTCCCCTGGCTGTTTCCCCTGGCTGTTCCCCCTGGCTGTTTCCCCTGGCTGTTCCCCCTGGCTGTTCCCCTGGCTGTTCCCCATGGCTGTTTCCCCATGGCTGTTTCCCCATGGCTGTTTCCCCATGGCTGTTTCCCCATGGCTGTTCCCCCCCTGGCTGTTTCCCCTGGCTGTTTCCCCTGGCTGTTTCCCCTGGCTGTTTCCCCTGGCTGTTCCCCCTGGCTGTTCCCCTGGCTGTTCCCCATGGCTGTTTCCCCATGGCTGTTTCCCCATGGCTGTTTCCCCATGGCTGTTCCCCCCTGGCTGTTCCCCCCTGGCTGTTCCCCCTTGGCTGTTCCCCCTTGGCTGTTCCCCCTTGGCTGTTCCCCCTGGGCTGTTCCCCTGGGCTGTTCCCCTGTGCTGTTCCCCTGGGCTGTTCCCCTGGCTGTGTCTTTCGGTTTGCCCTGGACTGTATTTTGGCCACTGATCCTGTCTCCTCCTGTTTTGGTATGTGTGTCCTGGCTGTGCTGCTGAGCCTACTTGTCTGTTCTCACAATAAATCTGGCTTTGCTTTTAGCTCTGCTCGTGGCGAGTTCTGTCTGTCGGAAATGTAGGGCTGAAAAACGAGACGTTTTTACCCAAATTGCTTTTGAAAAAATGGAACTTTTAATTTGCCCATGCTGCAATTTTCATCACAGCCTACATTAAGCACTACATGCTGTAACATATTAAAGGTGGGAAATTAGAAGCTAAAAACTCTCGTATGTTATTAAGCTTCAGGAGGACCATCAGAGCAATAAGCTGCTGGAAGCTCTGATATGGTTGTCTGATGTTTCTGAAATCCCGAGGTTGTTAAAGGAATTGAATGATGACCTAATGCTCTTCAGGATGATCAAACTTCAGTGCCATCAGTTCCCTATGGCAGACTGATGCCGATGCCTGGTTGCGTGATTTAATGGTTCTGCTCTAAAGGCAGACACCATGATGAATCTAAAGGCCTCAGGCTGTTTACACAAGAGCTGTCGTTCTTTGGTTTGTCGCGGCCGCTTAGAGTCCTGCCGTTCAGCTAATCGAGTGGAATAGACGGCTTTCCGAAACCATGCCTTTGTATATTTAGCACAAACAAGCTGGCGTGCCTGGGATTTCTGGGCTGGAGTTTTGTTTTCAGAGCTCTGATTGAGGCCTCAGGAGCTGCCGGGCATGGGCAGTGCAGTTCGCAGTCGGTTTTAATCTCCCCACTGAATCAGTGGCTAATCGGGCTATAATTGGGTTGTACTGACCTTTTAGTCGGAACCTTTTGGGTTCCTATCATTAGCGTGTATTAGCATGATTGGAATATTACACGTGACTTCATTGGAAGTTAATTAAGTTTTATTTATTTATTTATTTATTTTTAATTGACACAAACTTTTCTCTCCAGGACTTTAATGCATTCCCTCCCAAATGAAAGCCGCTGATGCAATTTTCCACTGGCACAGGTCTCCTTCTTCCATTTCTTATTCCACTGATCTTGACGCAGGCTGAAGCGGAGGAATTGATCAGTGTAATTACTTCTTACCAGAGCCAACAGTAGTCAGTCAGACAGCGGAGTGAATGTCAATACCAGGGTAATGTGAGTGGCACTGATAACCTTGAGCGTCGCAGCGTGCTGACTTTGCATCAGTATTTCTCCTCTGGATGTTTAGCTACCGGTGACAGGAGAGGTGAATGCCTCATGAAATGAATTAACCCCTTAAACTCCAGACGAATTATTCGATTATACCTCTTAGGCCTTATTATTGCTAACTGGCTTTAAATGATTGGGTAATAAAGCGGTGGGTGACAAAATACAACCCTAATAAACTTAAAGACAGTTTAATGAGGCAGGATCTGTATCGTGAGATCATATCTTTCAGAGGGAACAGCAGGAACAATAATGGCTTAAAAATAAAAGTCCTCCAGTCAGCTGCTTGTTTCAGTGCTAGTTTATACTGATGCTGGGTCTGTAGATTTCTTTTATACGCTCCATATATTCACCATCCAAAAAGAGTTGCATGAATAGCTGCACCCAGAAGGAATCTACCGAATGCAACTTGGGGGGTAGGTTTAACATAGTCAAGAGACATGCCAATGATGATGCAAGAAAGGACGGGCCTCATTACTGTATCTGACCCAACAGCCACGATTGTGGACATTCAGCGAGCAGTGCTGGCCTCCATGAGTCATCCTGTTAGTGGCAGCACCATTGGTAGACGGCTGCACATCCCAGGACGGCATGCACACAGACCGTCAGTCCTTAACGCCACGTCAACGTCACCAAAGACTGCGATGGTGTCTGTCCAGACTGTCATGGAGTGACTCGGAATGGCAACAGGTCATCTTCAGTGATGAGCCCCACCTTTGTCTTGTTGGAGACGAAGCAACGTCAAGATGATTGGCTTGTTGTCATGCGTCACAAGTCCAGAAGGCCTAGTGTTGCTCCACCTCCACACCTACCGCACAATCTGAAGAAAGTGGGATGGATTATCGCAGGACACCATTAGGAACCTCTACGAACTCCATGCAGAGACATCTGGCACATTGCATTAACAAACATGGCGGCCCAACACCATACAGAGAGACAGACTTCTGTATGTGTAGCTCAATAAATATTCCCCATATCAGTCTAAATGTATCATCAGTTATTGATCCTGGTAACCTTTATCTTCCTTCCCAACAGCACTGCCATCCCACACCTCCTTCTGGGTGCAGCTATACTTTTGCTAGTGTGTGAATATGTAAACTAGCGCTTAACACCGTTTCTGTAGCCTAGCCTACTGGATGTAGTGGAAGCGTAGTAGCAGTCTGTATTTAGTCCTTGACATTAAAGATGTGAGCACACCACGCCGAGAAGGCCTCAAAGCTATTTGTGAAGGCAAGAGAAGAAACCATGGTAACTGTGTGTCAGGAATAGGCGTTTCTTGTGCTGACCCGTGAGGGCTTGATGAAGAACGGCACTGGCGTCATCATGCAGCAGGTTAACCTGAGGGGCTTGACCCAAATGTCACTGCATGGTTTTATTAGCCCTCTCTGTTCTCACTTATATGTTTATTTATTTGTCTGTTTTTATTTATTTATTTATTTATTTTAGCTGTTTTATAGAGACACTAAGGCACCGTGAGGCATACCAGCTATTTAATACAGGATATAAATAGTTCATACATGGATGTATGTGAATGCTCATTTGGTATAGTAGAATATTGTTGCTGAGTTTATTCCGTTATTGTGACCTTAAGATGTTATTTATATGCTGCATGACACATTGGAACATCGGTTCCAGCTTATATTGGACAGTATTTAGAAAACATTTGAAAATGCGTCTCTTTTACTCAGCATTTAGTTAAAAATACATTAACATGGTATTTAAGTGGGTGTATGTATTTGTATGTGTGTTCATGTGTCTGTGTGTATATACAAATATGTATATCTATGTGTGTGTATGTTGGTGGTGGTGGTACTGGTGGTGGTGGTGGTGGTGATAGTAGTAGTAGTACTGGTGGTGGTGGTAGTAGTAGTAGCACTGGTGGCTGAGGTATAGGTATTAGTGTTGGTAATAGTAATGGTAGTAGTGGTGGCTGAGTGGTGGTATTAGTGTTGGTAATAGTAATAGGTGGTTGTAGGGTGAGGTAGTAGTAGTACTGGTGGTTGAGGTAGAGGTATTAGTGTTGGTAATAGTAATAGCAGTGGTGGTAGTGGTGGTGGTAGTAGTAGTACTGGTGGTAGAGGTATTAGTGTTGGTAATAGTAATAGCAGTGGTAGTAGTAGTAGTAGTGGTGTTGCTAGCAGTAGTAGTACTGGTGGTTGAGGTAGAGGTATTGGTGTTGGTAATAGTAATAGCAGTGGTAGTAGTAGTGGTGGTGGAGGTGGTGGTAGTGGTAGTACTGGTGGTAGAGGTATTAGTGTTGGTAATAGTAATAGCAGTGGTAGTAGTGGTGCTAGCAGTAGTAGTACTGGTGGTTGAGGTAGAGGTATTAGTGTTGGTAATAGTAATAGCAGTGGTGGTAGTGGTGGTAGTAGTGGTGGTGGTGGTGGTAGTAGTAGTAGTACTGGTGGTAGAGGTATTAGTGTTGGTAATAGTAATAGCAGTGGTAGTAGTAGTAGTGGTGTTGCTAGCAGTAGTAGTACTGGTGGTTGAGGTAGAGGTATTGGTGTTGGTAATAGTAATAGCAGTGGTGGTAGTAGTAGTATTAGTGGTAGTGGTGGTAGTAGTAGTGGTGGTAGTGGTAGTAGTGGTGGTAGTGGTGGTGGTGGTAGTAGTAGTCTGTCCCATGTCACTTGTCTGTAGAGATGCCAACGGTGTGAAAGGTTATTATGAATATACCATTTCAGCATTTTCATTGCAGCATGCGTCTGTGCAGTATTCACATTGCAGGAGGTGCAGTGTAAAGTAGGACAGATTAAATGAAACGTGTCGTGCTACAACTTTTCTGCTGCTGGATACAATAGAAAAGCTTTCACGGCTCCTGGACTCTGATTTAAGGCTTCTTGGGTACACAGAGAAAAGTAGGCACAGTGCTCACCTACTATTGTTTGGTCCACTGAGACTGATCATAGAGTATCACAACTACAAGAGTGATAAAAAGTCATTTCTCATAATAATAATAATAATAATAATAATAATAATAATATAATTTTACACTGAATAATGCTTTCTAAAAATGTATATTCAAGTCATCTACATGCACATGAAAATTCCTGAATATTCACTCACAATATACACTCATCATCAAAAGAATAGCTGCACCCAGAAGGGAGTGTGGGATTGCAGAGCTATTGGGAAGCAGGTTAAAGGTTACCAGGAAATGGGGAACATTTATAGAGATACACGTACAAAGTAGTGTCCATGTGACTATGTAGGTCAGTGTAAGGTGATATGTGTCATGAAAAAGTCTGTTAGTATTATGATATGATATTTTTGCCATGTCGGTCAGCCCTATCTCCAGTCTTCCTCTGGGAATCCGGTTTAAAGCTTGTGAATTCTGCAGCTGGTTTAATAGCAGTTATGATGCTGCTGTTGTTGCTGTGGTCAGGTGTCCTCTGTGTCTCCGACAGGAATAGTGTTTATTAGTGTACTGGGTAAAAAGCTGAAGAGGCTCACAGATGGTGGCATTTTAACACCGCCTCTGCAGTGTAGTGTCTATCAGAGAGAAGACGGGACCAATCACACCGCTGACAGCTCACCCACTGCTGAGGGGAGTGAAGCTGAAGACAGATGAGCTGAGCTTGTTCTCTCAGTTAAACTGTTGACTATTTCTTTATTATTAATTCCTTCAGTAGAACTAAGCTTATCTTACACAACAGACACGAGAATACTGCTGATTTCACAATTCTGAAATTTAATTTTATGTGTCAATTTTTGAAATCATTAAAATCAGACAGGAAATATTTCTGTTATCAAAAATTATATAGCATAAAACCACCAACGTTAAATCCATAAGAAGACAACTGACCATCTTCAACCTCAAAAACCTGAATTCTACGAATTTTCATTTTGGTTTATCATTATTGAATATCTCAGGAGCACCCTTAGATTTAGTTTCGTCAGATTTGTGCTACCATGTTTTTGTCACTGTATAAAATATGTGCACAGTCTTATTAATCCATAAGCAATAATGTGCTGTTTAAACACGACTGAGTAATATTTAAATGCTGTTGTTGCGCAACTTCATGCATTTTCTCAAGTCAGTTTGAAAGACAGATTTAATAAACACATACAATATTTAATGTCGTTTTAGATCTTTTTCTTTAGACATTAAAAGAAGCAACAGCAACAAGAAGGAGGCCTTAAGACACTATCAGCTTCGCAGACTGAAAGACCATGTAAGCATGGTGTACCTGTATAAACGGGAGAGAAGAAATAACCGTTCTGTGCTCTGGCTTTGCATTGGTTTCCAGCTTTGGCGGCTCAAACATGTCTGGCTGTCACAAACAAGTCCGATAAAGCTTCTAGATGGAGCTACCATTATTTTAGGTCACAGTGGTAATGAACTATTGGGCGTGGTTTCAGCATCTCTGGAGGACACGCCCCCAGCATACAGGCTTAAGATTCTGAAATGTAATTTGATTAAACTAAAATGTATTTATTACTGCTTTACACGGGCCTGGAGACTGAACAGTAGAGTAAATGTTGTAAGTAGTCTCCGTTATGCAGATCCTTACACCAATTGGCTTTTCAGCCATTTAACAAATTTAAATAGTGCACAAATTTCTTGCTAGAGTTGCGTCGCTCTCGCGTCATCTCGATCGTTCAGTGTAATGCTAACCATACACCAGAAGACTTCGAAAATACTCTAAAAAGAAGTTTAATAGACTAAAGTCTGACACCTCTCACCTCTAAAGACACGTCACTGACTTTTTAGTCACAGAGTACTCACAGGCTGTGATTTCGCAAAGACTGGGAATCTTGCAGAGTCACTATTTATAAGACTGCAACTAGATGTTGAGATTATTCCCCCATCATGTTAGCTGGAAGGCTAATGTAAACGCTGTAGCCCCGTTCGGCAGTGTTTTAGCTAGCTAGCTAGTTAGCTTTAGCATAGCATAACTATCCTTTATTACAAGATAGGATATCATGAAAATAGCTTTAAACCTGCGCGGTTTAGAATCTGACTGTTTACTGCGCATCTCTGCGCATTAATGAACTCTCGGATGTGTTTACGTTTGTGACGTCTCTGATCCATGACTCGGGCTTGCGTTAGCCCTGGGGATTTCGAGGGCTGCAGCAGTTTCTGTCCACCTTTTTTCCTTTTCCAGGCTGTCGTGCTAGAAATGGGAAGATATGTCAAAGAGGCACTCTTGTTCACTCCACAGCTCCACCAGCTTCTCCTCCTTTTGAACAGTCCAGGAGAACCGCTGTTTCCGAGCCGGACTCCCCTCCATGTCGAATCTCTCCCAGACATTCATGTATTTGACTGCAGTGTCCCATTTGGAGCTGAAAAGAGCTCTCCTATTGGTTGTCGACAATGCTCACGTCACTATTTGCGTGAGCCAAGACTTATGATAATATTAAACACGGTTGATTTTATCCGAACGCTAGAATGAGAAAAAGACTGGCTTAAACCTGCAGTTTAGCTGTTCCAGCTGTTTAAGTGTCTGTACAGTCATGCTAGGTTCCATGGCCACAACATCAGGCCTCTCAGCCAATCTGCCATCCCCACTAGCCCTTCCTTCAGCTCTGCCTTTACTAGGTGCTGGAGCGGTGGTCCTCATGGGGTCTTTAAAAGTCTACACACCCACCCACACTTGACCCAAATTATCTGACAGTCGTCTCCTGACATGCATTCTCGTTACTAGTCTGGCCTCATGAGACCATCCTAAGATGCGGAGTGAGAAACCTATCAGAGTGAAGGAGAGCCGGAGAGAGCAGTCACATTAGACAGGGAAGCCAATGCTGAAGGAACGCCGTGTACCTGGCTGAAAGACAGCTCTGTGATATATGCCGCTCTCGTGCAGTGTCGGTAATGACGATGACGACTTTGGCACAGGGTGAACATCCTTGTTTCGCCTCTGGATGCCTTTGGGACGTAATGTATATGATTCATTCAGCTTCTCCTCCTTCATCATTAGAAGGTCACCAAAGGTGTCTGGTCTGAAGGGTTTAGGCTGCTCACTCATTAAGACCTGGGCTCGGGAGACGAGGCCTGAGCTGCCTCACTCATAATTATCAGCTTTTCTCAGGGATTATAGGCTGCATATACTGTAGTAATTAGAGGCAATGGACTGTGACTACTGATTCATTGAGCAGAGAGAACCTTCGAGGTGTGATGAGCAATCCCAGAGAGAGAGAGAGAGAGAGAGAGAGAGCAGATAGAGTTATAGAGTTAGCTACACTCTTTTAAGTAAAGGTGCCCAAATGGGTCGTTTGGAGCAAGTACTTTTTGGCTCCCTTAAAAGTGAGAGAACAGAGAAAGCGGAAAGTGGTTCTTCTGTGGCGTAACTCCAAAGAATCCTTTTTGGCAGCGTTATTGTTATGGATGGTACGGTGGAAAATCAGGCTCGCTCAATTTTCCTCTTATCCTTCCCCTGATGTAGCTGATAAGCCAAGACATGTTTGGGCCCAAATTGAATTTTTTTTTGTTGTGCTGGAGCTACCACGCTTACGTTCCTTAAACTAGAAATCAATAGTGACCCAAATCTTCTGAATGGCTCCCAAAAGCTTGTCACCACCCTCTCAAACCACATCTGCTGACAGGCTGTCTTTCACACGTCGTAAAAACGAACTGTTCTTGGTTTAAAGGAGCAATGTGTAAGATTTGGTAACTCCAAATCTTTGTGTTTTCTATAGCATAGAATGAGCCCTCTTATTTTACCATTCCACCTTAAATAGAGTAACATTTGCATTTTGATGCTGGTATTTAGCTTCTTTTTCACCAGCTTCTTGTTCGATTTTACCATTCCACCTTAAATAATGTAGCATTTGCATTATGGTGAAGGCATTCAGCTTCTTATTCACCAGCTTCTTGTTCGATTTTACCATTCCACCTTAAATAGAGTAGCATTTGCATTGTGATGCTGGCATTCAGCTTCTTATTCACCATCTTCTTGTTCGATTTTACCATTCCACCTTAAATAGAGTAGCATTTGCATTTTGATGCTGGTTTTTAGCTTCTTATTCACCAGCTTCTTGTTTGATTTCACTGTTCCACCTTAAATAGAGTAGCATTTGCATTGTGGTGCTGGTTTTTAGCTTCTTATTCACCAGCTTCTTGTTTGATTTCACTGTTCCACCTTAAATAGTGTAGCATTTCCATTATGGTGAAGGCATTCAGCTTCTTATTCACCAGCTTCTTGTTCGATTTTACCATTCCACCTTAAATAGTGTAGCATTTCCATTATGGTGAAGGCATTCAGCTTCTTATTCACCAGCTTCTTGTTCGATTTTACCATTCCACCTTAAATAGAGTAGCATTTCCATTATGGTGAAGGCATTCAGCTTCTTATTCACCAGCTTCTTGTTCGATTTTACCATTCCACCTTAAATAGTGTAGCATTTCCATTATGGTGAAGGCATTCAGCTTCTTATTCATCAGCTTCTTGTTTGATTTTACTGTTCCACCTTAAATAGTGTAGCATTTGCATTAGGAGGATGGCATTGAGCTTCTTATTCACCAGCTTCTTGTTCGATTTTACCATTCCACCTTAAATAGTGTAGCATTTCCATTAGGATGATGGCATTGAGCTTCTTATTCACCAGCTTCTTGTTTTATTTTACTGTTCCACCTTAAATGGTGTAGCATATGCATTGTGGTGCTGGCATTGAGCTTCTTATTCACCAGCTTCTTGTTTTATTTTTACTGTTCCACCTTAAATAGTGTAGCATTTCCATTATGGTGAAGGCATTCAGCTTCTTATTCACCAGCTTCTTGTTCGATTGTACCATTCCACCTTAAATATAGTAGCATTTGCATTGTGGTGCTGGCATTGAGCTTCTTATTCACCAGCTTCTTGTTTTATTTTTACTGTTCCACCTTAAATAGTGTAGCATTTCCATTATGGTGCTGGCATTCAGCTTCTTATTCACCAGTTTCTTGTTTGATTTTACCATTCCACCTTAAATAGAGTAGCATTTGCATTGTGGTGCTGGAATTCAGCTTCTTGTTCACCAGTTTCTTGTTTGATTTTACCATTCCACCTTAAATAGAGTAGCATTTGCATTGTGATGCTGGCATTCAGCTTCTTATTCATCAGCTTCTTGTTTGATTTTACTGTTCCTCCTTAAATGGTGTAGCATTTGCATTGTGGTGAAGGCATTCAGCTTCTTATTCACCAGCTTCTTGTTTGATTTTACTGTTCCACCTTAAATGGTGTAGCATTTGCATTGTGGTGCTGGCATTCAGCTTCTTATTCATCAGCTTCTTGTTTGATTTTACTGTTCCACCTTAAATAGTGTAGCATTTGCATTAGGATGATGGCATTGAGCTTCTTATTCACCAGCTTCTTGTTTTATTTTACTGTTCCACCTTAAATAGTGTAGCATTTCCATTATGGTGAAGGCATTCAGCTTCTTATTCACCAGCTTCTTGTTCGATTGTACCATTCCACCTTAAATGGTGTAGCATATGCATTGTGGTGCTGGCATTGAGCTTCTTATTCACCAGCTTCTTGTTCGATTTTACTGTTCCACCTTAAATATAGTAGCATTTGCATTGTGGTGCTGGCATTCAGCTTCTTATTCACCAGTTTCTTGTTTGATTTTACCATTCCACCTTAAATAGAGTAGCATTTGCATTGTGGTGCTGGAATTCAGCTTCTTGTTCACCAGTTTCTTGTTTGATTTTACCATTCCACCTTAAATAGAGTAGCATTTGCATTGTGGTGCTGGCATTTAGCTTCTTATTCACCAGCTTCTTGTTTGATTTTACCGTTCCTCCTTAAATGGTGTAGCATTTGCATTGTGGTGCTGGCATTCAGCTTCTTGTTCACCAGTTTCTTGTTCGATTTTACCATTCCACCTTAAATAGAGTAGCATTTGCATTGTGATGCTGGCATTCAGCTTCTTATTCATCAGCTTCTTGTTTGATTTTACTGTTCCACCTTAAATAGAGTAGCATTTGCATTGTGGTGCTGGCATTTAGCTTCTTATTCACCAGCTTCTTGTTTGATTTTACCGTTCCTCCTTAAATGGTGTAGCATTTGCATTGTGGTGAAGGCATTCAGCTTCTTATTCACCAGCTTCTTGTTTGATTTTACTGTTCCACCTTAAATGGTGTAGCATTTGCATTGTGGTGCTGGCATTCAGCTTCTTATTCATCAGCTTCTTGTTTGATTTTACTGTTCCACCTTAAATAGTGTAGCATTTGCATTAGGATGATGGCATTGAGCTTCTTATTCACCAGCTTCTTGTTTTATTTTACTGTTCCACCTTAAATAGTGTAGCATTTCCATTATGGTGAAGGCATTCAGCTTCTTATTCACCAGCTTCTTGTTCGATTGTACCATTCCACCTTAAATGGTGTAGCATATGCATTGTGGTGCTGGCATTGAGCTTCTTATTCACCAGCTTCTTGTTCGATTTTACAGTTCCACCTTAAATGGTGTAGCATTTGCATTGTGGTGCTGGCATTGAGCTTCTTATTCACCAGCTAAGGCCTCTGGAGCTTCTCGGTGAAGGGAGGGGAGGATGGGACATGTCTTAGAATTAGAATTTAGAGCCGTTTGCCATTTGTGTCTGCATTCAGAGGAAGTTTCCACATTTGAACCATCCATGAAGTGAAACACCCACGCACACACACACATACTAGTGAACACACATTACAGGCAGTGAGCACACTTGCCCCGAGCAGTGGGAAGCCCTATCCACGGCACCTGGAGAGCAGTTCGGAAGGCTCAGGGAATCAAACCAGCGACCCTCTGGTCACATGACTGGTTCCCTAACGTTAAGCCCACAACTTCACATTTACCTGGCAGAGGGATACCATGATCACAGAGGGGCTTCACCCAGGGCGAGGCTTAGCCATTGCATTGCTTCACGGATTGGGTCACTGGTAGAGGCGCACACGCTGCTCCTTTAAGGTGGATTAGACGAAAGCATTCTTGCATTCATTTAGCCGGTCTTGATTATCTTCAGCTAGTTACACTCCTAATGCGTTTGTCTTTATTAGCAGCATTAGCCTATTAAGCTATATAGCCCGTACACTGTACCTCGGAGATGTGACGCTCCGTGTATTCCTTATAGAGGTGAATGGCTCTCATGCTGTCTTCCCAGTGTGCCGGGGAGAGCTTTCCTGTATAGTCATTAATCTGAACATGTGTGGGCAAAAGCAGCCAGGCTTTATCACCCTGCAGGAGGACGGCTTCATAGAGGGGAGGTGTTGGTGGGTGGGTGGGGGGGCATGTTGCAGACCCCTAAGCAGAAGCTTTGCACTCTCTTCCTCGCTTCAGAAATGCATAAACAGTGCACAAAGGAAAAAAATAAAAACGACGCGGAATAAAAGACAGTGACAAACAAATATCCAAGAGGAAACGAGCATCAGGAAGAAGGGAGGTGAGTGAAAGAGAGCGGGACGTACGCACTTGTTTTTCTCTCTTGTCCCTGAGAGGTAAAACGTTTGCGTTCCATGTGTGAAGCTCCGAAAGAAGATTCCTTTAAAGTATTGTTTTCCGAGTCTGAGGCCTGGGAATAGCCGTCCCTGCACTGTTCGGTGCTGTCACTGCCGAAACCCACCTGCACACGTCCCCTACAAGTAGCGTAGCATACCATTTAGCATGTATTTAGAACCACACTACCCAGAAACCAGACATGCTAATGTAAATAGCAGTGTGGGAAAATCCATCGGCGAGGTCATGTTCCAGACACTGACACCGTGTAAAGAAAACCGCCTTAGAGCGTGTGCAGCTCCTGTCTGGCACATTTCCTAAGTTAGAAGCCTCCTGGATGTAGTTTGTGTGCGATTAGGTTCGTTATTGAGCCTACTGGGAAAGGTGAAATAAATGACTTTCTAATTGGAGACTGACTTCCTCGCAGCACCACTATCACAGTGTGAAATTGGGAACAGAAACCATTTAACTGGTGATGTGTTCTGTGGCATGGTTTCAGAAACAGAACCGCCTCAGGTGACAGCGTCTATTCAAATGATGTCACAGTTTAGAGCGGATTTAGAAATGTCACCTGAAGAACGTTCAGGCTTTTTAGTTCACCAGTTTCTGTAATCAGCAGGCCATTGCTCTGTTCGTCTGATTCAACCTGGAAACAGTTTCTTCTGGGTAGGGAACTTTAACCTCCTGAGACCCCAGCGTCCTCATATGAGGACACTACATTTCTGCTTCTCTGGACCATGATACTTTTTAAAACGTTGACCCTTCGGGCTCATATGTCAAAACATGCCAAAACAACTTCCTGTACAAAGACAACGTTAATTTTTATACTTGTTAGGTCCTACCAATCACAAATAGCTAGGAGCAATTCAAATTGCATGCCAAGTAAGTCCGGGTCTCAGGAGGTTAAGCCGTGATAAACATGCACCCTGGACTAATGAACGAACGATAGTAGACCACTTCATTTAGCAAGTATCTGAAAAACTGACCTCACTTATCCCTAATAATTATGCTTTGTCTAGTTATTGTGTCTGAACTCTAGAAGAACATTGATTACCGGGATCTGTAAGCAGCCCGCAACAAATGCAGAGCGAGCCCGGCTCAAGCTTTGCCTGCGGCTGCTGTGACTCACTCTTTTTCAATTAGTGGACCTAAAATAACCGATGCTTGTTAAACCTGTACCCCCGTTGCTCACCACGGGCCATGCCAAATTACCTGCTGATTCTGCAGCTTCCTGCAGCTTTTAAAGGCCACTCATGCAGTAGGAGCTGTGGCTACTTGAAACTTGAAAACTTCTTAGATGAGTTCTCACAGTTTGCACAGGGTGATTGACAGAATGGGATCTGTCAGGGTTGTGGCTTCCTTGGTCTTATTTTTTTTTTTTTGGCCGTTTTGTGGAGTGTAGCAGAGCGCGCTCTGACACCAGGTTCAGATGCATTGGCGGGTCTCTATGAAGTCTAGAGGCATTGCATTTTGATTACATCAGTGGCACCGTGACACTCACAAACATCAAGAGCCCCTCAGATCAGCGGAGGGCACATACTTACCATCTGAAACACAAAACTGGTTCTCAAAGCAGCAAGCTTCTTCCTCCAGAACTTTGCAAGCTCCAAAGGTTTGGTGTTTCCTATTAAACAGCACCTGCTCTGTGACTCTGTATCTGTATCACGTCGGTTGTTGGAGGAATGTGTCGGGCTGCTGTGCAGTCTTGCCGAGCAGGATAGGATGGGGTAGATTAGTTGAGGTTGGAGTGAAATTGGGTAAAACTGGTTGGGATGCAATCGTGTGATCTCCAGTTTGATTGGATATATACTGTAGTGTGAGGCCCAGTTTGTAAGGATAGAATGGGTTACCTGAAGAACATTTTAAGCTTATTAGTTTACCAGTTTCTGTAATCAGCAGGCTGTTTGTCTGAGAGTAGAGTAGACTATAGACAAGTAGAGTGCAGAGGAGTATAATAAAGTATGATTCTGTGAAATATAGCAACATACGGTGTAGTACAAGTGTAGTAGAATAGGGTAGAGTACAGCAGAGTATGGTAGAGTTTAGTAGGGTATAGTGTAGTAGAGTAGGGTACAGTACAGTGGAGTATGGTAGAGTTTAGTAGGGTACAGTATAGTGTAGTAGAGTACAGTACAGTGGAGTATGGTAGAGTTTAGTAGGGTATAGTGTAGTAGGGTAGAGTACAGTGAAGTATGGTAGAGTTTAGTAGGCTACAGTATAGTGTAGTAAAGTAGGGTAGAGTACAGCAGAGTATGGTAGAGTTTAGTAGGGTACAGTATAGTGTAGTAGAGTAGGGTAGAATACTGTGGAGTATGGTAGTGTTTAGTAGGGTACCGTATAGTGTAGTAGAGTACAGTGGAGTATGGTAGAGTTTAGTAGGGTATAGTGTAGTAGGGTAGAGTACAGTGAAGTATGGTAGAGTTTAGTAGGGTACAGTATAGTATAGTAGAGTAGGGTAGAGTACAGCAGAGTATGGTAGAGTTTAGTAGGGTACAGTATTGTAGTAGAGTAGGGTAGATTACAGTGAAGTATGGTAGAGTTTAGTCGGGTACCGTATAGTGTAGTAGAGTAGGGTAGAGTACAGTGAAGTATGGTAGAGTTTAGTAGGGTACAGTTTAGTGTAGTCGAGTAGGGTTGAGTACAGTGGAGTATGGTAGAGTTTAGTAGGGTACAGTATAGTGTAGTAGAGTAGGGTAGAGTACTGTGGAGTATGGTAGAGTTTAGTAGGGTACAGTATAGTGTAGTAGAGTAGGGTAGAGTACTGTGGAGTATGGTAGTGTTTAGTAGGGTACCGTATAGTGTAGTAGAGTACAGTGGAGTATGGTAGAGTTTAGTAGGGTACCATATAGTGTAGCAGAGTAGGGTAGATTACAGTGGAGTATGGTAGAGTTTAGTCAGGTACCGTATAGTGTAGTAGAGTAGGGTAGAGTACAGTGAAGTATGGTAGAGTTTAGTAGGGTACAGTATAGTGTAGTAGAGTAGGGTAGAGTACAGTGGAGTATGGTAGAGTTTAGTAGGGTACAGTATAGTGTAGTAGAGTAGGGTAGAGTACAGTGGAGTATGGTAGAGTTTAGTAGGGTACAGTATAGTGTAGTAGAGTAGGGTAGAGTACAGTGGAGTATGGTAGAGTTTAGTAGGGTATAGTGTAGTAGAGTACAGTACAGTGGAGTATGGTAGAGTTTAGTAGGGTACAGTATAGTGTAGTAGAGTAGGGTAGAGTACTGTGGAGTATGGTAGTGTTTAGTAGGGTACCGTATAATGTAGTAGAGTACAGTGGAGTATGGTAGAGTTTAGTAGGGTACCGTATAGTCTAGCAGAGTAGGGTAGAGTACAGTGGAGTATGGTAGAGTTTAGTAGGGTACAGTATAGTGTAGTAGAGTACAGTACAGTGGAGTATGGTAGAGTTTAGTAGGGTACAGTATAGTGTAGTAGAGTAGGGTAGAGTGTGGGTGTTACAGTGTGGTGGAGTACAGTGAAGTATGGTAGAATAGGGTACATTGGAGTGCAGGGGGAAGGGTAGAGTACAGTGGAGTGTAGTAGAGTAGGGTAGATTAAAATGGAAAGTTGTAGAGTAGGCAAGGTAGTTGGGTAAAGTACAGTGGAGTATAGGAAAGTACAGTGGAGTATATTGAAATAGGATAGATTACAGTGCAGTGCAGTAGAGAAGGATAGAGTACAGTGGACTATTGTGGAGTAGGGTACAGTGTGGTGTAGTAGAGATGGGTAGACTACAGTGAGGGATAGTAGAGTGTGGTGTAGTAAGGTAGGATAGATTACTATGGAGTATAACAGAGCAGAGTGTAGTGCAGTAGAGAAAGGTAGGGTACGATGGACTCTGTACGGGGGGGGTCTAGTATAGTAGCTCAGGGTATAGAACTGTATATTATGTTTGGGTGGGATGGAGAATTGAAGGACAAGAGTAGGGTGGTCAGTACACTTGACTGTAGCTCAAAGGATAATTGGTAAATTACCACCCAAAGCTTCCAGGATCTTGGAGCCGCAGTACGCTGAGGTTAGCAGCCATGTTTGAGCGTGTCAGCTGAATACCAAAATGCAGTATAAATAATACATTAAGGTTTGAAGCATTGTAGCCTAAGTGACCTCTGGCAGATCCCATCTGAGAGCGCATCCGTCATGTGTTTTTAACAGGTCGTCTAATGTCTCTCTGAAGAGGGCAGCTCTGTCAGCTGGGATGTCTTTTTCACTGTTGCCGGGGCGTCTCCGGGAGGTCGAGCAGTCTGGCTTCTGCTTATATAACAGCTCTTAATGAGACGAGCTCAGATCATGGCCTTCTTCCCTACGAGAGGTTTCCCTTGACTGCCTGGCAGTGC
Source organism: Prochilodus magdalenae (assembly GCA_024036415.1). Classification (NCBI taxonomy): domain Eukaryota; kingdom Metazoa; phylum Chordata; class Actinopteri; order Characiformes; family Prochilodontidae; genus Prochilodus; species Prochilodus magdalenae. The sequence continues at coordinate 89,782 of JAMWET010004602.1, read as the reverse complement.
CCTCTCTCATCTTAGCGTGGAGCTGTCAGCTTCAGAAATAGATTTGGCCCTGATTGTGTCAGTAATTGAGTTTAAGGCTGAGCTCTTGGAGAACGTAGGTTCACAGCGTTTCTAAAACGGCTTCCTGTCAAGTTCATTTGCATTTTGTTAAAAGGGATTTTGTTTAGAGGCTGGAGGATCATTTACGTAAGGCTGATATTGACAATAAATGGGCTGGATATTGCCTAGCTCTAGGCTTTGGTCTGACGCTGACCTGTCCCCACCTCTTGCCTGCTCCCTGTGGTTATACCAAAGCTGGCATATGTCCAGTCTGTTCTCTGCTCAGGCAGATGGGCAGCAGGATAGCGTTCCGCTCGGCTCCCCTTAGCTTTGACTAGGCTTTCCCCAGGTCAGGGAATCAAACCGGCCTATCTGGCGTTCTCTTAACCCTCCGTATCTACCCTTTTCTATCTATCTTTCTCGTCACTTTCTCTCTCCTCTCTATCTCTCTCATCCTCTCCAGAGAGCTGTGGTGAAGTCTGCCCTCTGCTAGGAAATGAATTAAATATATTTTCCTGGGACTGCCTGCAAGCTGTCCATCCACATAAGCTGCTCAGGCACAGGCGGAGAGGAGGGGGTGGGGGCTCATATGGGTGCACAAATGGAGCGTTTGGCCCATTAGGGGATGTGGGTTCTCTTTCTCATAGCCCCTGAAGCTTTGGGACACTGCCTCAGGTAACAGTGCTGTGTAATGACTGCGTCCTCCATCGCCCTCCGGCTGCATTGGCTTTCGTAGATCCCTTTGGCAGCAATTGGACTATTAAAGCTTCATATAGTGCCGAGTCAGAACGGCCTGTGTATCAGTTGAAGCTGATCGTTTTAATACAGGGCTGTCTCTATCAAATACAGCCACTGTCCAAAAAAAAAATCTTGTAGAAAATCTAAGAATTAATCAACAGACAGGAATGAAACCTGGTGGGTAGGTTTGACATTGTGAGACATGCAGATGATTCAAGTTTCACACTGGACGTAGGCAAGGGTGGGCCTAATCGCTGTATCTGACCCATCAGCCACGATTGTGGACATTCAACAAGCACTGATGGGCATCATGAGTCATCCTGTTAGTGTTAGCACCATTGGCGACTGGCATTAGCAAACATGGTGGGCCGACGCCATACTGAAGGCCCTACTTCTGTATGTGTAGCTCAGTAAATATTGCCCATATCAGTCTAAATTTGTCATCATGTATTGTTCCTGGTAATCTTAATCCTCCTTCCCAACAGCACTGCAATCCCACACCTCCTTCTGGATCCAACTATATTACACTATATATATAAAACACTATATTTGTAATCCGGTAATCTACTAACTCCCTCTGGGGTTCTTACCAGTCTAGAAGAAACATTGTGAGTTCTTCTTCATCAAACTTCATCCCTTTTTTTGAAAAAAGCTGGCTCTGGTTTGTTTGCTTCTGTTTGTCATGTCATTCGTTTGCTGCCGAGCGTGGTTTCTTGCCACGGTTCATGTGTCACTTGCTCCAAGAACCCTTTGTAGCATCACTTAAAAGAGAGTCATGATAAAAAGCAACATATAGTAACATATCAAATATAACCAAAATCCAAAAAACACTTTGATGTAGAGGCGAGAGAGCTGAGAGTGCTTTCTTTTTGCAGTTTTCTATAATAAAAAATTCAGCATATTCAAATGATCGATTGCTTTTCCCTCTGTGGCTGTAAATGTGCACATTCTGCTGTAACCTCTTGTCATTGATCCCGCAGAGCCATTATGCGCCCCTTAACCATTCATCGCCCTGCCCACATGGCCAATCAGTTATTGAATATTACGCATTCCGGCTTCGCAGCTGCCTCTGCATGGCTAGCACGGGTTGGTTTTTCAGACAGAAGAGCTGGAAACTGGCTGTCTAGGTCTCTCCCACACAGAGCCATTTGCAGCATTGCCAGGGGAGTGATTACCGTCTGTAGTGCATTTCTTTGAGCAGAGCAGGATTCATGAAGTGTAGCCCGTACTGCTGAGGAAGCAATACTGTGCACTTTCCTCCTGACAACTTTTACTGTTGTCCTCCAGCAGGGGAAGGTCACGTGGTCCGTCGCGCCGTCCCCTTCCCCGGTTGTTTTTAAGTATAATGAGTTGCTAATGAAATTCTTTTCAGTTCGAAGGGCTCGGCGTGGAGAGCGATGAGATATTCCGGCTTGCATTGTTCTCTGCCTCTTGGCTTAACAAGGCAACAATTAAATGTGATTTGGTGCGGCTGTGTAAAGAACACTCCAGCAGCTTCTGACGCGCCCCACACGAGTGAAAACAAAAGCATCCCAAACCGCAATTAAACCCCTACAATCGCACCCCAGATACCCCGGACTGGCTCTGTGCATCTGGGCCTGTCAGCTGTCCAGGAGAGGGTCATGCTGTAAAAGGAGTTTGTAGAGCAGCAGAAGGGGGCCTTGACTGACTGAAAGGGGCTAATCACTGATCAGGGTATATTGATCCGTGGTATCGGTTCTCTGCCTGACGTTCCTAAGCTAGCTGGGCTTAAAGATGATTCGTTTTTATATCTTGAAAGCAAATATGAAAAAGATTTCAGTGTTGTTATTATTATAAGTGGTGAAATTTGACTCAGTGAACTGCTTGTTAATGAGTTTGACCAATCAGAAGCAACTCAACACCATGTGTAGCTCAGCGGGTAACACCGCTACTCAGGGTGCCACCTCTACATGTGGGAGACTGCGGTTCGAATCCCAGTCTGGGTGACTATGCTGAGCTACACCAATAAGAGTCCTTGGGCAAGACTCCTAACGCTACACTGGCCTACCTGTACTACAGTTAACCCTGTAAGTCACTCTGGATAAGAGTGTCAGCTAAATGCCATAAATGTAATGTAATGTGTTGAGGCATCACTACCACAGTTACCTGTCTGCCTGGTCCACTATAGTCTCCAGCAGTTCTGGGCTTCTTTGCCAAAATCACAGGCCTGCAGGTTGGTTGACTTCCAGAAAATAATTGCTATATAAATCTCAGTGACAATACTGCAATTATGTTTTCCCCAGTTCCCTCCATCCTGCTGGACATGCACAACCATTTTCCTGCACTTCATTTAAGTCCTGAGTGAAGTAACTACTAGATATCAGCGACCGGCACATAAGTCAGCTAAATTATGTTAGGTAATAGGTACATGGATTACTGAGGAACATTATTAATGCATTAGATACTGGATTACAATAGAGTAAATTCACCTCTGTCTCCGATTTGAGTTTCCCAGAGTGCACTATACCATCTGAGAAAATATGAAAGCATTTTTCAAACACCTGAAATGTTCCAATAGTTGAGATGAGTGGGAAAAGGCTGAAAATGCACAGTGGAGTCGATCTGTTGTGAGGGCTTTCTGCTTCTGATGGCAGTCGCACGTAGCTCATGAAGGACATCACATTGTATGGCATTCTCCAGGCCCACTCATCCATGTGGTATGAATCCATCCTTGCAGATCCCATACACCCATACATGCTGATTGTCATCCCTGGGGTGGATGGGATCTTCTAGTAAGACAATGCGACATGCCACATGACTAGAAACGCCCTTCGTGCTTCAAGTACAGCTCGTCTCGAACCACCATCCCTGAGGACACATGGAAGACAAGCGTCCAGACTCTTCTCTGTCCTGGCTCCCAGATGGTGGAATGAACTCCCACTGGGCGTCAGTCTCTCGCAGTCTTCAATCGCAGACTGAAGACCCATCTCTTCGTAATGCACTTAAGCGAGTGAGCACTAGTAGAGGTGTAAGTTGTGTGTATTGTGTTGCACTTATAATGACCTTTTCTCCTCTATAGGAATGAGCACTGGGCTGGGGTTGCCAGGTAATGCTTTACTTGCTCTATGTCTGTGTATTAATCTCTAGGTACCAGCACTGGCCCCTGTTTGGGCAGTGTCTGAGCTCATGGTGAGTTTTAGGCTCTAACCTTCCTGTACTAGCTGGAATATTATCCAACGTAACACTAAGCACAGTTGTAAGTTGCTCTGGACAAGAGCGTCTGCTAAATACCTTAAATGTAAATGACATTGGTTGTAAAAGCATGAGCAAGTCTTCCAAGTACTACCTGCCCATCTAATTCCCCAGACTTGAATCTAATTGAGCATCTGTTGGACCACCAAGGTCATGTGACTTTGTGACTCGACTACCGGCTAACCGCAGGGCAGCCCTCTAAATGCTAGTCAATACGTTTACCCCCATTTGACTTATGACTGTCGTCCATTCCAACCAATTAGGTGAGTAAAGCTGATGTATCATATAGGTTAGGTTATGGTTTTAATAGTGTTCTAGTATCATCCCCCACCGCTTTATGTCCTCCTTTTGGGGGTTATGAAAATGTCCACCCTACCTAGGTGTGAGTGTGAGACTAGCGGCCTGTCCAGGGTGTTTCCTGCCTCCTGTTCAGTGAGTGCTGGGATGGGCTCCAGCACCCCCCCTCCATCCCAGAATGATAAAGTGCTTTAGAAGAGGAGTTAGATGATCAATCTCCACATTCAGCTAATTATTAATTATTAATTATTATTAAGCGTGGAGGTGATTTGATCATTTGCCAAGAAAAATAACAGTATAATAATACATATGATTCCAGCCCGTCTTCGATACCAGCAGCCTTACAGTTTCAATCTAGCTCACACATCATTTTACATTCACTCCATCTGTCCGAGGCTGGAGGATCTTCCTCCAGGACGCCGGTCTCCGTACCCAGCTGCATTGTGGGCCTGCGTGTGGGCAGGGTTTGTGTGGGCAGCTGGTCGTGCTGGACTGTTACGAGGGGCTATTCTGGCAACTCTCAACTGGCCTTCAGGCTAATCTCCTGACATGATGGATATCGATGGCTGTATGTCCACATCGAGAGCTGATCTACAGCTGAAGGGAAGCGAGAGACAAAGAGAAATGGTGAGAAACAGAGAGAGAGAGAGACAGGGAGAGAGAGAGAGACGTACTTGGACAAAGGAGTACACCTAACGCTTAACTCTGCATGAACTCCGTGGCGTGTGGGATAAGCTGCCTGATAGCGGCCCCCGCTCCAAACATTTGCTCTGGCATGCTGAGAGGCAGCAAGACAGCAGTGGAGCAGCAGACGCCGACCAAACAGCACTGACCTCCTGAACAAACAGCTTTCTGTGCTCAGCGCAGAAGAAGAGAGCTGGAAATAGGTGGTAAGGGTCGCGGTGTAAATGCAGGCTGAATATCAAGAACCGCACATGAGGCTCTTTGTAAATGAGTGATGATAGATGAGATGCAGCAGAGGCTTGTGCACTTCAGCTTGCCTTCAGGGCAGCGCGCGGTGGAGTGTGCTCTAGGGCTTGTAGCGTCCAATTAAAGTTTCCAGAGAATATGCAGGGAAATATTCAAAACATGTGTATGATGTAAAACTTATGAGGGTTCTATTAACCGGCCAAGTTAGAGTGAAATAAAAACAAGGCAGAGTGTTATAACACACTGCTCTATTAGCAGCGGAATCTGAAGATCAGATATACAGTATCTGACAATGGTGTGGGAGTGGCCTAATTTTATGATGGTCATGTCTGATTGTCTCTTAGTCCACACAGACCTGTCAAGCAGAACTATACACAACGCAGAATGAAGCTGATATCTATAGAGAAGGTATGTGACTTTGGTCGGGAGGGAAAGGGATTGGTGCTAGAATTAGGGTTGCCACCCGTCCCGTAAAATACGGAATCGTCCTTGGCAATTAAATGTTGCGTCCTCCAATTAACCCAATATGGGACGCGATTTGTTCCGTATTTCAGTAAATGTCCGTTAAACACGTGCATCGCACATGATTCCCCACCTGGGAATTAGATCACATACGGGACGTGGTTTGTTCCGTATTTCCGTAAATGCCAGTAAATTTGTTCCGTATTTCCGTAAATGCCAGTAAATTTGTTCCGTATTTCCGTAAATGCCAGTAAATTTGTTCCGTATTTCCGTAAATGCCAGTAAATTTGTTCCGTATTTCCGTAAATGCCAGTAAATTTGTTCCGTATTTCCGTAAATGCCAGTAAATTTGTTCCGTATTTCCGTAAATGTCCGTTAAACACGTGCGTCACACATGATTCCCCCCCTGGGAATTAGATCACATACGGGACGCGATTTGGAACACGTCACTCACACATGACCACGCCCCCAGTCCTTTATTTTCATTTCTGAAAGGTGCCAACCCCAGCTAGGATAAAACTATGCAATAAGATTACTGTCAAAGAAACTTGAGAATACAACTTGTAAACTTTACAACCGTAAACATTTACATGACCTGTCAAAAGTCACCGACTGTCAAAAATTTCATCAATCCAAAAATTTGACATTTTAGTCGTACCGGCACAAAAGTCACTTTCTGCAAAATGCAGAGTAGAGGACCCAATTTCTGTCAATTCAGCGCATTCGTCTTCGCTGACGTCCCGTGTAGTAAAGCATGAGCAGTTCTGGAAGCTCCACAGTGCTAAAACATTTTAAGTAAACCTAAACGACACTGCTACATACAGCTGGCACCATGTACTGTTCCTGTCCTCAAGGACAACAACATGCTATTTCTGTCAAAGTCATTGAAGGAAACTAAAATAACAAAAACTTTAAGCAGTCTTAAAAAAATCATTTCATGAGACTACAAACCTTTAGCTTCAAAAATTTCAGTGAAAAGAATCGACTCAACAGTCAACAGGTCCAGAACGGCACCCTGAGAAAAGCTGCCGTTGACTCAATCAGCCATCTTGCTGCCCACCAACAGTCGAAACAGAACCAGGGATGAAGAGTCGATTCCAAAAAAGTAAATTCTTCGAGTGGAGTTTTGGCCAATTTTTTTTTTTTAATCCCTTGATGTTGATCCCACAGTGGGGAAATGTAGTCTCCACATTTAACCTATCCGTGAAGTGAAACACCCACATACACACTCACTAGTGAACACACACACTATGGGGCAGTGAGCACACTTACCCAGAGCAGTGGGTAGCCCTATCCACGGCACCCGGGGAGCAGTTGAGCGTTAGGTGCCTTGCTCAAGGGCACCTCAGTCGTTACTGTCAGTTCAGGGAATCAAACCGGCGACCCTCCGGTCACAAGGCTGGTTCCCTAACCTCCAGCCCATGACTGTAAGAGTCGGAATACTGAGAGTTGGCTCAAATTATGCCATGTTTTAGCTGAGTATAAAGCAAGAGAGAAATTGGGTCAAGGATTCTATCGATTCCAGCAGCAGGAGTCGAGAATCAGAGTCGATTCCAGAATCCAGGGATTCATGCTTCACTACACATGACGCCAGTAAAGACGCATGCGCACTGGGCCGAATGGTCCTCGACTCGATGCATTTTGCCTGTGACTCCAGTGACGTATTTCTGACAGTCGTTTCGTTAGAACAGGTCATGTCTGTAATAATTCAGGTCATATGTGTAAAGTTGTATTCTCACCAAACACACACAGCATTACCACATAACGTGTTTATGCATGATTCTGTCTCTGTGTTTGGTGTACAACGAGGTTCAAAGATTATGGATCCAATAAACTGCAAAATCATGAACACCTTGTGCAATATGAGTGTTACACCTAGTGCCTAGTGCAGTGTGACTCTTTCAGAGCTTCAGAGCGGAACGCTTCGGGGCAGAGTTCATTTAATTCAGTGCCGTGTCCTGTTACCTCCCATTCTCTCTTATCCACGCCTGGCTTCGGTTACGAGGGACAACAAAGGAGCGAGCTAATGAACTTTTCAAATGAGTCTTACATCATTCAGGCAACCCTGCGAGGAGCAAAGTTGCCTGTAAGGGGAGTGACGTAAAGGCAAACTCTGGAGGCGGCGAGGTTTATTCTGTAATAACTATTATATCTGTCCTTTGGCTCGATAAAGAGCTGTAGCAAATAGCAGTACAGCTGAGGTTAGCCTAGCATTGAGGAGACTGTCGTTAAGGCCGTGTTTATTCAGCGCCTCTGCTCGCCCGCCGATAGCTTTCTTTTGACTGATGGAGAAACATTAGATCGGCAACGAGGCTCATTAGGCCTGTAGCACGTCGCCAGCCTTTTCCAGTCATCCCCACTACCAGATAGAAACAGAGGGCGCCGAAGCAGTGCACTCTCAATATCTCTCTTTCACACTCGCTTATAACCCAGAGCCTCATTTTCATGACAAAGAAATGCATTTCAGTGTAAGAGAAAATGGAAATGATGTCTATTGAGACGTGGGTTTGTTGTCGCCGGCCCTAGACTGTGTCTGCATGTCATACAAGGTCCTGTAAGGCGGCACAAGAGCAGCAGCCAGTGGCCTTTAGGGAAGGTCACGGATGCCAGCTGCCTGCCATGACATCAGACTCCAGTGGCGCTCTCGCCTGGAGACGGTGATGGGATCTTTCAGGGTCACTGTCTTCTCCTTACACCGCTTGGCCAGAGCTGTGCTCAAGGAGTGAGTCGAGAATCGTCAGTAGCATTACACAGAAGCCTCAGAAGTCAGAGGTAAACCTAGAATGTCCTGTAGTACAGCTTCCACTCGTTTCAGGTGAAGGAATTCTGATGTTTGTCGAACGTTTGTTATATTTCATGCTTATGATGGGTGGGCAGGTTTGAGCTGGAGGTTAGGGAACCAGCCTTTAGATTGGAAGGAAGGTCTTGGTTTCAATCCCCTGAACCAACAGGACATGTCTGAGGTGCCCTTGAGCAAGCCTCCCAACTGCTCCCCGGGCACCGTGGATAGGGCTGTTCACCCCTCCAGGCAAGTGTGCTCACTGCTCACTACACACACTGTGTGTGTGTTGGTGTGTGTGTGATTTACTGCTCTGATGAGTTAAATGCAGAGTTTAAATTCGAAGGTGTGGAAAGCAGTTGGTCAATTCTAGTTCTAATGAATCCCAAACACTTTCAAAGATGTTGAGGTCTGGACTCTGGGGTGGTCAGCCCGTTGTTCTGAGAGCCTCAGCAGCTTCTTTGTTTGATGTGTCTGTCTCATTTACTCAGTAAGAAGCTTCTTGAACAGATACACATTCTTTCAGACCCATATTGTTAAGTCATCCTCTCACAGTGAAAGGATAGACAGAAGCTAGTAATGGAAGCGCATGGCCATCAGTTCATCAAACAAGCTCAAGGTGCCTGGGTTTCAGGAAATGAAAATCGGGGATATTTCTAAATTGGTGGTCAATATATGATTAAATTAAACATAAATAATAAACTAACAGGGTGGTGGTGTGTTAGTGTGTGTGGTGCTGGTGTAACTGGATCAGACAGAGTGTATTAACACTGTGTCCACTCACTGTCCACTCTATTAGACACTCCTACCTTGCTGCTCCACCTTGTAGCTGTACAGCCAGAGACGTTAGCTCACCTCACTGCTGCCCAGTTTGTGTTGGTCATCCTGTAGTCCTTCATCAGTGGTCAAAGGACACTGCCCCTAGGACACTGCTGCCTGAATAGTTGTGGTAGGTGGACTATTCTCAGTCCAGCATCGACAGTGAGGTGCTAAACACTACAGCAGCAGCACTGCTGTGTCTGATCCACTCACACCAGCACAACACACACTAACACACCACCACCTCAGTGTCACTGCAGTTAAGAGAATGAGGTCTGAGAATCTGGGGTGGTCCTGTGGGGGTCCTGACCACTGAAGAAAAATGGGATGGAGGGATAAAGTATACAGGGAAAACAAATGGACTATACAGTCTGTTATTGTAGAACTACAGGGTGTAGCTATGGTGTAAGTGGAGCTGTGTAGGAGAGTGTAAATCCAGTGAGGTGGTTTTGATGTTGTGGGTGTATTTTGAGCTGGTCATTGTTGTACTCTAGTAAACTATGATGAGGGCAGACTGATAAGGTTGGTGTAGTAACTTGTGACACAAGAAGGAAGAGAAGGATACTGCTGCCAGAGGAGCTGCTGACTGAGACTGATGGTAACGTTACACTAAGCAGCATGAATGAGAATAAATTACAATAGCCCAGATTTATATTTCTAGTTTTCCCTCCCTGGATATGGAGGACCGAATCTGCCAAAATGAAAAATAAATAAATAAATAAATAAAACACTAATACTTAAATTAAAATGGTAAAGAAATAATGATGGTAAATCTAAAAATAAATAAATAAGCATAGAAATAAGTATATCAATAAATAAAAAACTTAAATAAATGTGTAATGTGTATTTATTTTGTTATTTGTGTTACTTAATGAACATTTTTATTTTAAATGAATGTGTTTACCTAATTATTTATTAATAAATTCATTTATTTATTTATTTTTGTTTTTCTTTACCCTTATGGTAATAAAGGGGCTGTCAATCCATGACGTCAGTGTGTCTTAACATTCCTATTGGTCGATTGACAGCAGATTCCGTAGATCGATTGTCTTGCTCCATCAGCTGTAACTATGATCAACACGGTGCACTAATGTCTGCTTACAGGCAGCAGGTAGCAAGAGATCTGAGACTCTTAGCTGACCCTGCTGAAAATGCAAGTGCAGATGATTTACTCTGTCGAGTGGAGGCTGTGGCTGACAGGCTGTGGCTGACCGTTTGTTCCATTATGCTACATCTTCTGATACAGAGATCGACCCCATAGTGTTCACAAATTTGGAGGAGGTAGTTCATCGTCTTTCCCTGCTAAATTCAGATCATGCAACACCTGGAAGCTGCCTTTCTGAGCAGATCCGACACCGACCTGCGCCCCGATATTAGTCCTCTCAGAGTCTTTCACCCGAACGCATAGCCAAGCTACATAGCTCTGCTCGAAATCAACTCCTGTCGTTCTGCACTTGATTGCTAAACCTGAACATGAAAAACACGCCTCCTCATCATATGAAAGAAGAAAAACAGAAATTAATTAATTAATTTAAAAAATTAAAAATAATTAAATGTATAATTAAATTATATTTTATGTAAAAATAATATGTATTAAATAAATAGATTTTAAAATTACCATGTTTAAATAATATATGCAGAAAATATATATAAAATGAAGGGAGACATTAATAAAACATTAATAAACAGTACAAGAATAAATAAAATGAGGACTATATAAATGCAAGAAAAGGAAATAAGCGTATAAATAAAATCAAAGCAAGCAATATATACAAATTCTAGTGATTTTTATTTAAATGTTAAATTTATTTAGTCTTTTATTTATTTATTTATTTATTTTTAATTTTGGTAGATCTCTCCATACCTGGAGAGCGGTCACATTTTAGAAATAAAGACACTCAGTAAACGGAGTCACAAAAATGTAGCAGCTCAGTCTTTGTGTTTGTACGAGCCCATAATTCATATTCCTATCGAATGCTTTGGCAGGAGAAAGAGACCATGACGGTAGCCCTATAGCCAGCAGAATAGTGTCCCCCAGGACTCCTCAGACAGCATGTGAACTGGAAGCGACCACATCAGCGTTTCTGGTTAGCGCCTCCATCCTTCAAATTCCCTGTGAAATAAAATGATAGCGCTCTCATACAGCCGCCTGTAGAGGTAAACCTGCTCAGCAAATCTACCTTCACATTCATTCATTTCAAAGCACCGTGCGCATGATGGGTGTTTCGGTGGCGCATTGCCACGCGCCACAGCAATGCATGGAGCACACAGGCGGCATAATTACATCACTGGGAGGACCATCACCTGACTATCATGTGTAAACCTAGCTTAGCTACGCCTTTAGAATTCTCTGGTGGGACATTTCTGGGGACAGGCCACCTTAAATAGGGACAGCCTTTAAAAAACTACATGCCTCCTACATCTAATATCTACATGGACTACTTCCCATATATTTCTATGCTTTTCATTTCCCATCTGCTTTCCTGTAAAGCTGCTTTGAGACATCAATTGTAAAAATCATGAATAATCAAAAGATTGATTGATTGATTGATTGATTCTTGTTAAAAGGGACAAAAAAGTGACATCCCTGAACAGCAAACCATCTGTAACCTAAAACAAATATGATTTCATTTGGAAATATTCACCATAACCATCAGAAACTGGAACTACTTTATTATTACATAAAACATAAAACTGACTACACAGATTTTGGACCCCACCCTCCAGTAATGTAAATAGCCTGATCCGGTTAGTGTAGGCCTTGTGTTGGATGATGATGTAAGTGACGTCCTCACCAGGATGTCTCATGGAGGGCATCACTGCTCACTGAATGTCTGCGACTGGGTGGCCGTTGGGTCAGTCAGGTATAGCGATATGGCCCTTCCCTGCTTACGTCACATGCACAGTTCAACACAGTGCAACGTGAAACTTGAATCATAATGTTGCACAATGTCAAAACTACCCAGCAGGTTGTCCTGCTTCTGAGTCCTCCTCAGGCCTCTGAAGCCACATGTCATCACCACGTTTCCCTTCTACCAATCACAAACAGCCTTCCCGTTCCTCATCCCCAGAGCACTAACCATTCACACCTGACTGTATTTACACACCCTGTATATATCCTACTTTGTTTATCTTGCCTGTTTATACCGATCGATCGCAGCAAGGTCCCGTTTGTCGCGCGGAATTATCCAAGATGGCGGCGCAGCTGTAGCTTGCGGCAGCCGCTTCGGATACAAAAGGTGCTTTTTGTTTATTTACGAGTGTCTTTTTTTTTCAACTTCTTTGGAACATGGGCATAAGAACAACTGTTGTCCATGCATACGACCGCCAGACACTGCTAGACTACCGGAATCAACCAAATAACACCATAAATGATGAGCTACGAGAGACGCTATGCGGTTTCGGTCTGCTGCGGCAACCAGCCCCTCAGATTGCGGCCTCGCCTGAAGCCGGCAGCCGAAAGAGGGGGCACCAAAAGCGGTGCCAGCTTAGTTGACTTACTGAGTGCTCTTTATTGTTTCTGCCTGTTTGCTGAGTTTGATCTCCGTTAATACCTGGGTTTTGTCTTTGTGTTTCAAGAACGGATTTATTGGGAACACACCAGTAGGGATGAGACAAAACCAAAAACCAGGAAACCAGACACAGTCCAATCCAAACACCAAAGGCAGGCAACCAAACAAAGGGAACAGACAAAACCGAAATGAAAATTTTTGGCTGAAGGGAAAACCGCATGGTGTTTCAATTAATGAAGCACTGTAATCTGTAAAATCCGTGTTCGGTATGTTTCATTTTGTTCGGTTTCGTCTTTGGATATTCCCTTTGTTTGGTTACCTGTTCCTATTTGCTGTTTGCTGTTATCTGTATAACATTAATAATGCTGTCGTTTAGGGATGCACCGAATATTTGGCAACCAAAGGCTTGAAACGTCTACCGAACGTGACGTTTTTAATGACGCTGATACCTTTCTGTACTTCCCGGATGTAGACAAGAACTGAATGTCATTCAGTTTCAAATATTCGAGTTAACGAGAACTCCAACAAGCGTGAATAACCGAACAGAGCCTCGAGACAGAGGCAGGCAGACGGCAGCAGCTTGTTTTCCTCAGAAACACAAAACCCAGTTTTACTACAATGCAAAAAGAAGAGGAGTGAGGTGCTCTCTGTGAATGCAGCGTGTTGACTGGGATGTACTGAAGTCATACTAAGATGTTAAGCTGTTCAGTGTTCAGTCAGTATGTTTAGTCTGCGGCTTAGTAATCGTTTTGTCTTTGAAAGCCAAGGCAGAAATACACCCCAGACAGCATTCTGGCCCACCTTTCCCATTTTCATCTGGCCCACTAGCCAGTTGGGTTTACCACTCCCAGCAGCAAGATGTGGGCCACATACGCTCCAGGTTCTGGCCACGCCAGAAGTGGGCCAGATCTGTTTTGGGACAGGTGGGCTAAATGCATGTTGTGAATATGTGGGCCATATTTGGCTCACAGTAGATGGCCAGTGCAGACAGTGGGCCAGCAGTGCTGTATGTTTGATGTGGCCCACACCTGCTTGCTATCTGGGATTTGGCCTATTTCACTTATGCAATGGTGGAAAGTGGCAAATTTAATGAAACACCGTGATGGGTAAAAAACATGTTCGGTATTCGACGTTCAGCCAAATGTTTCATTGCAGTGCATCCCTACTGTCGTTCCATAATACTGTTGTCTGTTTTAGCGGGAGAAGTGTGTAATGCATGGTAAAAAAAAAACGTAGAGTCTGTTTGAGACACTAATAGAACAGCTCAACATTGTTTACAACTATGGAGAGTGTGGAGGAAAGCGCGGGAGAGAATGTGCGTGTGGTGAACTGTACTAGGTTGTAGCCTGGGTTCTCCAATTGGTGTTATCTAGGAACTTGTGACGAGTAAAGTCTCGGTTTCCTTGTTGTTCATTAAACTGACTCCGAAACCCCTTCACGACGTTTTCCATGCGTGTCTCTTCATGGAAGCTAAGTATCCACTTCTCTACGAGAGCTCCCACCTAACACCATACTTCCATTCGTTACAACAGGTTCAGGCATGCGGTTTGCTCAGTGTAAGGAGCTACAGTAGGCCCGTAACTCGGGTGCAAACACCAGAACTATCCAGACTGACTGACTACTAAAAGCCAATTGAGGCATTTCCTTACAAAAAGCCGCTCTGTGTACACTTACTCAGCGCATCATGCCATTGAAGTTAAAAAGCCCATATTAAAAAGCCCATTTAGTGAAATCTGCTTCATTTGTTCCTATTTGGCCCATAAAGCAGAATGGCCGCCAACTAATTACATACCATGGCGTAAAGTGGTGCGTATGTGTAGAGTTTCGGCAGAATTACAGGCTCATGAATGTCGTAAAACATGGAAAATGTCAAACCGTTACATTACTGTAGCGCTAGTAGAGCATGGTGTTGTGCTTCTCTCCTGGTAAGTGTTAGCAAGACCAGTGATTAAGAACTAATTACATCCATGCATCTTAGAAATATGTCTGCTGTGATTGTGATTGCTTGGTTATTTCCTCTAAGATGTGTTATTATCTCATTAAACCGAGCTTGTTGCACCTATGCATGTCTTCTAGTAATCAGGGCTGGCGTGAACATCCATCCAATATGCCACCTAGCGTGAATGACTCGCAGCTGAGTTTCAGCATCGTTTGTCTTTCCTGTGAAGAGCGCTGGATGCGGCGCAGCAGGGGGGAACAGCATTTAGCGCACTTCAGAGTGCCTCCAGCACGAGGAAAACCAGGCAAACGAATCCGAGCTGTGGTTTAGTTTCACATGCGGCATGTACAGTGAGGAAAATAAGTATTTGAACACCCTGCGACTTTTCAAGTTCATGGAGGGGTCTGTGGTATGTCCACTGTGAGAGACATAATCTAAAAAAAAATCACACTGTATGATTTTTTAATAATTTATTTGTGTGTTACTGCTGCAAATAAGTATTTGAACACCTGCCAATCAGCAAAAATTCTGGCCCTTAAAGACCTGTTAGTCCGCCTCTGAAAACTCCACCTCCACTCTACTTATTATTCTAAATTAGGAGCACCTGCTTGAGGTCGTTAGCTGCATAAAGACACCTGTCCACCCCACACAATCAGTAAGACTCCAACTACTAACATGGCTAAGACCAAAGAGCTGTCCAAAGACACCAGAGACAAAATGGTTGACCTCCACAGGGCTGGAAAGAGCTACGGGGCAATTGCCAAACAGCTTGGTGAAAAAAGTATCAATGATCCTAAGAAAGGTGAGGAATCAGCCCAGAACTACACGGGAGGAGCTGGTCGATGACCTGAAGAAAGCTGGCACCACTGTTTCCAAGGTTACTGTGGGTAGTACACTAAGACGTCATAGTTTAAAGTCAGGCATGGCACAGAAGGCTCCCCTGCTTAAATCAGCACAGCCCGTCTTAAGTTTGCCCATGACCATTTGGATGATCCAGAGGAGTCTTGGGAGAAAGCTCTGTGGTCAGATGGTCTTAATTCCACTCGCCGTGTTTGGAGGACGAAGAATGATGAGTACCATCCCAAATACACCATCCCTACTGTGAAGCATGGGGGTGGAGGCATCATGCTCTGGGGGTGATTTTCTGCACATGGGACAGGACAACTGCACTGTATTAAGGAGAGGATGACCGGGGCCATGTATTGCGAGATTTTGGGGAACAACCTCCTTCCCTCAGTTAGAGCATTGAAGATGGGTCATGGCTGGGTCTTCCAACATGACAATGACCCAAAGCACACAGCCAGGATAACCAAGGAGTGGCTCCGTAAGAAGCATATCAAGGTTCTGGAGTGGCCTAGCCAGTCTCCAGACCTAAACCCTATAGAAAATCTTTGGAGGGAGCTCAAACTCTGTGTTTCTCAGCGACAGCCCAGAAACCTGGTTGATCTGGAGAAGATCTGTGTGGACGGAATGGGCCAAAATCCCTGCTGCAGTGTGTGCAAACCTGGTGAAAAACTACAGGACCTCTGTAATTGCAAACAAAGGCTACTGTACCAAATATTAACACTGATTTTCACAGGTGTTCAAATACTTATTTGCAGCAGTAACACACAAATAAATTATTAAAAAATCATACATTGTGATTTCCGGATTTCTAAGTGGGAGAACTTGCAAAGTCACAGGGTGTTCAAATATTTATTTTCCTCACTGTAGCTACAGCCAGGCAAGTAAGCTCAATCTATAAGCTCATCATACAAAAACGTACCTAGCAGTGTGTAATACCTCCACAAGCACAAATAGCAGCCGTGGTTCTGTTTGCCATGGACTAGACAAGGTTCTGGATGTAGGCCCCATCATTATTCAGCCACTCTTGCATCAAAGAATTGCCAGGTTGGGCCCGATTGGGTGGATGCCTTCCCTGGCACAACTCCGAGGAGACTTTCCTGCATAGCCTAGAGGGATTGTTATGTCATCACGAAGTTGCACTATTAGAAAGCCGCATGTTTAGTTTCGGAGCTATCTGTAGTGTTTCCCACATTACGGATCTCCTGCACTTATTAAACAGCAGATGTTCTGAATCTTTCACATTTTGGCTCATTGGAAGACGGACGCCTCCTGTTGTATGGGTTCATCCACCAGCACATTGCTGGTGGGATACGATGGTTCCCGCGTTCAGCTCAGTGCTGTTGATGGTACAGCACCACGCCACTTGTGTCACGGGTTCCATAATTCCAGACCAGAAACTTAATGGTGCTGGAATGGCACCGATATTCCCATCTGGGAACCAGTTTCTTGGAAAACCGCTGAACTCTTTGAGGTTTTGGCACCCATGGAAAAGCACCCATTGTTTCACAATGCTGCTGTGGCTAGAATGAAGTAGGCTGGTTGAAGGCTGTCATTCTCATTTTAGGAACGTCTCTGATATGGTCCTTGCTAGCCAGGTGCTTGAAATGAGGTCCTCCTACAATTCTGGTTCCGCTGCTGGTTTTGACCAGCTGTAAAGTAGACGCTGGTCCGCTCCATTTTTTACCTGGGTCTTTTTTTTATTCTCTCTTTTCATGACGAGATTTATAGAGCGGTTCTTTCATTTCTGAAGCTACAGGCCCACTTCTTTTGAGCAGGTTAATCCAGTTCAGGTCAGTGCTGGAGTCTGTATTGTTGTCTCGCCTCTATTCGTCTGGGTCTCCAATAGATCCTTTTCTCCTAACTCCTCTGCCGTCTCTTTGTACAGTGTTACAGCATTGATTAAACGGTTGACATAGTCATCCAGATCAATGGGCGTTATTGTAGGAGGACATGAGGAGAGAGTCTGAGGCTTGGTCCTAAACCTTGGACTAGTTAGAAATTCTTTGGTGGTCCAGTGGGTCTGAGAACAACTGTAGTTACGCATAGGGCAAATGTTTTACCTACTGCCCTACACTCCTCACAAGTGGCCAACTTGTGTAACACAATGGTGGTGATGCACTTATCGGTTGGTGCTGTGATGCTGTCGAAAGACCACCAGTTGGCCAGTGATGGGTAATGATTAGCCTGAGACTCGATTGAAAATGGCTCTGCACAATGTGTTCCTAGAATTGTTCGGTGCGTTTGGGTGGTCCCACATCCAAGGCGGACATTGTTGGAGTGGTATGAGGCTTTCGGTCTTCATTAGGTGGACCACGGCTCGCCCTTCCTGGTGTATCTGCAGTGGTGTCCTGTGTTAATCCATCCCATGCAGCATCCCAACATTCCAACACAGTTCCTGCAGAGTTTGCGGTAGAAGTGGAGGTGGAGCCACACCAGGCTTTCTAGACATGTGACGCAGATGGTGCCTTCACACACAGATCTGTTGGTCGTCTCCACCAAAACAAAAGTGGGACTCGTCACTGAAGATGACCTGCTGTCTCTGACTCAATACATGACAGTCTGGCACCACACCATTGCAGTCTTTGGTGACACTGACGTGGTGTTAAGGGCAGTCGCTGTAGTGCTCTGCGTACATGTAGTCCTGCAGCGAACAGACATCTGTCAATGGTGCTGGCACCAACAAGATCTTGAAATCCCCTTGTTGATCCCACAGTGGGGAAATTTAGTCTCCACATTTAACCCATCCGTGAAGTGAAACACCACAAACACACTCACTAGTGAACACACTAGGGGGCAGTGAGCACACTTACCCGGAGCAGTGGGCAGCCCTATCCACGGCGCCCGGGGAGCAGTTAGGGGTTAGGTGCCTTGCTCAAGGGCACCTCAGTCGTTACTGTAGGCTCAGGAAATCGAACCGGCGATCCTCCGGTCACAAGGCTGGTTCCCTAACCTCCAAGATGACTCATGGAGGACATCACTGCTCACTGCGTGTCTGCAGTCATGGCTGTTGGGTCAGTCAGGTTCACATGAGGGGCCAAGCGTGAAACTTGAATCATCTGCATGCCTCACGATGTCAAACCTACCCACCACATTTGATTCCTGTCGGTTGATTCCCTAAGGGTGCAGCTATTTGTGCAACTACTCTTTTGATGATAAGTGTAGATCATAACTTTGGCAACACCTTTAAATGGAGATCTAATCTTAGCCTTACCTGGGCTCCGAAGGACATTTAAGATCCAGAGCTTCAAAGATGTTCAATAAAAGGTCCCCATTAACTCTGAAATATAACCAGAGACTGCACTCAGATATGTTTTATTAAGTCTGGGTAGCACTTCAGCATCGACGTTGATGCAGAACTACTTCATAGTGTCCTTAAAACACTTCCCAAGTATGAAATAATCAAAGAAACAGTTTCAGTCAAGCTCTTAAGTGGAGCACTGGCATGTGGAAAGGTTTGGAACCCTAGTTACACAGTTATTTACTGATAGTTGTTCTGCTATTCATTGCGGCAGTGCCGCCGAGGTCATTGAGAAAGTGCTCTGAATGCTTTTCATTTTCGTTTTTTGTAAATGCTGAGGATGTTATAATGCTGTATGAAGTGAACCCCTGACAGAAAGCAATCATGTCTGGGTAAATCAAATGGGCAAATTGCCTTGAAAGGGCTGCATTGTGTGGATACAGCATTGTACGGGTTGGAAACAAGTCTTCCGTGGTCCTTTGTGGTCAGTTGGAGCCTGAGTTAGTCTCAGGCTCTGTCACTGCAGAGGCGATAGAGCTGAGGGCTGGCACAGTGTGCAGGCTAAAATTAAATAACCTCTATGCTGTTAATTAGCATCCGTTAATTACCTGCATCAGCCTTTCAGCGCGCGTTTCAACAGGGAAGTACAGCGAGCGGATTACGGCTGCAGCCGTGCCGGCCCCTGCCGTCCCTCAGTATTTGCCGTTGATGGCAGTGGAGGTGGAAATTACCATCTCGTTTAGCCAATTATGATTCAGTGGTGCTATGGAAAGAAAGGGCAAATGAAAAGGTTTTTGCATTCTTAAAGCAGAAAGGGCAAAAGATACGCACAGATAACTTTGGGAAGCGCTGGTTATGTCATATGTGTGGCATGTGGAAGTATGTGCAAGTCTAATCTTATTACCAATGGAGAAAACAAGGAGGGAATGAGGAGAAGGCACAGTAGCACTGACCAAAGACAACGAGACTAGGACACAGGGATCAGACTTACAACAAGGGAAAGCTATTCAGGACAAACACATACTTGGTAAACCTTGCTTCTCCTCGAATATGTATTTTGTTTACCTGCAGTGGACATTATTCTTTTAGCTAGTGTTAAATTAGTTTTAGTATTCCACTGAAGTTTTAGCTTTACTAATACATAAGCCTACCCCTGTAGGCCGTAGGGCTAGTTTACACTGGTTCCTGGTTCTCAGGACCTTCAAATTAAATGACTAGCTGATTTAGCCAAACTTGCTTTCAAATCAAATCAAATCACTTTGTCACATCACATTTTCACAGGTGTGAAGGTGAGTGAAAAACTTGTAGTGTGTAGTGTATGTATTCCAAAATAATGGAATTATAATAAAACAAACGTCTCCGCTCCGTTTCTCCTTCACCGCAAACAGCCGTTATGTCTAAACCGAAAGTCAGCTCCCTCGTTTGGAGCAGTGTTGGATGTCTGACTGAATGACGAGCAGAATTCGGTTTAATTTGTTCAGATTCTCTTCTTCAGAAGCTCCTCTAGACTTTCTCTGAGACATCGTCCCCTCCTCATTAGACATCGAACTGGAGCCTGATTTAGTTACAGGATATAGCGTCGGGCAGCAGCGGTATTATTATGCTTTCTCTTTTTAATCCGTCCCCGTGTTTCTCAGCTTCACAGCTTCAGCTGCCTTCAGTGGTGAACCACCAGTGCACATTGTCACATGGATTTAATTTTTTAGCAAGCGAGCGTCACAGCCCAGCTAGAACTTACATATATATTATTATTCCCCTCGTGCTAATTATTAAATTGTCTTTTTAAAATTTTAAAGTGCATTTTTGTAAGCTTTAGTCTGTTTTACGGAAAAAAAAAAGTCACTGTTGTCAGTCGACTTAAAGGGTCTCTGACTGACAATTCGACTCGTCGACTTCTAGAGGGCAGCCCTAGCACCACGCCACCTCCACCCCTACCACACATTCTGCAGGAACTGTGTGAGATTCAAGCTGCATGGGATGAATTATCACAGGACACCATTAGGAACCTCTACGACTCAATGGCAAGACATCTGGCATGTTGCCTTAGCAAACATGGCAGCCTGACACCATACTGATACCTATTTACCACCAATAAAGTGCCAGTACTCGTGCTGGTGCTGGTTCCCAGGCTCTACTGAACTCGTTAAGCCCACTTTTCCACTGGCTTGAGAGCCAAGCAATTATCTGTCTAGATGTGGGCGGTTCTTAGTCCGTAAGCAGAAGTCTGCGGATCTCACACTTTAGGCTCATTAGAAGACAGACGCCTCCTGTTGAATGGGCTCATCCTCATCACTGGTGGGTTCAGCTCTGTGCAGTTCATCCAGCATGAGTCTCGCAGGGTTCCTCTGGATTACATATGGGATCGCCTGCAGCCTGAACTGGAATCAGAGAAAATAGCGGGGTCAGCAACTTTCTATGGTGATGGCAGTGCCACACCCCTTTGCCCTGGTTCCAGGTGAGAGAGATAATTGGCAGAGGCTGCAAATGTTGGTGGAAAAGGGCTATGGGAGACGCTACTTCTATATGTGTAGCTCAATATACATTACCCATATCAGTCAATATATCACCATGTAGAGCTTAAATTACGAAATGTCTAAATATAAGTTACTGAGCATCCAAGTCACCTACTTCTCTTCAGTTCTGTCTTTTTTCTCTTCCTGTTCTCTGCTCCGAGTCTCCATTCATTGTGTTTGGTATTTTATTTAATGTATACTGTCTATTGTTATTCTGTTATGATTACTGTTTGTAGACTGTAATATGATTATAGAGAAACATACACTCTGCTCAGCAGCACGTTGTTGGAGACCTCGCTGTGTATTTATATAGATGTTGTTGTGTGTAGCTGTAACTGTAAATATTTATAGTTTTATTGCAGCAGAACGTTTTTCTTTCAGCGATACAATCAGACATTACGTGTAATACGTGTGAAAATACTGTCACGCTTCATAAAGTGTGTGAGAGAAGTCGGGCGACAGCTGCCCTCTGCGTGCTCTCACTATCAGACTCTTCAGAATGAAGAAGTCAGTGATGACCCCCACGCAGGACCCTTCAGGCTAACTGCAGCTACTCTGCTTTCTCTCCTCCACAGAGATGCCTCCGAAGGATGGGGGGGACATGATGGGCATCTCGCTCTCTGATTCTCGTCTGTTCTCTCGGTGGGGACATGACCTGGGCCCAGAGAGCCGCCGGGTGGCCCTGCAGAAGTTCCAGTACTACGGTTATAATGGCTACCTCAGTGACCGCCTCTCTCTGGACAGAGCCATTCCTGATCTCAGACCAGATGGGTAAATAGTTCCTCACACAGTCACCAATTCATCAGACGCTCACAGATTCATTGATTAAACACTAACTGATTCATTAAACACTAACTGATTCATTAAGCACTAACTGATTCATGAAACACTAACTGATTCATGAAACACTAACTGATTCATTTAACACTAACTGATTCATGAAACACTAACTGATTCATGAAACACTAACTGATTCATTTAACACTAACTGATTCATGAAACACTAACTGATTCATGAAACACTAACTGATTCATGAAACACTAACTGATTCATTAAACACTAACTTATTCATTTAACACTAACTGATTCATGAAACACTAACTGATTCATTAAACACTAACTTATTCATTAAACATTAACCGATTCATTAAACACTAACTGATTCATTTAACACTAACTGATTCATGTAACACTAACCGATTCATTAAACTCTAGCTGATTCATTAAACACGAACTGATTCATTGAACACTTCCTGTTTTTATAGACATTAACTGATTCATTAAAAATGTACTGACTCATCAAACACTAAATAACTCATCAAACCCTCACTAATTAAATTACGGTTCGGTAACAGAAACTGATTCATTAAACACTAATTACACACTAAATGAATCATTAAACACTGATTATTTAAACACTAAATTAATCATCAAATACTAACAGATTCATTAAACGCTGATTCATTAAAGACTAACTGATTTATCAAACACTAACAAATTCATTTGACACACACTGATTCATTAAACACTAATTAAACACTAAATAATTCATCATACACTAACAGATTCATTAAATACTGATTAATGAAACACTAACAGATTCATTAAATACTGATTATTAAAACACTGATTCATTAAACACTAACTGATTCATGAAACACTAACTGATTCATTTAACACTAACTGATTCATTAAACACTAACTGATTCATTGAACAATAATTAAACGCTTACTGATTCATTAAACACTGATTCATTAAACACTAAATGATTCATCAAACACTAAACACTGATAAAACACTCACTGATATACTGATAACTAAGTGATTCATCAAACATTCAGTGATTCATTTCTTTTTAAGCCTCTAATAAACAGTATATCAGTAAAGGCATAAATAACGTATTATAAAAATGTAATTTTTTTCATCAGGACTCGTAGGTAGTTATGTTAGACAAAGTCAGTATCAGTTTCTGTACTTAGTGATTATGGGTCACACGTGTTGGAAGCGAAAAGAGAGTGGGTCCACCTGTAACTTTTTTAATTAGTTTTTAAAACTGGAATTATTTAATAATATTACTATTAAGATATAGTGTAACAGTAGCTCTACAGTTCCCTAATCATCTCACAGCAAAGTAAAGGTGTGGTCAATAAAGAGCACCTGCAGGGTCTGTGCACAAAACATCAGTTCCTGTAAAGTGAAGGAAGTCTAAGACTCTCTTTCTATAGCCGCTATTGCTCAAACCAACTCACAGATACCAGCGACATGGATGGTGTCCTTGGAGCAACTTGGGATTAAGTGTCTCGCTCAAGGGAACAGTATGAAATAGCCGCATGTTATCAGCTGGAGCCAAACCCATAGCCACTTGGTTCACAGCCAAGGTTTTCACTCTGACCGCTGGGCTAGCGCTACTTCTGTTTCTCTTTCTCCGTGGCCCTCCATTTGTATGCAGGATTCTCCAGCATGTCAGGCAAGTTGGAATTCATTTCGTCTCGAGTGACATTAATGAAAAAATCTCAGGAGCTCAGTTTTGAGTTTCATATGTAGGAGAAACAGATGAAAATATATTAATTCCCACCAGCTGGGATTCTGACTGCATCAGGCTACATCCTAGCAGAGAGCTGGAGGATGGGCAGTCTGGGAGACGGCTCTGAGCAGGAAACGTTCACTGTGTTGTGCTCTTAGTGGTATATGAAGCTTCCAGCAAATTGCTCCACTGTTTTTAACTTTGGCTTTAGGCCAATGCTGAGCTAATACTCAAACTGTACTGGACTAAGAACTAAACTGTCCTGGACCAAGACTCAAACTGTGAATAACCAAGACTCAAACTGTGAATAACTTAGACTCAAACTGTGAATAGCTAAGACTCAAACTGTGAATAACCAAGACTCAAACTGTGAATAGCTAAGACTCAAACTGTGAATAGCTAAGACTCAAACTGTGAATAACTTAGACTCAAACTGTAAATAGCTAAGACTCAAACTGTGAATAGCTAAGACTCAAACTGTGAATAACTTAGACTCAAACTGTAAATAGCTAAGACTTGAACTGTGAATAGCTAAGACTCAAACTGTGAATAGCTAAGACTCAAACTGTGAATAACTTAGACTCAAACTGTGAATAGCTAAGACTCAAACTGTGAATAACTTAGACTCAAACTGTAAATAGCTAAGACTTGAACTGTGAATAGCTAAGACTCAAACTGTGAATAACCAAGACTCAAACTTTGAATAACTTGGACTCAAACTGTGAATAACTTGGACTCAAACTGTGAGCAGGAAACGTTCACTGTGTTGTGCTCTTAGTGGTATATGAAGCTTCCAGCAAATTGCTCCACTGTTTTTAACTTTGGCTTTAGGCCAATGCTGAGCTAATGCCCAAACTGTGCTGAACTAAGACTCAAACTGTGAATAACTTAGACTCAAACTGTGAATAACTAAGACTCAAACTGTGAATAACTAAGACTCAAACTGTGAATAACTAAGACTCAAACTGTGAATAGCTAAGACCCAAACTGTGAATAACTAAGACTCAGGCTGTGAATAGCTAAGACTCAAAACTGTGAATAGCTAAGACTCAAACTTAATAGCTAAGACTCTAACTGTGAATAGCCAAGACATAAACTGATTGACTAGGAAGTAAATTGTCCTGGACTAAAAGCTAAACTCTGCTGTAGTAAGATTCAACCTGTGTTGGACTAAGACACAAACTGTGATTGACTAAAGCCTCAAACTGTTCTAAACTAGGAACTAAACTGAGCTGTGCTAGGAATTAAACTGAGCTGGACTGTGACCCACTCTGTAATTGACTAAGGCCCTAAACAGTGCTGAACTAGGAACTAAACTGTACTCAACCCAAACGGTTCTGCTGAATAAGTACCCGGTCCCTGTTAAACTACGACCCAGCTGTTGTGGACCAACTCTCAAACTGGGTTAAACCAAACTGTGCTGAGATGTTTTAACAGAAGAACTATAGAAACTTAAATTTCAGTTCCTGAGAAAACTGTCAGTGGTCTGAAGCTGGTGTGCAGCTTTTAGTGATGTGTGCTATGGTGCTGTTCAAAGCTAATTAGTGTGTGGACGGCGCCGTCTACTCCACTAGAGGCTCAGAATGAAGTGGCTGGTCAGGCTCTTTCTCTTTGTTTTTCCACTCCAGGTGCAGAAACATCTCCTACCATGCCAACCTTCCCCAAGTCAGCATCATCTTCATATTTGTCAACGAGGCCTTGTCCGTCATTCTGCGCTCCATTCACTCGGCCATACGCAGGACCCCCGCCCACCTCCTGAAGGAGATCATTTTGGTCGACGACAACAGCAACAACGGTACGTATCGGCTGAGCATGCACAGGACACTAAACAGGAGGGGGTCGTATATGCACAGTCACACCGAGCTCTCATTGCTATGCTATAGGGCTGCTTGTTTGTCTGACAGCTGCTACATTGAGGGGAATTATAAGCATGTGCAGATCTGTTTGCTGTTGCAGTGTTCTTGTATCAGAATGACGCTGGGAGCGGAGAAAGTGTTGTGTTGTCTGCATAGCGATTCAGGATATGCATATGTAGTTGCATTCTCTGTGCGGCCCCTACCCTCTGCACGGTTGCTATAGAATTCACATATGCACTTGGCACGCAACCCAGGCTTTAATTGCATAGTGAGCAAGAAGCAGCTTGATTGTGGAGTAGGTTTATGTCAGTGTATACAAAGACTTTATAAATAGATTTCTAATGCGCTGCTTTTACAAGAGAGCTTCAGCTCAGAGAGGTTGCAGTTCAGATGGTGACAAAAGCATATTGGGAGTTTATGTGTATTGTTTCTCACTGAAACTCTGCTTTGGTCAATAATCTAGTCAATATTACGTTTGTGATTGGAAGAAATTGCATTTTTTTGGCCTGTTTTTATTTGAATAATAAATAATAAAAATAATACATACCATTTATTTTATAGCATGCTTATTAAGGACTTATGATCTAATTTGTTTGACCTACCAGGTGATATTTATATGCAACCGGTTACTTTCAAGCTACACTATTTAAGATTTGGGGATTTGGAGACCTCTGTGGTGGGAACGTGTAATTGCATGCAACATGTAGACACTTCCAGCCTGTCTAGCTGCTGTACACAGTGGTTTGTCTGGTTAGTCCTCATTTGGATAGTGGTGTTGGACGAGAAGGTCTGGATCTCTCGCATCTCTGCTCTAATTCATCCCAAAGGTGTTCTGTCGGGTTGGTATTAAGTTGGAAGCATGAAATTGTTTAAAATCTCTCGGTCTGCTGAAGCATTAAGAGTTCTCCTCACTGGAACTAAGGGGCTGAGCCCAACTCCTGAACAACAACCCCACACCATAACCCCCCCTCAACCAAACTTTACACCTGGCACAATGCAGACAAGTATCATTCTTCAGGCAACCGCCAGACCCAGACTCGTTGGGATTGGGTTGGAATGGGATATGAGTTGGTATGAGAGGATGTGGGTTGGGATGGGATGGGATATGGGTTGGGATGTGAGTTGGAATGGGATGGGATGTGAGTTGGCATGAGAGGATGTGGGATGGGATGGAATGGGATGTGGGATGGGATATGGGTTGGGATGTTGGTTGGGATGGGATGGGATGTGTGATGTCTGTAAAAGCAGTCTGCAGGCCTAGGTGCTCGGTTTTATACACCTGTGGCCATGGAAATGATTGGAACACCTGAATTCAATGATTTGGATGGGTGAGTGAATAGTTTTGCCATTATAGTGTATGACACAATCCAAAAATCTGTTCCCTGACACTCTAAAGGTAACTAGAATCTAACATGTGTCGTCATTATGTGGTAAAATTATTAAAATGTTTATTTTGTATTTGGTTCTATCAACTTATGTAATAAGTAATAATGTTAATAATAATGTTATAATGTCTTCAATACAATCTTGATTAACAGTGTGTTGAGTACACTATGAGTTCTAAAGCTCTGGCGTGTTTGTAGTCGCTTGTCTCTTGGTGTTGAACGTCAGTTTTCACCCAGAAGCAGAAGATTTCTGTGATTCTTTTGTTTTTCACTGTTTAGAATTCAGGAGGGGAAGTGTGTTGGAAATGTATTTACTGCACACCCCGGGTGGCACGCTGCTTACATAGACTGTAAGAGTACTCACATTTCTGCTGGATATTACACATGGTCTACTTCAGAAATAGCTCGGTTATACTGACATTTAGGCCACTTTATCCATGTCGGAAAACATTCCTCACTGCTGTAGGTTGCAGCTAATGTCTCCATGAGGCATTTCTATAAAAGTGGTGCAAAAAATAGCATACAGCTATTAGATAACCGGAGAACCGGGCTATGAAGAGAAACAAGCAGGAAGGAGAGATTTGTTCAGAGGTAGAACTAGAGTACAGAGTAGAGTGTACAGCAATCAGTTATGACTGATATATACGTAAACCCATCAGCCATAACATTAAAACCACCTCCATGTTAGGATTAGATCACAGTCCAAAATGATTCACTTTCACTTGTGAAGACTGTGAATTCAAATGTGACTAATTATTTATTATTAATATAATAATTATTGTCCTCAGAAGAGTATATATATATATTGTGGCATCAGCAGAGAAAGCCCACTGAATGGGAAGGGTCAGAAAGTCAGGAAGTAAAGGGAGGTTATTATGATGATAGGACAGGACAGTACAGGATAGTATAGCAAAGCATGGGAATGGATGAGAAGATGGGATGGGATAGGATAAGATAGTATGAGGTATGATAGGATATCATGGGAATTGATAGGATAGGATAGTGTAGGAGAGGATAGGTTAGGGTGGGATAGGATAAAATAGTGTGGGCTAGGGGAGGATACGGTGGGATAGGATAGGATAGGATAGGATAGGATAGGAAAGGGTGGGATAGGATAAGGGGTTGCCTAGGATAGGATAGGGTGGGATATGATAAAATAGCGTGGGCTAGGGGAGGATACGGTGGGATAGGATAGGGTAGAATAGGATAGGAAGGGGTGGGATAGGATAAGGGGTTGCCTAGGATAGGATAGGGTGGGATAGGATAGGTTAGAATAGGATAGGGTGGGATAGGATATAATAGGATAGGATAAGAAAGGGAGGGATAGGATAAGATAGAATAGGATAGGATAGGATAAGGATAGGAGAGGATAGGTTAGGGTGGGATAGGATAAAATTAAGTGGGCTAAGGGCGGATACGGTGGGATAGGATAGGATCAGATAGAATAGCATAGGAAAGGGTGGGATAGGATAAGGGGTTGCCTAGAATAGGATAGGATAGGATAAGATAGTGGGATAGGATAGGAGAGGATAGGTTAGGGTGGGATAGGATAAAATTGAGTGGGCTAGGGGAGGATACGGTGGGATCGGATAGAATAGCATAGGAAAGGGTGGGATAGGATAAGGGGTTGCCTAGGATAGGATAGGGTGGGATAGGATATAATAGGATAGGATAAAAAAGAATAGGATAGGATTGGATAAGATAGTGGGATAGGATAGTATAGGATAAGAAAGGGTGGGATAGGATAAGATAGGGTGGGATAGGGTAGGATAAGAGAGTGGGATAGGATAGTATAGGATAGGAAAGGGTGGGATAGGATAAGATAGGGTGGGCTAAGAAAAGGGAGGGATAGGATGAGATAGAGTGGGATAGGATATGTTAGGAAAGGTTGGGATAGGATGGAATAGGATAGCATGGGATGGGGGCTAACAAAGTATACAGAAAAACAGAGGGCCTGTGGTCTGTCATTGTAGAACTACAAGGTGCGCCTGTATGGTAAGTGGAGCTGATAAAATGAATCAGTGTAGATGCATTGGGGTGGGTTTAATGTTGTGGCTGGTCGGTGTATATATCACTCTGCTCCCAGGTAGAACTAATCCCGCCGGAATAGGGTTTTAGGTCTTAGTCTGTGAGCTCAATAGTTAAAGGGTGTTCAGAGCACAGTGAGAGTGTTGTGGGGTCTGGGGTGTATTACTAAACACGGTGGAGATGTAACGCAGTACCGCTGTGTGCTGGGTGAATGAGCAGTAAGTGGTCTGTTATTACACTGACCGAACTGCTGGACGCAGAAAATACAGCCCTGTCAGCCCTCAGGATTTCACTCCTTTTCAGCACTCCAGTGCCGCTCCAGTGATTCTCCGTGTTTTGCTCTGTCATATTACCATGTACAGGGAGTTTTCTTTTCCTTTCACAACAGACAGCAGACAGTAGACACTGAAGAAGGCCAGACAGCAGCCTTGTGAGCCTCTGGAGATAACAGCACATCATCACGTACTAGAATGTTGTGTGATTTTGAGCTTGTCAAGCTGTTTTCCACCGCACGGCTCAGAGCGGAATGCTCATGCCTTACTACCAGTGGCTGATCTGTTGAGAATGTGAGATTAGAGCAGATCTGAATTGTCGATATTTCCGATTCCAGTGCTGCTTCCTTTGAGAATTGAAACATTAAGTGTTCAGCCAGTGATCCGTATTCAGCTTTTTAATGAAACTGAATGTATTTGGTGAAAACTAGATTGTAGTTAGGGCGAATATGGCCACCATATACTATGCACTATGGGATGTGTTGTGGGGTGGTGTGGGGTTGGTTGGGATGTGGGGAGGGGTTGGATGGGATGAGATAAGATGGAATTGGATAGGATGGAATGGGATAGGATGTGGGTTGAGATGGCATGGGGTATGGGTTGGGATGGTATGCGACGTGATGTGATGCAATGGGATGGGGTAGGATGTGGGTTGAGATGGGATAGGATATGGGATGGGATGTAATGGAATGGGATGTGGATTGGGATTGGATGGGATGGGATGTGGGTTGGGATTGGATGGGATGGGATGTGAGTTGGAATGGGATGGGATATGAGTTGGTATGAGAGGATATGGGTTGGGATGGGATGGGATATGGGTTGGGATGTGAGTTGGAATGGGATGGGATGTGAGTTGGTATGGGATGTGAGTTGGTATGGGATGTGAGTTGGCATGAAAGGATGTGGGATGGGATGGAATGGGATGTGGGATGGGATGTGGGTTGGGATGGGATGGGATATGGGATGGGATGTGAGCTGCTATGGGATGTGAGTTGGCATGAGAGGATGTGGGATGGGATTGGATGGGATGTGGGATGGGATATGGGTTGGGATGTGGGTTGGGATGGGATGGGATATGGGTTGGGATGTGGGTTGGGATGTGGGATGGGATGTAGGATGGGATGGGATGGGATGTGAGTTGGTATGAGAGGATATGGGATGGGATGTGAGTTGGTATGGGATGTGAGTTGGCATGAGAGGATGTGGGATGGGATGGAATGGAATGGGATGTGGGATGGGATATGGGTTGGGATATGGGTTGGGATGTGGGTTGGGATGGGATGGGATGTGGGTTGGGATGGGATGGGATGGGATATGGGATGTGAGTTGGTATGAGAGGATATGGGATGGGATGTGAGTTGGGATGGGAGGTGGGATGGGATGGGATGGGATGTGAGTTGGTATGAGAGGATGTGGGATGGGATTGGATGGGATGTGGGATGGGATATGGGTTGGGATGGGATGGGATATGGGTTGGGATGTGGGTTGGGATGTGGGATGGGATGGGATGTGGGATGGGATGGGATGTGAGTTGGTATGAGAGGATATGGGATGGGATGTGAGTTGGTATGGGATGTGAGTTGGCATGAGAGGATGTGGGATGGGATGGAATGGAATGGGATGTGGGATGGGATGGGATGGGATATGGGTTGGGATATGGGTTGGGATGGGATGGGATGTGGGATGGGATGGGATGTGAGTTGGTATGAGAGGATATGGGATGGGATATGGGATGGGATGTGGGTTGGGATGGGATGGGATGTGGGATAAGATGGGATGCGATGAGAGGTTTTGCCATGTTGCCTCCTAAACTGTACAACATAATTGTGAGAAATAGAAAATTCTTTGGATTCTGTCCTCTCCCTGTGATTCTTGTCCACTCACAGACAGTTAAGGTTATTTTGCTGCATTAGCCCGTATAATAGGCAGTTTTCTTATTACTAATAAAAGCTTTTCAAATACAGATATTTGGTCAGCATTTACCGATTTTACCAATAGAAAGCACAAGCACTTACCTGTTACCTGAGCACAGGAAAATTTAAATGTTAGTTTGGTATTAAAATACAAGCCTTGTGTTGCTTGGCATTGATAAATAAACAAATAAAATCAGTGGTGTGGCCGGCTGCTGAAGGGAAAAGCTCAGGTGCTCCTAGTGAAGTCACATCTCAGGCCAGTAAACACACATAGCTCTCCATTAGCCGACTGATTTCAGCTCAGCACACAGCCTCCTGTGAATAAACAGCCCCTCCGCACCACAGGTAAACAAGTCCACAAACCCAGATTAGGCCGTGCCGATGGCTGTGTAGACTGGGAGGTAATTCGGTTGGTCAATATCGTATAATGAGTCATGCGTTTATGGCTTGCTGTTTGTATTACAGAGGACAATAAGGTTGGCACCATCCAGAGATAAAGCATCCACAGCTAATGCACCTATATGCATGTGCTACTGATGCAACAGTTAGAAACTGGAGTTGTTATTTTAATTGCTGTAAGACAGAATTACACACAAGCGTCATTATCCTAGCATCCTCGTTACGAGTGCAGCCCAGTAGCAGAGGTAGGATTAAAGCACAGCCTACAGGCTGACATGGGATCTAAAGTCAGCTTGTGTGTTTAAGGTAGTAGTAACCTCAGGCTGGTGGAGATGGCGCTGGTCGAGGGTGATGGAGCTATAAATACCTGTGGGGTATGAGTGACGGGGTGTGGTCGTACAGGTCTACCAGCAGTGACTAAAATTCCAGTTGTAGAAGTTCCTAATGGTGTCCTGTGATAATCCATCCCATGCATCTGGAATATTCTCACACTGTTTCTGCAGGTGGTGCGGTAGGGCTGGAGGTGGAGTGACACCAGGTCTTCTGGATGTATGACACATGACAACAAACTGCTCTACGGTGCCTCCATACACCATGGTGCCTCCATAGCAGTCTGGCACGACACCTTTGCAGTCTTTGGTGACGTCGCAATGGTCTGCCAATGTTGGTGCACTAACAGGAGGGCATCACTGCTCGCCGGATGTCCACAGTCGTGGCTGTTGGGCCATTACGCACATGTAGGCAATCCGCCAGTTCTTCCTCTCAGAGGTTCATGTAGGTCTCTCAGATCCTTCATGTCGCTGGCAGGTGCCTTTTTCTATCCACTGCCGTCAACAGCATGCTGTGGTAATATCCGCACGACCAGTGTGGTGCACAGTATGTTGATAAGGCCATTCTACTTCCCAGAGTCCTACAATGTGACCCCTTTTGAACTCTTCCAACTGCTCAAATTGCTTTCAAACCCTTCACCGAGGCATACTTCACTTCCAAAGGTTGCTACTGACTACTAAAAGGTCCATCATTGCTTAGGTCACATGTGTGGCTGGGCGTGTAACTTGATAGGATAGTGTAGGAGAGGATAGGTCAGGGTGGTATAGGATAAAATAGCGTGGGCTAGGGGAGGATAGGGTGGGATAGAATAGGATAGGAATGGGTGGGATAGGATAAGAAGGTGGCCTAGGATAGGATAGAATAAGATAAGAAAGGATGGGATAGGATAGGATAGGATAGGATAGGATAGGATAGGATAGGATAGGATAAGAAGGGGTGGGATAGGATAGGATAGGATAAGAAGGGGTGGGATAGGATAGGATAGGATAGGATAGGATAAGAAAGAGTGGGATAGGATAGGATAGGATAGGATAAGAAGGGGTGGGATAGGATAGGATAGGATAGGATAGGATAAGAGTGGGATAGGATAGGATAGGATAGGATAGGATAGGATAGGATAGGATAGGATAGGATAAGAGTGGGATAGGATAGGATAGGATAGGATAGGATAAGAAAGGGTGGGATAGGATAGGATAAGAAAGGGTGGGATAGGATAGGATAAGAAAGGATAGGATAGGATAGGATAAGAAAGGATGGGATAGGATAGGATAGGATAAGAAAGGGTGGGATAGGATAGGATAGGATAGGATAGGATAAGAAAGGATGGGATAGGATAGGATAGGATAGGATAGGATAGGATAAGAAAGAGTAGGATAGGATAGGATAGGATAGGATAAGAAAGGGTGGGATAGGATAGGATAAGAAAGGATGGGATAGGATAAGATAGAGTGGGATAGGATAGGATAGGATAGGATAAGAAGGGGTGGGATAGGATAGGATAGGATAAGAGTGGGAAAGGATAGGATAGGATAAGAAAGAGTAGGATAGGATAGGATAAGAAGGGCTGGGATAGGGTAGGATAGGATAGGATAGGATAAGAAAGAGTAGGATAGGATAGGATAGGATAAGAGTGGGAAAGGATAGGATAGGATAAGAAAGAGTAGGATAGGATAGGATAGGATAAGAGTGGGAAAGGATAGGATAGGATAAGAAAGAGTAGGATAGGATAGGATAGGATAAGAGTGGGAAAGGATAGGATAGGATAAGAAAGAGTAGGATAGGATAGGATAAGAAAGGGTGGGATAGGATAGGATAGGATAAGAAGGGCTGGGATAGGATAGGATAGGATAGGATAAAATAGGATAAGGTAGGATAGGATAAGAAAGAGTAGGATAGGATAGGATAAGAAAGGGTGGGATAGGATAGGACAGGATAAGAAAGGATGGGATAGGATAAGATAGAGTGGGATAGGATAGGATAGGATAAGAAGGGGTGGGATAGGATAGGATAAGAGTGGGATAGGATAGGATAGGATAGGATAAGAAAGAGTAGGATAGGATAGGATAGGATAGGATAAGAGTGGGATAGGATAGGATAGGATAAGAAAGAGTAGGATAGGATAGGATAGGATAGGATAAGAGTGGGATAGGATAGGATAGGATAAGAAAGAGTAGGATAGGATAGGATAGGATAGGAAGGGCTGGGATAGGATAGGATAGGATAGGATAGGATAGGATAGGATAGGATAGGAAGGGCTGGGATAGGATAGGATAGGATAGGATAGGAAGGGCTGGGATAGGATAGGATAGGATAGGATAGGATAGGATAAGAAGGGCTGGGATAGGGGTAGGATAGGATAGGATAGGATAGGATAGAGTGGGATAGGATAGGATAGGATAAGAAAGAGTAGGATAGGATAGGATAGGATAGGATAGGATAGGATAGGATAAGAGTGGGATAGGATAGGATAGGATAAGAAAGAGTAGGATAGGATAGGATAGGATAGGATAAGAGTGGGATAGGATAGGATAGGATAAGAAAGAGTAGGATAGGATAGGATAGGATAGGATAAGAGTGGGATAGGATAGGATAGGATAAGAAAGAGTAGGATAGGATAGGATAGGATAGGATAGGATAGGATAGGATAGGATAGGATAGGATAAGAGTGGGATAGGATAGGATAGGATAAGAAAGAGTAGGATAGGATAGGATAGGATAGGATAAGAGTAGGATAGGATAGGATAGGATAAGAAGGGCTGGGACAGGGTAGGATAGGATAGAGTGGGATAGGATAGGATAGGATAGGATGGGATAAGAAGGGCTGGGATAGGATAGGATAGGATAGGATAGGATAGGATAAGATAGAGTGGGATAGGATAGGAAAGGTTGGGAGAGGGTAGAATAGGTGTGGCCGAACTTTAATCTGGGCATGTCCCACAATTTCAACCCTACGCACCAAATTGCATTCCTGTCGGGTTGGATCCTTCTGGTTGCAGCTACTTAGTATTATAGTAATAAAATAAAATGTAAAGGTGTAAAAAGTGCTTTTTAAACTTATAAACTTTCTTTATTTGAACATTGTTCCCACCACAAACATTGCACTTTGGCTCCCCAAGACAAAACGATTGGGGCACTCCCACACTGTTTATCTGTGTGGAGATATTTCAGGTTTCTGAGATGTTTGTATGGGCGTCAGCACTAGAGGGCATGTTGTATCGGTGTGTAAAAGAGTGAAGACTAGGTGCAGATTGGCCATCATGAAGTTCTAGAATATTCCCTGTGGACTGGCCAATTTTAGTCTGCGTGGGCTGTAAAGTGCATCTCTCTCTCTCTCTCTCTCTCTCTCTCTCTCTCGCACTGACCCACATAAGAAGGCCACCACTATTTTTGAGACATGATCCCCCTGCCTCTTCTTTGGACGTGATTGGTTGAGCACAGTATCGACCAAAGTTGGTGGAGTAGGATAGTTAGAGATGGAAAGAAAGCCTAAAGGTGGTGCTGAGTGATCGCATGGTAAGGAGAGAAGCTTTACTGGCAGAAGCCTTGAGGTTCTGTATAAACTCTCCTTCCCTGAGTGGGCTGATGGTGATGGTGACAGTGTTGAGGAGAACAGGTGCATAATTCATATAAAGGAATACAAATGAAGCCAGCACGGTGGTGTGGTGGGTGGCACCGTCACCTCACAGCATGGAGGTTCTGGGTTTGATTCCCAGCTGAAATGACTAGGGTGTGGTTTGTGGTTTCTGCCAGTATCTGTGTGGGTGCTTTGGTGTCCTCCCACAGTCCTAAGCTATGCAGTCAGATGGATTAGAGATGCTAAATTGCCCCCTAGGTGTGAGTGAATGTGTGTGTCTGCCCTGAGATGGGTTGGTGACCTGGCCAGGGTGTTTCCTGTGAGTGAAATTACTCCAGCGATCGGAGATGCTTTGATGTTGTTACCTAGACGCCGCAGAAGTCTGAGGTCGTCCTGTTTAGCTACATGCCTGAGTGAGGGATGTCTTAGTCACTTTTCAGTGAAAGTCCAGTTTATTTGATGATGAGTGGATCAATATGGAGAAGTGTGGAAGCAACAGGGTTAGCCTTTAGCCTAGCATGGACACCAGCGTGTTTGCTGTGGGTTTGTTTCCCCATCTCCTTTGGTCAGAAGCATTAGACGATGCTGTGGTCTCAGTCTCAGGGTCCTCACAACATGTCTGGGTTAGGATCTGGATCGTTCTACCTATTTAGTCAGAGCTCAAAACCCATCTTGCTATGACCTACATGGCAGAGCAATTTCTGATTTGCACATGTGCTGGAACGTGCATGACACACGCATGCACACCAGTGGAGAGGAGTTAACACGCCTGCAGTGTGGAATGACAATCCGCAGGAATAATGCTCATGGGAAAATCTGTAGCGGCAGTCCTTTGTGGGGAAAACGGGATAACAGAAGCTGCATACCTGAATATCTGAGCTGCCTCTTTCCGTGATCACTCATCTGCTGCTGTCTAGCTCTGCCAGTCTGAGTTCATGTTAATCCAGATTGTTATTGAGAGAGCTAAAGGAACCCCCAGGTGTGATGATAACCTTCAGCCTTGATGTGACCTTTAGCCAGCATAGCATGAAGACAGTCACTGTTTCTCACTGGTGTTGTACTACTAGAGACTGGTCTTCTCGTCTTGGCTGGTCTCAAGCATAAGCTAACAGTCTTTGTCTTGTCTTGACCGGTCTTAAGAGCATTAGCTAGCAGTCTCTGTCTTGTCTTGACCGGTCTTAAGAGCATAACCTAGCAGTCTTTGCCTTGTCTTGGCCAGTCTTGAGAGCATAAGCTAGCAGTCATTGTCTTGTCTTGGCCGATCTTGAGCGCATAAGCTAGCAGTCATTGTCTTGTCTTGACCAGTCTTAAGAGCATAAGCTAGCAGTCTCTGTCTCGTCTTTACCAGTCTTGAGAGCATAAGCTAGCAGTCTCTGTCTTGTCTTGACTGGTCTTAAGAGCATAAGCTAGCAGTCTTTGTCTCGTCTTGACCGGTCTTAAGAGCATTAGCTAGCAGTCTCTGTCTTGTCTTGACCGGTCTTAAGAGCATAACCTAGCAGTCTTTGTCTCGTCTTGGCCAGTCTTGAGAGCATAAGATAGCAGTCTTTGTCTTGTCTTGGCCGATCTTGAGCGCATAAGATAGCAGTCATTGTCTCATCTTGACCAGTCTTAAGAGTATAAGCTAGCAGTCTCTGTCTCGTCTTGACCAGTCTTGAGAGGATAACCCAGCAGTCTTTGTCTCGTCTTGACCAGTCTTAAGAGCATAACCTAGCAGCCTTTGTCTCGTCTTGACCGGTCTTAAAAAAAAAAAACTAGCAGTCATTGTCTCGTCTTGACCAGTCTTAAGAGTATAAGCTAGCAGTCTCTGTCTTGTCTTGATCAGTCTTGAGAGTATAACCTAGCGGTCTTTGTCTCGTCTTGACCAGTCTTGAGAGCATAACCTAGCAGCCTTTGTCTCGTCTTGACCGGTCTTAAAAGCATAAGCTAGGAGTCATTGTCTCATCTTGACTGATCTTAAGAGCATAAGCTAGCAGTCTCTGTCTCGTCTTGACCGGTCTTAAGAGCATAACCTACCAGTCTTTGTCTCATCTTGACCAGTCTTGAGAGCATAACCTACCAGTCTTTGTCTCGTCTTGACCGGTCTTAAGAGCATAAGCTAGCAGTCTTTGTCTTGTCTTGGCCAGACTTGAGAGTATAACCTAGCAGTCTTTGTCTTGTCTTGGCCAATCTTAAGAGCATATGATAGCAGTCTTTGTCTCATCCTGACCAGTCCTGAGAGCATAACCTACCAGTCTTTGTCTCGTCTTGGCCAGTCTTGAGAACATAAGCTAGCAGTCTTTGTCTTGTCCTGGCCGATCTTGAGCGCATAAGCTACCAGTCTTTGTCTCGTCTTTCTGGCAACCTTTCTCATTAATCGGTAAAAAGTCTTTTACTGGAATAAACTAACTGAATGCAAACTGTTGTCTCAGTTTATGTTACATTGTGAATGTGCTAAAAGCAAGTTTGAACATTTCTCACCGCTATCGCTAAAATGAGATTGCTGTCAGATCTTCCCTGGTTGGTGCAGAGTTGTCAGACTCTTTGGTTCGGTGTTGTAGCGTGTAAACACCTGAGCTGTGTTTATTTACGGGAAATGGAACTCCAAAGCAGGCTTGTCTCAGTGCACATCAGAGCTGAACTGTCTGCACAACATACAGTTTGCTCTTTACAGAAGCTCATATCGCTCCTGCAGCTCGAGCTGCTGTTAATATCGGAAAGGAGCAATATACTGTTTCATTTAGGCACATGGATCGGAGCGTGTTTTGGCCAAGCGTCAGCAAACTGGCTAATTAAATCAAAGTCCTTGAGCAAACAGCACAGAGCTGCAGTTACTTGTTTTCCGTTTCCATGCATATGAAACCCATAACCCCCCCCACTGTTTCATTTAATAATAATACAGCAGTAATTAATAATGGCTTAGGCATTTTACTCCACCCAGCGTCAAAAAGTAGTTGCACAAATAGCTGCACCCAGAGGGAATCAACCGACAGGAATGAAACTTGCATTAGTGTCAGCACCATTAGCAGATGGCTGCACAACACAGACCATTACAACAACTGACCTTAACACCATGTCAACGTCGCCAAAGACTGCAGTGGTGTGGTGCCAGACTGTCATTGAGTGGCTCAGAATGGCAGGGGGTCATCTACAGTGACGAGTCCTGCTTTTGTCTTGGTGGAGACGACCAACAAATCGGTGTGTGGAGACAGCATAGTCAGAACCATGAGCGTTTTTTCTCACATGTCACACGTCCAGTAGACCTGGTGTCTCTCTACCTCCACCCCTACCACACAGTCTGCAGGAACTGTGTGAGAATATTCAGGCTGCATGGGATGGATTATTACAGGACACCAATAGGAACCTCTACAGCTCCATGCAGAGACGTCTGGCATGGTGTGCTAGCAACCCAATGCCATACTGAGAGACAGACCTCTGTAGGTGTAGCTCAATAAATAATAATAATAGTAATAATAATAATAATAATAATAGTTTACACTTCTATAGCGCCTTTCACAAACCCAAGGACGCTTTACAAACACAACAATAAACCAACAAACAAACAAACAAAAAAATTATCATGAAGAATGAAAATGTTTAGAGAAAAGATAAGTTTAAAGAGGGAAAGAGAGGATGAAGTGCGTATAGATGGAAGGTAGGGAGTTCCATTCCAGAGTGTGGGGGCAGCAACACTTAACAATCTGCCACCCATAGAGGAAAGCCTGGACCTAGGAACAACTAGGAGACCAGAGTCAGAGGACCTTGATGGAACGTAAGGATGTAGGAGGGCTGACAGATAGGTGGGTGCTAGTCCGTGTAGGGCTTTAAAGGTCAGGAGAAGGATCTTATAGTGGATACGCTCTGTAACTGGTAGCCAGTGTAGCTCTGTAGTGGGTACGCTCTGTAACTGGTAGCCAGTGTAGCTCTGTAGTGGGTACGCTCTGTAACTGGTAGCCAGTGTAGCTCTGTAGTGGATACGCTCTGTAACTGGTAGCCAGTGTAGCTCTGTAGTGGATACGCTCTGTAACTGGTAGCCAGTGTAGCTCTGTAGTGGATACGCTCTGTAACTGGTAGCCAGTGTAGCTCTGTAGTGGATACGCTCTGTAACTGGTAGCCAGTGTAGCTCTGTAGTGGATACGCTCTGTAACTGGTAGCCAGTGTAGCTCTGTAGTGGATACGCTCTGTAACTGGTAGCCAGTGTAGCTCTGTAGTGGATACGCTCTGTAACTGGTAGCCAGTGTAGCTCTGTAGTGGATACGCTCTGTAACTGGTAGCCAGTGCAGCTCTGTAGTGGATACGCTCTGTAACTGGTAGCCAGTGCAGCTCTGTAGTGGATACGCTCTGTAACTGGTAGCCAGTGTAGCTCTGTAGTGGATACGCTCTGTAACTGGTAGCCAGTGTAGCTCTGTAGTGGATACGCTCTGTAACTGGTAGCCAGTGTAGCTCTGTAGTGGATACGCTCTGTAACTGGTAGCCAGTGCAGCTCTGTAGTGGATACGCTCTGTAACTGGTAGCCAGTGTAGCTCTGTAGTGGATACGCTCTGTAACTGGTAGCCAGTGCAGCTCTGTAGTGGATACGCTCTGTAACTGGTAGCCAGTGTAGCTCTGTAGTGGATACGCTCTGTAACTGGTAGCCAGTGCAGCTCTGTAGTGGATACGCTCTGTAAACTGGTAGCCAGTGTAGCTCTGTAGTGGATACGCTCTGTAACTGGTAGCCAGTGTAGCTCTGTAGTGGATACGCTCTGTAACTGGTAGCCAGTGTAGCTCTGTAGTGGATACGCTCTGTAACTGGTAGCCAGTGTAGCTCTGTAGTGGATACGCTCTGTAACTGGTAGCCAGTGTAGCTCTGTAGTGGATACGCTCTGTAACTGGTAGCCAGTGTAGCTCTGTAGTGGATACGCTCTGTAACTGGTAGCCAGTGTAGCTCTGTAGTGGATACGCTCTGTAACTGGTAGCCAGTGTAGCTCTGTAGTGGATACGCTCTGTATCTGGTAGCCAGTGCAGCTCTGTAGTGGATACGCTCTGTAACTGGTAGCCAGTGTAGCTCTGTAGTGGATACGCTCTGTAACTGGTAGCCAGTGTAGCTCTGTAGTGGATACGCTCTGTAACTGGTAGCCAGTGTAGCTCTGTAGTGGATACGCTCTGTAACTGGTAGCCAGTGTAGCTCTGTAGTGGATACGCTCTGTAACTGGTAGCCAGTGTAGCTCTGTAGTGGATACGCTCTGTAACTGGTAGCCAGTGTAGCTCTGTAGTGGATACGCTCTGTATCTGGTAGCCAGTGTAGCACTGTAGTGGATACGCTCTGTAACTGGTAGCCAGTGTAGCTCTGTAGTGGATACGCTCTGTAACTGGTAGCCAGTGTAGCTCTGTAGTGGATACGCTCTGTAACTGGTAGCCAGTGTAGCTCTGTAGTGGATACGCTCTGTAACTGGTAGCCAGTGTAGCTCTGTAGTGGATACGCTCTGTAACTGGTAGCCAGTGTAGCTCTGTAGTGGATACGCTCTGTAACTGGTAGCCAGTGTAGCTCTGTAGTGGATACGCTCTGTAACTGGTAGCCAGTGTAGCTCTGTAGTGGATACGCTTTGTAACTGGTAGCCAGTGTAGCTCTGTAGTGGATACGCTCTGTATCTGGTAGCCAGTGTAGCTCTGTAGTGGATACGCTCTGTAACTGGTAGCCAGTGTAGCTCTGAAGTGGATACGCTCTGTAACTGGTAGCCAGTGTAGCTCTGTAGTGGATACGCTCTGTAACTGGTAGCCAGTGTAGCTCTGTAGTGGATACGCTCTGTAACTGGTAGCCAGTGTAACTCTGTAGTGGATACGCTCTGTAACTGCTAGCCAGTGTAGCTCTGTAGTGGATACGCTCTGTAACTGCTAGCCAGTGTAGCTCTGTAGTGGATACGCTCTGTAACTGGTAGCCAGTGTAGCGCTGTAGTGGATACGCTCTGTAACTGCTAGCCAGTGTAGCTCTGTAGTGGATACGCTCTGTAACTGCTAGCCAGTGTAGCTCTGTAGTGGATACGCTCTGTAACTGCTAGCCAGTGTAGCTCTGTAGTGGATACGCTCTGTAACTGCTAGCCAGTGTAGCTCTGTAGTGGATACGCTCTGTAACTGGTAGCCAGTGTAGCTCTGTAGTGGATACGCTCTGTAACTGGTAGCCAGTGCAGCTCTGTAGTGGATACGCTCTGTAACTGGTAGCCAGTGTAGCTCTGTAGTGGATACGCTCTGTAACTGGTAGCCAGTGTAGCTCTGTAGTGGATACGCTCTGTAACTGGTAGCCAGTGTAGCTCTGTAGTGGATACGCTCTGTAACTGGTAGCCAGTGTAGCTCTGTAGTGGATACGCTCTGTAACTGGTAGCCAGTGTAGCTCTGTAGTGGATACGCTCTGTAACTGGTAGCCAGTGTAGCTCTGAAGTGGATACGCTCTGTAACTGGTAGCCAGTGTAGCTCTGTAGTGGATACGCTCTGTAACTGGTAGCCAGTGTAGCTCTGTAGTGGGTACGCTCTGTAACTGGTAGCCAGTGTAGCTCTGTAGTGGATACGCTCTGTAACTGGTAGCCAGTGTAGCTCTGTAGTGGGTACGCTCTGTAACTGGTAGCCAGTGTAGCTCTGTAGTGGATACGCTCTGTAACTGGTAGCCAGTGCAGCTCTGTAGTGGATACGCTCTGTAACTGGTAGCCAGTGCAGCTCTGTAGTGGATACGCTCTGTAACTGGTAGCCAGCGTAGCTGAAGAAGGATGGGGGGTGATGTGTGCAGACTTCTTGGTGCGTACTGAGACTCTGGAGTTTTGAATGTACTGCAGAGGGCGAAGGGTTTTGGAGGGTAGACCATGGAACAGAGCAATGCAGTAATCTAGCCTAGATTAAATAGATGCATGAACCAGAGTCTCAGCATCTTTGGAAGTAAGCAGTGGGCGGAGCCTAGCAATATTACGAAGATGAAAAAATGCAGACTTTGTCTGAGATTTGATATGGGAAACAAAACTGAGGCCTTTATCTTCCTACCCAACAGCACTGCTATCCCACACTTGCAGCTATTCCTTTGATAACCTCTCCATCACGAGCCGTCCCGGGTCTATCAGTAGTTTATGTATT
The DNA here is from genome assembly GCA_024036415.1 of Prochilodus magdalenae. Classification (NCBI taxonomy): domain Eukaryota; kingdom Metazoa; phylum Chordata; class Actinopteri; order Characiformes; family Prochilodontidae; genus Prochilodus; species Prochilodus magdalenae. Next base: position 47,106 of record JAMWET010004602.1, on the reverse strand, counting down.
GTTATTGTAGATGTTGTTTCAGCCAGATGCAGGGAGCCTGCCGTAAAGCAAATTCCCGACCTGCGTTCTTCCCCTCAGTCTGCCTGTGGCGTAGACTCTAGAGTGCTGAAAGATTGATATTGATTCTGTAAGAGTGTAAGTTCTTTATTGGCCTGTAATATCGAAAACAATCCTCTCAGAGTGTAGGTTCTTTATTGTCTGTTGTAATATTGGGTTTGATGCTTTTAGAGCGTAGACTTTTTATTGTCTCTTGTAATGCCGGGAGCCGAGAGTGTGGGAGTGATTTGGAGGCTACGGGGGAACAGTTTAATGACGGAGGGTTTGGGATTTACTCAAAAGTATGAAATGAGCAGCTCGACTTTATGATATTTATGTTGCGCTGTAGTCATAACACTAATTTAATAACCGGAACACAGATTTTCGTTATATGGGGGATTAAACAGCTACACAATAAACACCATCTCTGCGTGACATGAGACGCCACAATGTGACTGCTACGGCGCCTGTGCTGCAAAACAGCCTTTAGCTGCTTTTATCCAAATTCTACAGATGTGCTTTCATCCAAACGGATAATATTTTAATTATTATTTTGTATTTGGCTTAGAAGAAAAAGATCATCCATCAAAGAGCACGCTGCACCGAATGTCTTTATTTCATCTGTGGTTTGAGCACATTAAACATGGAAACTGTGTTTGAACAGTCAACAAAAAAAAAATATATCACAGATGAGAAGGCGAAACACTCATCATCAAAACAATAGCTGCACCCAGAAGGAATCAGCCGACAGGAGTGAGACCTGGTGGGTAGCTTTGACATTGTGAGACAAGTTTCACCCTCAGCTGCACATGTGACGTAACCAAGGACAGGCCTTATTGCTCTACCCAGCTGACTATATAGGGTCATCGGGTTGTTCACGCCTTCCATTCTGACTCATGCTGTTGTGTTGGTAGCATCCTTTGAAACCAGTTCAAGCAGATCTATCTATCTATCTATCTATCTATCTATCTATCTATCTATCCATCTATCCATCTATCCATCTATCTATCTATCAAATTTCTGTCTGTCTGTCTGTCTATCTATCTATCTATCTATCTATCTATCTATCTATCTATCTATCTATCTATCTATCAAATTTCTATCTATCTATCTATCTATCTATCTATCTATCTATCTATCTATCTATCTATCTATCTATCTATCTATCTATCTATCTATCTATCTATCTATCTATCAAATTTCTATCTATCTATCTGTCTGTCTGTCTGTCTGTCTGCCTATCTATCTATCTATCTATCTATCTATCTATCTATCTATCTATCTATCTATCTATCTATCAAATTTCTGTCTGTCTGTCTGTCTGTCTGTCTGTCTGTCTGTCTATCTATCTATCTATCTATCTATCTATCTATCTATCTATCAAATTTCTATCTATCTATCTATCTATCTATCTATCTATCTATCTATCTATCTATCTATCTATCTATCTATCTATCTATCAAATTTCTATCTATCTATCTATCTATCTGTCTGTCTGTCTGTCTGCCTATCTATCTATCTATCTATCTATCTATCTATCTATCTATCTATCTATCTATCTATCTATCTATCTATCTATCAAGATCCATCTATCTATCTATCTATCTAAAAAAATCTATCGTCGGGTTGTTCACGCCTTCCATTCTGACTCATGCTGTTGTGTTGGTAGCATCCTTTGAAACCAGTTCAAGCAGTTGCAGGAGCTGGAGAGGGGTCGTTGAGTGGGGTTCCAGAAAGCAGGATGGCATTATCAATGTATTGTGTGCCATACCGGTCATGCGGTATACTACCATAGCATGCTGTTGGTAGCTGTGGACAGAAGAAGGTAGGCACCAGCGACGTGAAGGATCTGGGAGACCTACACGAACCACGGAGAGGGAGAACTGACGGACTGTACGACGAGTGACCCAACAGCCACAAGTGTGGACATGCATCGAGCAGTGATGCCCTCCATGAGTCGTCCTGTTAGGGCCAGCACCGTTTGGAAGATGACTGCACAATGAGAACTACATGCACACAGACCGGTACGATGACTGCCCTTAACAGCACATCAACGTCACCAACGACTGT
>JAMWET010004602.1:32500-42500 GCA_024036415.1 Prochilodus magdalenae | reverse complement strand
TTGGTGCTTAACATTTCAGAGGTACATTAAAGCGTCTCTCAACTTCGCCCTAATCTGTTTATGCTTTTAGCTGAAGAGTTGCTGCTAACTGTCAAACCAAGAACAGTGTTGGTAATTTTGGATGCATGGTTGTGTTTCTCGAATTTGGCTGGGGTGGGAGCGTTTTGGAAGAAGAAGCTGACGTCAGGTTATTCCGTGTACCAGGCAGAATTAGATTAGACTTTGCATTAGTCATTCCTTGCCACAGCCTTCCACAGGAATCAGCGTGCCTCTGTTTCAGCAGGCATGCTGGCCTTTCAAGGAGAAGAATGGACACCCGTAGTCTAGATGGTTAGTGGGAGAGCTTCTAGGCTGCATGGATTATGGCCGTTATATCCTAGGGCTGGAGGCGTTTTGCGTCGTTCCACCATGAAACACAATTTTTCTGGTGCTTATGGTTTATGGGTTTATGCTTGCCACAGGCAGATTCCTCACGTTTCAGACGCAGGTTATTTGGGAATACATCTCTTCGGTACGAACACAGTCTAAGCTCTGTTATCAGGAGCTGAAAAGAGAGCAGCTGCCTCGCCTGGTCCGGGAAACTCCATTCACGTGTGTCCATGTTTACCATTCCAAGCCCTGGATCCCAATACTAGCCTTCAGGAAACCAGAGAAATGGACACCAACATCCCCAGGTTCCTCACCTGCTGCTGTCTTCTCTGAGGCATTCATGTTGTTTGCATTAGTTCGCAATCACATGGTCTGGGACTTGTCAACATCAGAATGGGCTGGTTCTGTTCAGGTTCTGTATATGGACAGTAGGGCCTGGGGAGTGAATGGCATGTTTTGAAACCTTGTTTACGTACTAGACCTTAAAAAATGCAATGTTGGATTCAGATCCCACACAGTGGTGTTAAGTAGCTATACCTACTTGATTGAGTAAAGCATTAAATTGTGTAAAGTGATTAGAGTAAGTTCTAATTACCTGTACAGTTTATTTGTATGTTATATTGCATGTAGTATTAAGAATGAAATGTTGGATTGATATAAAAATCTCATGCCAAGCCGTTTCATGCAGCAGTGTTAAGTAGCTTTTAAGATATTTGATTGAGTAAAGCATATTTAACAAATTCAAGTACTCACACCAAAGTGACTGGCATAACTTCTAATTACCTGTACAGGTCATATGTACAGATTGCCCAAAAATGACATGCTGGATTTCATTAAAAATCTCATGCCAGCTGTTTCAGTGCAGCGGTGTTAAGTAGCTTTTAAGATACTTGATTAAGGAAGGCATATATAACAGATTCAGTTGGTCCACACTGAAGTGACTGGAGTATGGTCTAATTACCTGTATGGGTTATTTGCATATATTACCCAAACATGAAATGTTGGAATATCTCATGCCAGGTGGTTCAGTGCAGCGGTGTTAAGTAGCTTTTAAGATACTTGACTGAGTAAAGCATACATAATGGATTCAGTTGTTCCACACTGCAGTGACTGGAGTAAGTTCTAATTACCTGTATGAGTTATTTGCACAAACTACCCAAAAATGAATTGTTGGAAGCAATTAAAAATCTCATGCCAGGTGGTTCAGTGCAGCGGTGTTAAGTAGCTTTTACGATACTTGATTAAGGAAGGCATATATAACAGATTCAGTTGGTCCACACTGAAGGGACTGGAGTAAGGTCTAATTACGTGTATGGGTTATTTGCATATATTACCCAGAAATGAAATGTTGGAATATCTCATGCCAGGTGGTTCAGTGCAGCAGTGTTAAGTAGCTTTTAAGATACTTGATTGAGTAAAGCATATTTAACAAATTCAAGTACTCACACCAAAGTGGCTGGAGTAACTTCTAATTACCTGTACAGGTTATATGTACAGACTGCCCAAAAATGACATGCTGGATTCAATTAAAAATCCAATGCCACGTGGTTCAGTGCAGCGGTGTTAAGTAGCTTTTAAGTTACTTGACTGAGTAAAGCATACATAACGGATTCAGTTGGTCCACACTGAAGTGACTGGAGTAAGGTCTAATTACCTGTATGGGTTATTTGCATATATTACCCAAAAATGAAATGTTGGAATATCTCATGCCAGGTGGTTCAGTGCAGCGGTGTTAAGTAGCTTTTAAGATACCTGACTGAGTAAAGCATTGAATAAACCACTGTGTAAAGCATACATAAAATCATACCTTAGCAAACATAATGTTGGATTCAATAAGAATTCTCATGCCAAGCGGTTTCATACAGTGGTGTTAAGTAGCTTTTAAGATGCTACTTAACACCGAAATATGTACTCACACTTCACACATCATTCTTATGTATTAGTCATATGAATCACCTTAAAATGGTTATATCTAATTAAAGTTAAGGAATTCTGTTTTCAAAGATGTGCTCCTATAATCCATGCCTGTATATGAGGTCGTATGAAATTGGAAATTGGTAGTTTATGGAATTAGTATTCCTTTTTGAAGTCTACAAATGAACTGGATTAGACACTGTCTGACTGCTCTTTGCGTGTTGGTGTTTGGTGAAAGGGCCGAGCCCATCCTGCACAGGATCCAGGAGGACCGGACACGGGTCATCTCGCCTTCCTTCGACAACATCAAGTTCGACACCTTTGAGGTGGAGGAGTATCCTCTGTCGGCACAGGGATTTGACTGGGAGCTGTGGTGTCGGTACCTGAACCCACCCAAGTCCTGGTGGACCCAGAAGAACCACACTGCACCCATCAGGTGGGGCGGCAACACCACCAGCAGAGCTAAGATAGATAGTAGACACACAGTTTAGTCCCTGCCTGGAAAGTAAACATTGTAATAATAAAAAAACAGTCTGACTGATACAGAATGTGGTGTTTAAGAAATGAAGGGTGGATGAAAGCGAACGTATCAGGGGATGTGATCGTTTCACGTTTTGTGATTACTTGAAACAAAATAAAACCAAAGCTTGGTGTGCAGAGTGCTAGGTGGGGTAATTAGTCTCCTGAGCAGTGCTGTTGGGTTCATGCGTTTGATTCAGAACTCTGTTTCTACACTGGGAAACGGCGAGTGTGTTTGCCTTTGGCAGTTTATTCATGTGAAAATGGTGTAGACATTTGAATTGGGATATTTCAGGTCATTGCTGTCCTCCCCTGAATATGTGGTGAACTTGAATTCGAATGTTACAGATTTGTAATTCTGCATCTAATATAATGTGATTCAAAGGCCTACATTTTCTGGACACTTTATTGGAAACCCCTACAACTTCCTAGTGAACTGTAGTCCATCCTTTGATATACGGCTTGTATGAACCATCCTCTAGTTCTTCATCAGTGATGAGTTTCTAACCACAGAGCTGCTTTTCCATAGATATTTTTATCAATACCACAATTTCCAATAGTATAGCCAGTGAATGGACGCAAAAGTTGGTGTTTCTGATAAAGTGGCCAGTAGGTGGTCAAAAAAGTTTGGTTTTAATTAATGACCAGTGAGAGGCCAAAGAAGTTGGTGTTTCTTATAAAGTGGCCAGTGAGAGGCTGAAGAAGTTGGTGTTTCTGATAAAGTGGCCAGTGAGAGGCTGAAGAAGTTGGTGTTTCTTATAAAGTGGCCAGTGAGAGGCCAAAGATGTTGGTGTTTCCGATAAAGTGGCCAGTGAGAGGCCAAAGAAGCTGGTGTTTTTGATTAAGTAGCCAGTGAGAGGCTGAAGAAGTTGGTGTTTCTGATAAAGTGGCCAGTGAGAGGCCGAAGAAGCTGGTGTTTCTAATAAAGTGGCCATGGAGAGGCTGAAGAAGTTGGTGTTTCTGATAAAGTGGCCAGTGAGAGGTCAAAGAAGCTGGTGTTTCTGATAAAGTGGCCATGGAGAGGCTGAAGAAGTTGGTGTTTCTGATAAAGTGGCCAGTGAGAGGCCGAAGAAGTTGGTGTTTCTGATAAAGTGGCCAGTGAGAGGCCGAAGAAGCTGGTGTTTCTGATAAAGTGGCCAGTGAGAGGCTGAAGAAGTTGGTGTTTCTGATAAAGTGGCCAGTGAGAGGCCGAAGAAGTTGGTGTTTCTGATAAAGTGGCCAGTGAGAGGCCGAAGAAGCTGATGTTTCTGATAAAGTGGCCAGTGAGAGGCCGAAGAAGTTGGTGTTTCTGATAAAGTGGCCAGTGAGAGGCCGAAGAAGTTGGTGTTTCTGGTAAAGTGGCCAGTGAGAGGCCGAAGAAGCTGGTGTTTCTGATAAAGTGGCCAGTGAGAGGCTGAAGAAGTTGGTGTTTCTGATAAAGTGGCCAGTGACAGGCCGAAGAAGCTGGTGTTTCTGATAAAGTGGCCAGTGAGTGGATGAAAGCGTTGGTGTTTTTGATTAAGTAGCCAGTGAAAGGCCAAAGAAGCTGGTGTTTCTGATAAAGTGGCCAGTGAGAGGCCGAAGGAGTTGGTGTTTCTGATAAAGTGGCCAGTGAGAGGCCGAAGAAGCTGGTGTTTCTGATAAAGTGGCCATGGAGAGGCTGAAGAAGTTGGTGTTTCTGATAAAGTGGCCAGTGAGAGGCCGAAGAAGCTGGTGTTTCTGATAAAGTGGCCAGTGAGAGGCTGAAGAAACTGGTGTTTCTGATAAAGTGGCCAGTGAGTGGATGAAAGCGTTAGTGTTTTTGATTAAGTAGCCAGTGAAAGGCCAAAGAAGCTGGTGTTTCTGATAAAGTGGCCAGTGAGAGGCTGAAGGAGTTGGTGTTTCTGATAAAGTGGCCAGTGAGAGGCTGAAGGAGTTGGTGTTTCTGATAAAGTGGCCAGTGAGAGGCCGAAGAAACTGGTGTTTCTGATAAAGTGGCCAGTGAGAGGCCGAAGAAGTTGGTGTTTCTGATAAAGTGGCCAGTGAGAGGCTGAAGAAGTTGGTGTTTCTTATAAAGTGGCCAGTGAGAGGCCAAAGATGTTGGTGTTTCCGATAAAGTGGCCAGTGAGAGGCCAAAGAAGCTGGTGTTTTTGATTAAGTAGCCAGTGAGAGGCCGAAGAAACTGGTGTTTCTGATAAAGTGGCCAGTGAGTGGATGAAAGCGTTGGTGTTTTTGATTAAGTAGCCAGTGAAAGGCCAAAGAAGCTGGTGTTTCTGATAAAGTGGCCAGTGAGAGGCTGAAGGAGTTGGTGTTTCTGATAAAGTGGCCAGTGAGAGGCTGAAGGAGTTGGTGTTTCTGATAAAGTGGCCAGTGAGAGGCCGAAGAAGCTGGTGTTTCTGATAAAGTGGCCAGTGAGAGGCCGAAGAAGTTGGTGTTTCTAATAAAGTGGCCATGGAGAGGCTGAAGAAGTTGGTGTTTCTGATAAAGTGGCCAGTGAGAGGTCAAAGAAGCTGGTGTTTCTGATAAAGTGGCCATGGAGAGGCTGAAGAAGTTGGTGTTTCTGATAAAGTGGCCAGTGAGAGGCCGAAGAAGCTGGTGTTTCTAATAAAGTGGCCATGGAGAGGCTGAAGAAGTTGGTGTTTCTGATAAAGTGGCCAGTGAGAGGCTGAAGAAGTTGGTGTTTCTGATAAAGTGGCCATGGAGAGGCTGAAGAAGTTGGTGTTTCTGATAAAGTGGCCAGTGAGAGGTCAAAGAAGCTGGTGTTTCTGATAAAGTGGCCAGTGAGAGGCCGAAGAAGTTGGTGTTTCTGATAAAGTGGCCAGTGAGAGGCTGAAGGAGTTGGTGTTTCTGATAAAGTGGCCAGTGAGAGGCCGAAGAAGCTGATGTTTCTGATAAAGTGGCCAGTGAGAGGCCGAAGAAGTTGGTGTTTCTGATAAAGTGGCCAGTGAGAGGCTGAAGGAGTTGGTGTTTCTGATAAAGTGGCCAGTGAGAGGTCAAAGAAGCTGGTGTTTCTGATAAAGTGGCCAGTGAGAGGCTGAAGGAGTTGGTGTTTCTGATAAAGTGGCCAGTGAGAGGCTGAAGGAGTTGGTGTTTCTGATAAAGTGGCCAGTGAGAGGTCAAAGAAGCTGGTGTTTCTGATAAAGTGGCCAGTGAGAGGCTGAAGGAGTTGGTGTTTCTGATAAAGTGGCCAGTGAGAGGCCGAAGAAGTTGGTGTTTCTGATAAAGTGGCCAGTGAGAGGCTGAAGGAGTTGGTGTTTCTGATAAAGTGGCCAGTGAGAGGTCAAATAAGCTGGTGTGTCGGTTAAAGTGGCCAGTGAGAGGCCGAAGGAGTTGGTGTTTCTGATTAAAGAGGCCAGTGAGAGGCCGAAGAAGCTGATGTTTCTGATAAAGTGGCCAGTGAGAGGCCGAAGAAGTTGGTGTTTCTGATAAAGTGGCCAGTGAGAGGCTGAAGGAGTTGGTGTTTCTGATAAAGTGGCCAGTGAGAGGTCAAAGAAGCTGGTGTTTCTGATAAAGTGGCCAGTGAGAGGCTGAAGGAGTTGGTGTTTCTGATAAAGTGGCCAGTGAGAGGCCGAAGAAGCTGATGTTTCTGATAAAGTGGCCAGTGAGAGGCCGAAGAAGTTGGTGTTTCTGATAAAGTGGCCAGTGAGAGGCTGAAGGAGTTGGTGTTTCTGATAAAGTGGCCAGTGAGAGGTCAAAGAAGCTGGTGTTTCTGATAAAGTGGCCAGTGAGAGGCTGAAGGAGTTGGTGTTTCTGATAAAGTGGCCAGTGAGAGGCTGAAGAAGCTGGTGTTTCTGATAAAGTGGCCAGTGAGAGGCCGAAGAAGCTGGTGTTTCTAATAAAGTGGCCATGGAGAGGCTGAAGAAGTTGGTGTTTCTGATAAAGTGGCCAGTGAGAGGTCAAAGAAGCTGGTGTTTCTGATAAAGTGGCCATGGAGAGGCTGAAGAAGTTGGTGTTTCTGATAAAGTGGCCAGTGAGAGGCCGAAAAAGCTGGTGTTTCTGATAAAGTGGCCAGTGAGAGGCCGAAAAAGCTGGTGTTTCTGATAAAGTGGCCAGTGAGAGGCTGAAGAAGCTGGTGTTTCTGATAAAGTGGCCAGTGAGAGGCCGAAGAAGTTGGTGTTTCTGATAAAGTGGCCAGTGAGAGGCCGAAGAAGCTGATGTTTCTGATAAAGTGGCCAGTGAGAGGCCGAAGAAGCTGATGTTTCTGATAAAGTGGCCAGTGAGAGGCCGAAGAAGTTGGTGTTTCTGATAAAGTGGCCAGTGAGAGGTCAAAGAAGCTGGTGTTTCTGATAAAGTGGCCAGTGAGAGGCTGAAGGAGTTGGTGTTTCTGATAAAGTGGCCAGTGAGAGGTCAAAGAAGCTGGTGTTTCTGATAAAGTGGCCAGTGAGAGGCTGAAGAAGTTGGTGTTTCTGATAAAGTGGCCAGTGAGAGGTCAAAGAAGCTGGTGTTTCTGATAAAGTGGCCAGTGAGAGGCTGAAGAAGTTGGTGTTTCTGATAAAGTGGCCAGTGAGAGGCTGAAGAAGCTGGTGTTTTTGATTAAGTAGCCAGTGAAAGGCCAAAGAAGCTGGTGTTTCTGATAAAGTGGCCAGTGAGAGGCCGAAGAAGTTGGTGTTTCTGATAAAGTGGCCAAGGAGTGGACGTAAAACTTAGCGTTTCTGATAAAGTTTCTGATAAAGTGGACGGTTAGGAGTGCATGCAGTATCAGTGTCAGTGTTAACTCGGCAGGGATTTGTTCTGCTTAGGAATGTTTGAATGGGAAAACTGAGCCATTACTCAGAGAGGCTTTCAGAGTAGCACTGTGATTGAGGTGCCTGAGGAAGCCTGAGTGCTCTTTGTTTTGTTGTACCTGTGCATTATTAATGAAGCCGGTCTTGTTTTGTAACTTAGAGATGCCATAGACGCACCATGTACCTGAAGTTCACTCGAGGAAAAGCTGATGAATCATCGTCTGCCTCTCTTCCTGCTTCTAACAGGAGCCCATCCCTGATTGGCTGCTTTGTGGTGGACCGAGAGTACTTCGAGGAGATTGGTCTGCTGGATGAAGGCATGGAAGTCTACGGAGGAGAGAACGTGGAGCTGGGGATCAGGGTAAAAGATACTCACCTCTGCATGTCATGTTGGAAAACACGTTTTTGTTTTTTTGGCGCTCCAGTTGACACAATCAGCTTCCCTTTTCGATGTGGAAACATCAGATATGCTAATATATACTTAGAATATGATAGTCTAGGTCGTTTCCGGTGTGTAGGTACGTAGATGAGTTACTGTTTCAGAGATCCCATTTCTGGCAGTGGCGAAATATAGAAGGCGTACGGAGCTAGCTGCATGCGTGTGAAGTGATGTAATCAAACTCATGGTTTAGCAGTGAAAGGCGGATGCATATGGATGGGCTTGGGATATTGTGTAGCACTCCGTGATTAAGAAGGATGAAAGGCTTTTTGGGAAAGTCTGTTCTCAGGCTCCTCTCTGCTGCATCAGATGAGTCACACCAAGAGGTGTGTGGGGATCCTGCCTTCCTGAGAAAAACTGAGCCACCCCTCAGGACCAACAAAATCCTCTTGATTTGCTCTGCTATGGATCTTATATTAATATTATTATTCTACACTCATCATCAAAAGAATAGCTGCTCCCAGAAGGAGGTGTGGGACTGCAGTGCTACTGGGACGGAAGATAAAGGTTACCAGGAACAATATATGATGATCAATTTAGACCGATATGGGAAATATTTATTGGGCTACATGTACAGAAGTAGTAGTAGTAGTAGTAGTAGTCCCTTATGAAACGATAATATATGGCAATGTATTGGAAAATATAGTGCAATATATTAAATAATATAATGTCATATATGCGAAACAAGTGCATATATTTTGCATATATTTATATAGTGATAAATATATTACAGTATATTGTATAATACATAAGGAATTGCCGCTTTTCATATATTGTATGTATGGTACTATAATATATATTTACTTATATATTGTAATATATTTAATTTTAATAGACATCATATGTATTTCTCTATATGTGTTTGCATATATATATATATATATATATATGTGAGAATATTTTCATACACAATGTGGCAATATATGTATATATTTTCATATATATATATATATATATATATATATATATATATATATATGCAAACATATGGAGAAATACATATGGCGTCTATTACATATAAAATGAAATATATTACAATATATAAGTAAATATATATTATACTACCATACATACAATATATGAAAAGCGGCAATTCCTTATGTATTATACAATATATTGTAATATATTTATCAATATATAAATATATGCTAAATATATGCACTTGTTTCGCATATATGACATTATATTATTTAATATATTGCACTATATTTTCCAATACATTGCCATATATTATCGTTTCATGAGGGGTAATAGACATCAGGCAGCCATGTTTGCTAACCCAACATGTAACAATACATCTCAATGTCTTGGCATGGAGCTGTAGAGGCTCCTAAAAGCGTCCTCTGGTAATCCATCAACTGAAGATGACCTGCTGCCATTCTGAGTCACTCCATGACAGTCTGGCACGACACCATTGCAGTCTTTGGAGACGTTGACGTGGTGTTAAGGACAGTCATTGTAATGGTCTATGTGCCTTTAGTAGGTTTATTGACAGCACTGCAGCAACAGGTAGTACAGGTAGGCAGCGCATTAACAAAGAGACCCTGAGTCAATATGCCAATGGGGCGGGATGGGATCAAAAACCAGTAGACAGTCCGGGTAGTAAACCAGCTCGGTCCAAACAGAGCAAACAAAGCCAAAGGAAAAGACAAGAGAGCTTAACCGGAAAATGGAGCAAGAGTAAAACAGGTAGACAACGCTCAGTCACAACAGAGCTGGCAAAACCTCACAAAGAGGCGAAGGAAGAGAGTGAGTATTTACACAAACAGAACTAATGAGGTGCAGGTGTGTAATCAGTAGTCTGGAGATGCTCTGCGTGATTGGTTGATGGGGAGCATGTGGCCGTGACGTCACCAAGCGGTGCACTCTGGGAATTGGAGTCCAGGAGAGAGATCAGGAGAGAACCCTGAACCGTGACAGTAGTCCTGTGTCATGCATCCGTCTGCCAATGGTGCTGGCACTAACAGGATGACTCATGGACGGCAACACTGCTCAGTGACTGTCCACAATCCTAGCTGTTGGGTCAGTCAGGTACAGAGATAAGGCCCATCCTTGCTTACTTCACATGCACGGCAGA
>JAMWET010004602.1:17500-30000 GCA_024036415.1 Prochilodus magdalenae | reverse complement strand
TCCCCTGTTTTTTAAAGTTAAGAGAGATGGTCTGTTCATCTAGAAGCTTAAATCTTTTGGGGTTCCCAAAGTTTTGCATGGTTCCTTATTTATTCATTCTAAAAAACACTCTAAAATTGTCAGAAACAAAAACAATACACTAATCCTGCTTAAAATGTTGAAAAGAATGTTTTATCTTTAATTCCATGCCTTCAGTTCTTCATCTTCCCCTGACTCTGTCTGCAAACACAAAGGCGGGGCAGAAACAGGGAAGATTTTTCCATTGAAAAGCAGGACATCTTGTTACAGCTATATGAATGGACAAGGTGGGCTTCTTCAGGATGTATATATCACTGTCAGTAATTCTGTAACATTGACTGCAGGGTTCACATGAGTCTGACCATCATGAGATTTTTCCATAGAACCATACAGTTCTAGAGTCCTGGCTCGTGTGGAATCTCTGGGAATTGGAATCTGAGTCACTTCCAGAAACTGAGTGAATGGCCTTACTAACTACTGAGCTGGGGTGCCGTTTGAGACCCACCACTTAAATGTGGAGAGAGGAAGAGGTGGTCTCTTCAGCAGTGGCAGGCTGCGTCTGTGTGCCGGGTTTTAGAGTATAATGACTGTCGGCAGCTGGGTTTCCAGCTGGTTCTGCTGCCTTCATCTAAATCATCTCCACTTGATGCTCTTTCCTGCGGTCCTGAAGCTAGACCTGCCACTGACACCCTGCTTCCTCCTTATCTGATGCAGTCTAAGAGAGGACCGTTTGCTCTTGCTCCTGCAGTCTGGCTCAGGAGGCTCGGCTCTGTAGTGCAGTCCTCTGTAGTGAAGGCTGTGTGCTGTGGAATGCTAAAATAATAATATACTTTATTGGACTTATCGTTTGGCATTTACCACTGTCTGTGCTGCTGGCGCATGAGGTTAGATGATAACGGACTCTGCAGAGACCATAGAGAATATAAACTCTCCTCTAACTCTCTTTTATTTTCACTCTCTTTCACTCTTTTGTATGTTTTTTTACAAAAACTATTGGATACATCAGTTTTACCTCACTACTGCGGGACATCGCTTCATGACCAATAGAAATGATCTAAAATTATTAAAAATATATCTATACTGTATAAATCGTTTCAGATTGTGGTACATTAAGGTCAATATGTTTATACTCCACATGCATTCGTAAGAAAAAGGTACAAGAAAAAGAAAAATAAGTACAAGATACACAGGAGTTTCCAAAACAGGAGTTCAGCCGTAATTAAATAATAAAAAAAGGGACTCCTAACAACCACCTGGAAGACCTGGTATACCATGGTTCGCCCCTATCAGAGTAACAGCACTTAAAGCTTTCCTTTTTGACAGAGAGAGGAGAACATCAAGCTTTACTCCTGCTTCAGGGTGGAATCCATCCACAGGTGATTCTGTCCATCTTTCCTCTGTGAGAAGACGCCTCAGTACTATGTTCATTGATATACTGAGGTCCTGCAAGTACCTGGGTGTTCACCTCAACAACAAGCTGGACTGGACTGACAACACTCCTGCACTCTACAAGAAAGGCCAGAGCAGACTACATCTCCTGAGGAGACTCAGGTCCTTTGGAGTGCAGGGGGCGCTCCTTCTACGATGCTGTGGTGGCATCAGCCATCTTTTATGGAGTGGTCTGTTGGAGCAGCAGCATCTCCAATGCTGACAGGAAGAGACTGAACAGAATCATCAAGAAGCCCAGCTCAGTCCTGGGGTGTCCTCTTGACCCAGTGGAGGAGGTGGGGGACAGGAGAATGAGGACTAAGTTCAAACACATGTTGAAGAACCTGTCCCACCCCATGTACCACTCTCTGGAAGCACTGGGCAGCTCCTTCAGTGCCCGCTGCTGCACCCGCGGTGTGTGAAGAAGAGATACCACACACTGTATAACAGCCGCACCCCTCAGTATTCTATTTCTACACTAGTCTATTTCTACACTAGTCTATTCCTACACTAGTCTATTTCTACACTAGTCTATTCCTACACTAGTCTATTTCTACACTAGTCTATTTCTACACTAGTCTATTTCTACACTAGTCTATTCCTACACTAGTCTATTTCTACACTAGTCTATTCCTACACTAGTCTATTTCTACACTAGTCTATTCCTACACTAGTCTATTTCTACAGTAGTCTATTCCTACACTAGTCTATTCCTACACTAGTCTATTTCTACAGTAGTCTATTTCTACACTAGTCTATTTCTACACTAGTCTATTTCTACAGTGGTCTATTTCTACACTAGTCTATTTCTACAATAGTCTATTTCTACAGTAGTCTATTTCTACACTAGTCTATTTCTACACTAGTCTATTTCTACAATAGTCTATTTTAACAGTAGTCCATTTCTACAGTAGTCTATTTCTATACTAGTCTATTTCTACACTAGTCTATTTTTACAGTAGTCTACTTCTATAATAGTCCATTTCGACTATGTGCAATAAAAAGTCAATATTCCATTTCTATTTCTCCAATGTGCAATAAAAACTCAGGAATCTAATTTTTGTATATAGATCTTATTTATTATTTGTATGTTTCCTGACACTTCTGTTCTTTCCTCTGTGCTGCTGTGGAATTGTAAATTTCCCCACTGTGGGATCAACAAAGGATTATCTTATCTTATGGATCTGAAAGGATGTGTAGATGTTCAAGAAGCTCCTGACAGAGAAAAGGAGACCACCACAGTGTCCAGACTTCAACATCCCTCAATGTGGAATTGTTGGATTGTGAGAAGCCGAAAAAATGCTAAACCAGCTGCTGAGACTGAACTGACAGCAAATTGTCTGCAAGAAATCAAAGCTGTAGGGAGTGTGTCACGCCCCCTGCCACACTTCCTTAGTTAGGTCTGTTTCACCTGCTGACTCATCAAATAATCAAAAAACCTGCTGACAAATCAAAATCACCTGACCTGTACACCATCACCATCACCTGAAAGATGTTCAGCTTTCTCTCTCCCCAGTTCTAGCCCCACACACCTGTTTTCTGTCTCTGTAGTGATCTGGAGCGGTTTAAACCATAGTCCTCAGACTGTTTGTGCTGCATTGCGTGTGTGTATTGCTATTGTATGGAGTCTCTCTCTGTTCGTTAGCCTGCTGGTTTATGACCTGGTTTCCTTGTATTTTTTGACTTCTCCTTTGTGTCTTCTGTATTGTTTACCTGGCCCGTCTGATCTCATGTTTTGACAGAGGACTGTTTACTGGCTTTCTCTCAGGATGTCCCCTTGTTTCTGGTTATTGTGTTCTCTGTTTAGACATTGCTCTTTTTGTGACCTTAAAGCCCCCAAGTAAAAAACAAACCTGTATTACTATCTGCAGGCATAAGATCGGTCTGAAATTCTCCCTGAATGGATGTGTTAAGTACTGGAAAGTGTGATTAAGATAAGATAATCCTTTATTGATCCCACAGTGGGAAAGTTTGCAATGTTGCAGCAGCACAGAGGAAAGAACAGAAGTGTCAGGAAACATACAAATAATAAATAAAATCTATATACAAAAAGTACAGAAAAATATATAATCTAATACTAAAAATTTAAATCCAGATGACAGGATTATGCAATGCAGTTTTATTACACATAGTAGAAATAGAAATAGACCACTGTAGAAATGGACTACTGTAGAAATAGAGTACTGTAGAAATAGACTAGTGTAGAAATGGACTAGTGTAGAAGTAGACTACTGTAGACATAGACTATTGTAGAAA
Organism: Prochilodus magdalenae; assembly: GCA_024036415.1. Classification (NCBI taxonomy): domain Eukaryota; kingdom Metazoa; phylum Chordata; class Actinopteri; order Characiformes; family Prochilodontidae; genus Prochilodus; species Prochilodus magdalenae. The sequence continues at coordinate 26,298 of JAMWET010004602.1, read as the reverse complement.
TAGACTAGTGTAGAAATAGACTATTGTAGAAATAGACCACTGTAGAAATAGGCTACTGTAGAAATAGACTAGTGTAGAAATAGACCACTGTAGAAATAGGCTACTGTAGAAATAGACTAGTGTAAAAATAGACTAGTGTAGAAATAGACTACTGTAGAAATAGACTAGTGTAGAAATAGACTAGTGTAGGAATAGACTAGTGTAGAAATTGACTAGTGTAGAAACAGACTACTGTAGAAATAGACTACTGTAGAAATGGACTAGTGTAGAGATAGACTAGTGTAGAAACAGACTACTGTAGAAATAGACTAGTGTAGAAATAGACTACTGTAGAAATGGACTAGTGTAGAAATAGACTAGTGTAGAAACAGACTACTGTAGAAATAGACTAGTGTAGAAATAGACTACTGTAGAAATAGACTAGTGTAGAAATGGACTACTGTAGAAATAGACTAGTGTAGAAATGGACTAGTGTAGAAATAGACTAGTGTAGAAATAGACTAGTGTAAAAATAGACTACTGTAGAAATAGACTAGTGTAGAAATAGACTAGTGTAGAAATGGACTAGTGTAGAGATAGACTAGTGTAGAGATAGACTAGTGTAGAAATAGACTACTGTAGAAATGGACTAGTGTAGAGATAGACTAGTGTAGAAATAGACTACTGTAGAAATAGACTAGTGTAGAAATAGACTAGTGTAGAGATAGACTAGTGTAGAGATAGACTAGTGTAGAGATAGACTACTGTAGAAATAGACTAGTGTAGAAATAGACTAGTGTAGAAATAGACTAGTGTAGAAATAGACTACTGAGGGGAGCGGCTGTTATACAGTCTGACGGCCGGAAGGAAGGATCTGCGGTATCTCTCCTTCACACACCGCGGGTGCAGCAGCCGGGCACTGTAGGAGCTGCCCAGTGCTTCCAGAGAGTGGTACATGGGGTGGGACAGGTTCTATAGCATGTGTTTGAACTTAGTCCTCATTCTCCTGTCCCCCACCACCAAAGACTGCACTGGTATGTGCCAGATTGTGAACGGCGTCTTCAGTGACGAATTCCTGTGACGATGAACAGTTTGTTGTCACGCATCACACATCCAGAAGGCCTGGTGTTACTCCACCTCCACCCCCATCACACCATCTGCAGGACCTGTGTGAGAATATTCAAGATGCATGGGATGGATTATCACAGGACACCATTAGGAACCTTTACAACTCCTTGCCAAGACGTCTGGCTTGTTGAGTTTGCAAACATGACATCCCGAGGCCATGCTGAGAGACAGTGCGAAGGGAAAACTGGAGCAGTATAATAAAGACAAACTGTACACTATACAGGGTACGCAGACCGCTTGCTTTAAGTACACTGGAATAAACCGGCTAGCCTGCCAGCCAGGCTTTATGCAACATGTAATTAGGCTGCTGTACAATTACTGCTAACACTCTACTATTTCATGCGGTTACTCCGCAGAATCCCAAACACTCCTTTATTTTTAGGCTGTGAAGCAGATTAGCAGATTAAAGCGGGATCAAAGCAACTCGGTAACAGCTGCAGGAATTGTATGCAAATGTGAGATTTTTTATGGAATGCTGGAGCAGAACAGACGTTTCATTCATGGCTCATCAGCATTGTTGTCAGTGATTATGCAAATGAGTCAGCCACACAGCCAATCAGAGTGCTGCACATCTGTCTCCTCCCTCTTTAATATTTGCATAATTAATGGTTGTGCTGATGTGCGTTTGAGTCTGAAGTTGCTTCTTGCTCTCGGGGTTGCTAAACCCGCACGGCCATGTGTTGCCTGTTCCAGCAGATATGATGAATACATACATGTCACATGACTGATATGTTCATTTCCACTGCACTCCATATGAGCTTTACCCTCATCTGTTGAACAACAGAGATTAGGGTACTTGCAGTTGACTGCTTACACCTCCAATCGCTCGTCACATCTCTTTTTCTTTACACTATACCCCACTTGTGATGTATTTGCAGTAAAGTTGTTGTTCCTATTAATGAACACTGTGGGGCGCTGTTGTCCCTAGGAGTTATTACTCCCTGCCTGCTGCAATAAACAGTCCCGAAGAAGTGAAGCCACGGCGTCAGCCTCTCTCTGTGTGGAACTCGTTCTCCAACTTATAGTACTAGCTTAAGTACAGAGACATTGTTGTAGCATGAAGCTAAAAACATAATACCCCTTTCCAAAGTTCTTTAGCTCTGTCTTTGTTTACATCCATTATAGGTGCTAGCTCCAAGCTAACATGCTAACGTGCTACCTTCCATCAAACACCCTAGCTCCATGCCTTATCTTCAAGCTAAAGCAATAATGGCGATGGTACTATAATCAAATGGGGGACAATAATACTATTATCGAATGGGGGGGGCAGTAATAGTATTATCAAATGGGGGGCAGTATTACTATTATTAAAAGGGGGGCAATAGTACTATAATCAAATGGGGGCAATAATACTATTATCAAATAGGGGTGGCAGTAATACTATTATCAAATAGTGGGGTAGTAATACTATTATCAAATAGCGGGGGCAATTGTACTATAATCCAATGGGGGGCACGATTACTTTTATCAAATAGTGGGGCAGTAATATTATTATCAAATAGGGGGGGGGGCAATTGTACTATAATCAAATAGGGGGCAATAATACTATTATCGAATGGGGGGGGTAGTAGTACTATTATCGAATGGGGGGCAGTAATACTATTATCAAATAGGGGGGGCAACATGTCTGTAGAAAATGTGCCAAAATTTCAGTTAACAGTGGTGCAACAGCAAGATACTCAATTCATCAACAAGTCAACTAATTAATTATGTTTTTCTACACATGTGCTTAGTCTAAAATGAATGCCTGTAAACATGTTCCAGTTGATACAGGGTCCTGTTTACCTGCATTGTGCCAGGTGCAAATTTTGGTGGAGGGGGGATCATGGTGTGGGGTTGTTTTTCAGGAGGCGGGCTCAGCCCCTTATCAGACCAAGAGATTTTGGGTTTCATTTGGATCCAAACAGGTGCATGCATCATAATCAGAGAGAGATGTAGAGAAATAAATAAGAGAAGGAGAAAGAAAAAGAGAAAGAGAGAGGGATGTAGAATGGGTGGTGGTTCTTAGCACGAGTGCAGTGGGTGGATGAAAAGGAATCGGAGGGAATCGGACTGGCGCTGAAGGAGCGGCGCTCTGCTGTGTTTTGTTACAGGATCTTTCTTTACAGCCTAATTCAGCAAATCTCTGTGCAAACGTGTTCTAATCCCTGGAAGCACTGTAGCCTTCACTGTACCGCCCCCAGACCCCCCGCCCCACCCAGGCACACACGGCTGCACTGCCGTATTTCACAGCTCCTTCACACACGGCCTGTAAACCGGATCCCCATGTATTCTCCATTGCAGAGCCATAGATCCAGAGATACCGAGTTAAATGGTGCGCACAGCTGCGAACGAGTTTCCTTTAGGAGAGAAAAGGCAGCACAGTAAAGCCTTTGAGGAAATGTCTTGCCTGACTCTAACACTGCCTCTCTGTAGAGGCTTTACAGTGTAGTATCCGGTGTGAATGTCCTCAGTTGTATGTATTCCACTCACTTGTTGTTGTTGTTGTTATTATTATAACTCATTACATCATCCCCTTATTGCTTCCTTCTCATGCGCGATGGTCCAGCTTGCTTGTAGCCCAGAGTATTTGCCTTCTGAGAGTTTAATTTGGGCTCTGCTGCTGTACAAATTGTGGAGAATTAGCAGTAATAAGGTATTTGGTTTGAATAAATGGTTCTAAATGGAATCCTGACATTTAGAGGAATCGGGCACTGCTGCGAGGTGCTGCATGTTTCAAGTCAATTAGGACCAAATCAACTGCTTTACAAAGCCCCCCAATAATGCCCCCTTTAATGTGGAGGCAAATAAGCCGTAATTGGCTCTTCTTTAATAGCATGTCAGGAAAGGCATATATAGAATTATTGGGTTTTTATTTGCTGTTGCTGGACCAGAACCTCGTATACGTTTTTGTTGGTGTTCAGTCTTATAATTCAGTAAATTCAGCTCTGTAATGGTGGCAGGCCAGACACAGGGGTCGGAGCCATGGTAGGATTTTTTATGCAACACAAAAGCAGCAGAAAATGCATAAAATAAAAGGGTCCAAAGAAAGAAGCTCCCAGAAGTTGTCTTAAAAAACAAAGCCAAAGGTCTCAAAAAATTCAGAAGCTCAGAAGATCTCCAACAGTCACAAAAGGAGCCGCACAAAAAACCAAGGGCAAGAGGAGTCAAGTGTAAGGGCAGGTTCTGGGACTTGTCCTGCACCAGCCACTAGGGGGCAACGCAGGAGCAGGCCCCATTTAGACAGATTAAATACACCTGTGGGACAGTCTACATAAGAGCAGTGCTCCAGACCAGCGTTGTGCAGTCTTTGTTTTGACTCAGCCGGTAACCTGGTCTCTCAGGAGAAAGGAGAAAGGAGAAAGTAGAACTGAAAAGAAAATAAAGATTCCTTTGTTAAAATCACATCCCTGTTTTGTTGCCCTGATCTCTTAGTCTTTTGGTTGGGGGAGACTCGTTTTGATTTATTTGTTTGTTGCCATGTGCTCCCCACAATCCTTTGTTTTTCCACCTCATCTGCAGTGGCGTAGCGATAACGCCCCGCAGTTACCACATGATAGTTCGTGGGTTCGAATCCCACTGCTTCCAGTTGCTATTTAGTTCAGTTGTCTGCTCCCTTTCTGCTCTGCACTAGGGTTCCTCTCAAGTTTGCCTGTGGCTCACTCAGTTTATGTTGGACTTGCACGTGGCGTATTCTGAAAAACAACAAAGCCGAGATTGTTCAGGGAATTCCAGAACTGAGGATAAGTCTGCAGTAGCCAGTGCTAACGGTAAGATGGTTAATGCTCCACAAACACCTAGGGAGGGGAAGGCCATTAAAAAAAAATCCTCAGCATTCTGGTGAGTTGGACCTCTGGTGGCTGGCTTGAGAAGTATCCTGGGATGACCTGACGAGTTTAGTCTTCAAGTTGTCTTTAAAGTGCCTGCTGTCCTTAACATTGTGTGTACATTTCTTGATGGATGGCCCATAGAAATGGTCCACATTGACTTGAAGAAGAGTCCGGTTTTGTTGACTTACATTAAAAGTAAAGGATGTTTTTTCTTCTTCCTGTAAAGTTTACATCCTGTAAAGTTTCCACATCCTGTAAACTCCATTGTAGTTTAACTCTTCCTTGCCAGCAGTTGAGAGATGGGATAGCAAGCCACAAAAAAAAGGGGGCAGCAAAAGTTCCAGCCAAACATTTTGGAAACATACCCGCAGGTGCTTCTGTCGCCTCTCCTCTCTCTGCTTCTAGATGACATAATAAAACACACAGGACTCTACGGACTTCATCTCTTTTATGGAGCGCTGTCTAAATTTCAAGGCATCACTAAGTCTGCTGTTAGGGTAAAGTGGGAAAAGGGCGTGGAGTGCATAACTGAAGGTAATGTGTGGGGGAACTGTGTTCAGTAGCCATCATAAGCTAATAAAGTTTACCATCCTTCATCCCTGAAGGGTTATGTAAGATGAATAATGACTGCTCCGTATAGTGTCCCCGTCTTGCCCTGACCTGGAGGGATGCTGGAAGGCAGTTTTAGATGCTATATTAGAGGTCACCGAAGTTAATATACCCGCTGGTACCGAGACCTACCTTGCTGGGAGACAAATCTGTGATACAAGAAGGGTGACTCTTTATTTTGGGAGCACTTCATCCTGACAGAGTATGTATTACTGGTAATGGAGGTGATCTGAATCCCTTAGCCCTGCTATGTGGATAAAAGGAGTCTCCACATAGTAATACTGGGGAGTTACTTACAGTCCAGGTCAGCTCATCTACGTGTCATTTAATATCCTCAATAATGTAACTGTTTCAGATTGTACACCAAGACTCCACCTGTTTATCTGCTCTGCCTCCATCGTCTGCAGTGTGTTTTGCACGCTGCTGTCGGTGCATATTGCTGTTAAGAATTCCATTTTGACTCCTGATTATCTTTCCCACAGATACGGACCACATGCCCTGTGATGTACTGCATGGGGAGGAGTTTGGGTTGTATTGGGAGGGGTTTTGTTAGCACTAAAAGGGGGGTTTGTTGTACAGGTAGGAGTATTGGTTATACTGGGAGGGGATTTGATTGTACTGGGAGAAGTTTTGGTTATACTGGGAGAGGTTTTGGTTGTATGGGCAGGAGTTTGGGTTAAACTGAGAGGAATTTGGATTGTACTGGAAGGGGTTTGGTTTACCCTGGGAGGGGTTTGGGTTGTACTCGGAGGGGTTTTGGTTGTACTGGGAGAGGTATTGGTTGTACTGGGAGAGGTATTGGTTGTACTGGGAGGGTTTTTGGTGGTACTGGGAGGAGATTGGGTTACATTGGGAGAGGTTTTGGTTGTACTAGGAGAGGTATTGATTGTACTGGGAGGAGTTTGGGTTGAAATGGGAGGGGTTTTAGTTTTTACTGAGAGGAATTTAGATCGTACTGGAAGGGGTTTGGGTTACCCTGGGAAGGGTTTGGGTTGTACTGTGAGGGGTTTTGGTTGTACTGGGAGAGGTTTGGGTTGCAGTGGGAGGTGTTTTGGTTGTACCGTGAGGAGTTTGGGTTACCCTGAGGGTTGTTTTGGTTGTACTGGGAGAGGTTTTGGTGGTACTGGGAGGAGTTTGGGTTACACTGGGAGGGTTTTTGGTTGTACTGGGAGGAGTTTGGGTTACAGTGGTGAGGTGTTTTGGTTGTACTGGGAGGAGTTTGGGTTACCCTAAGGGGTGTTTTGGTTGTACTGGGAGAGGTTTTGGTGGTACTGGGAGGAGTTTTGGTTACACTGGGAGGAGTTTGGTTACACTGGGAGGGGTCTTGGTTGTACTAGGAGAGGTTTTGGTGGTACTGGGAGGAGTTTGGGTTACACTGGGAGGGTTTTGGTTGTACTAGAAGAGGTTTTGGTGGTACTGGGAGAAGCTTGGTTACACTGGGAGGGGTTTTGGTTGTACTAGGAGAGGTTTTGGTGGTACTGGGAGGAGTTTGGTTACACTGGGAGGGTTTTGGTTGTACTAGGAGAGGTTTTGGTGGTACTGGGAGGAGTTTGGTTACACTGGGAGGGGTCTTGGTTGTACTAGGAGAGGTTTTGGTGGTACTGGGAGGAGTTTGGTTACACTGGGAGAGGTTTTGGTTGTACTGGGAGAGGTTTTGGTGGTACTGGGAGGAGTTTGGGTTACACTGGGAGGGTTTTGGTTGTACTAGGAGAGATTTTGGTGGTACTGGGAGGAGTTTGGGTTACACTGGAAGGGGTTTTGGTTGTACTGGGAGGGGTTTTGGTTGTACTGGGAGAGGTTTCAGTTGTACTGGGAGTCACCTGAGGGCTAGAAGGAGTTAGAGAGATAGAAAGAACAAAAACACCGGTAAGGCAGACTGGCCGTGTGTGCAGTTCAGCAACTCACACTTCTGTGTGCCCAACAGCTGTTCACCTCTGGGCAGTCTTGCGTGGTTTGGAGCCCCACCTTGTAGCCATACAGCTGCGGCTGTCCACAACATGGGTGCTGAAAGGTGTCGATGTCAGCACCACGGAGAGTTCCCGGTTTGTTTGTGTGGCTTGGCAGTTGACTGTTTCGGTGTTGCAGGACCGGCTACTACTTTCTTTGTATAAACACTGGATGTTTATGATAGGGACATGTGGTGGGGTGTGTTTGCTGTGGGTGAGGCGGTTGAAGTTTGAATTTTTCTGATGCATCCATGTTTAATTAAATGGTATAAAGCCTAATTAACACAATAATGAACACTTATAATAGCAGGGGTAATAGAATCACTGTAATACTGGCTGAGGTTAAATACAAGAAGCATGAGGAGTTTAGTAAACAAACATTTGCTCATTTTTTAATTTGCCAGAAATCAGTAGGCACATAGAAGGGCTCTAAGGGTTCCCCACCAACAGTACACACTTCTGTATCCACGTGAATCCAACCAAGCATGTCAGGGCTTCTTGTAGACAGTGAAAGGCAACATGGGAGCACACAGGAAGTTTCAGTTCCATATGCTGATTCATTTTACTGGCCCATATGGGCTGACAAATAAGGGTTAACATTCTGTGTGTGTGTGTGTGTGTGTGTGTGTGTGTGTGTGTGTGTGTGTGTGTGTGTGTGTGTGTTACTAGGTGTGGCTTTGTGGGGGCAGTGTGGAGGTGCTCCCCTGTTCCAGAACAGCCCACATTGAGCGTGCCCACAAACCCTACACTCAAGACCTGCCTACACATGTGCGCAGAAATGCTCTGCGAGTGGCCGAAGTGTGGATGGACGAATACAAGGACCATGTGTACATGGCCTGGAACATTCCACTACAGGTAAAGCGAGCCGAGCTACAAAACTGACTATATTTAATGCTTTATATATTATAATAACCAAATATCCATCTTGGAGAAGATATAATATCACGTCTTTGTCTTGAATGGGTAAGCTGGTGTACAGCGAGGCACTGTGATAGCACCCACAGAACCGTCCTGTCGAAAATACAGTTAACCTCCATGTAATAAGCAGGACTGGTTAGCTATGCTGGTGCACTGCTGCGTCTGATCAGCTTCATTATGTGTCACTGCAGTGCTGAGAAACATAATACCTGCTCTGCGGTGGTCCCGTGGGGGTTTAATTACCAAATTGAACTACAGTATTGGGGAATGCTCTAGTGTGTATGCGATCCTGGTATTGTGGCAGGTCTTGTAAGGCATTTTAGCAGCAGAGCTAAGCTAAGGGAATCTGGAAATGTCCCATTTCTATCATCCTATCAAATAAACATCACTGCAAAACACTGGAGGTCAA
>JAMWET010004602.1:0-10000 GCA_024036415.1 Prochilodus magdalenae | reverse complement strand
CCGCCACGTTTCCAGGTACGCCTCAGACACTAGTGAGCACGAGATTTCCCAGCAGTGCTTTATCCATGATCTTCCCATCCCATTTGAGGAGGCTTGGCATGTTTCAGGACGACCTGTTATTGCTCACAGCCCATATTGCAAACCAGCCATGCCACAATGATGCTGCATGGCAGGTTGAAAGGCCTTGTCACTTTGGCTCATGTTGATGTTCATGCACCGGATGCTCTCTCAGGAGGTCACCCAGTAGCTAGTCCAGTCTCTTGTCATTTCAAACACCATTGTTGAGTCCAGTGTTCTCCTGATGGAACTTTAACGTGAGCCAAAGTGACAAAGGCCTTCAGTTTAGAAGTTACCCTGGTTACACTGTGACCTCGTAGACTATTACATGCCTTGCGCTTGGAGTGCTCTTTGTTGGTTGACCACTCTGGAGAGGGTAATGATGGTCTTGAATTTCTCTTCCATTTGTACATACTCTGTCAGGCTCTGGACTGAAGGTCCAAACTCTTTAGAGATGGCTTGGTATCCTGTTCCAGCCCAATGAGAAATCAACGGCTCTTCTTATGAGGGTCCTCAACAAACGTCTTTGTTCATGCCATGATACACTTTAACAAACATGCGCAGTGAAGATCTGACTTCGACAGATACCTGTTCTTTACATGCAAGAGAGACAACCCACTCAGACCCGATTGCCATCCTTAATAACGATTTATTTGACGACCTTCAAATTATCTTCTGATTGTAAAAGGTTCACATACTTCTGCCACTCATAGATCGGTAATATTGGATCATTTTGCTTGATAAATTTACATTTATGGAATTTAGCTGATGGCTGATGCTCTTATCCAGAGCGACATATTAACGGTAGGCCAACGTAGTGTTGGGAGTCTTACCCAAGGGCTCCTATTGATGTGGCACAGCATAGTCTCTCCCCACATGTGGTGGTGGCTTAATGTTTGTAATATGCCTTGCCCACTCATCGTCAGTCATTAAGGAATTGCTGATGCTTGACCTCCAGTGTTTTGCAGTGATGTTTATTTGATAGGATGATAGAAATGGGACATTTCCAGATTCCCTTAGCTTAGCTCTGCTGCTAAAAAGCCTTACAAGACCTGCCACAAAACCAGGATCGCATACACACTAGAGCATTCCCCAATACTGTAGTTCAATTTGGTAATTAAACCCCCACGGGACCACCGCAGAGCAGGTATTATGTTTCTCAGCACTGCAGTGACACATAATGAAGCTGATCAGACGCAGCAGTGCACCAGCATAGCTAACCAGTCCTGCTTATTACATGGAGGTTAACTGTATTTTCGACAGGACGGTTCTGTGGGTGCTATCACAGTGCCTCGCTGTACACCAGCTTACCCATTCAAGACAAAGACGTGATATTATATCTTCTCCAAGATGGATATTTGGTTATTATAATATATAAAGCATTAAATATAGTCAGTTTTGTAGCTCGGCTCGCTTTACCTGTAGTGGAATGTTCCAGGCCATGTACACATGGTCCTTGTATTCGTCCATCCACACTTCGGCCACTCGCAGAGCATTTCTGCGCACATGTGTAGGCAGGTCTTGAGTGTAGGGTTTGTGGGCACGCTCAATGTGGGCTGTTCTGGAACAGGGGAGCACCTCCACACTGCCCCCACAAAGCCACACCTAGTAACACACACACACACACACACACACACACACACACACACACACACACACACACACACAGAATGTTAACCCTTATTTGTCAGCCCATATGGGCCAGTAAAATGAATCAGCATATGGAACTGAAACTTCCTGTGTGCTCCCCATGTTTGCCTTTCACTGTCTACAAGAAGCCCTGACATGCTTGGTTGGATTCACGTGGATACAGAAGTGTGTACTGTTGGTGGGGAACCCTTTAGAGCCCTTCTATGTGCCTACTGATTTCTGGCAAATTAAAAAATGAGCAAATGTTTGTTTACTAAACTCCTCATGCTTCTTGTATTTAACCTCAGCCAGTATTACAGTGATTCTATTACCCCTGCTATTATAAGTGTTCATTATTGTGTTAATTAGGCTTTATACCATTTAATTAAACATGGATGCATCAGAAAAATTCAAACTTCAACCGCCTCACCCACAGCAAACACACCCCACCACATGTCCCTATCATAAACATCCAGTGTTTATACAAAGAAAGTAGTAGCCGGTCCTGCAACACCGAAACAGTCAACTGCCAAGCCACACAAACAAACCGGGAACTCTCCGTGGTGCTGACATCGACACCTTTCAGCACCCATGTTGTGGACAGCCGCAGCTGTATGGCTACAAGGTGGGGCTCCAAACCACGCAAGACTGCCCAGAGGTGAACAGCTGTTGGGCACACAGAAGTGTGAGTTGCTGAACTGCACACACGGCCAGTCTGCCTTACCGGTGTTTTTGTTCTTTCTATCTCTCTAACTCCTTCTAGCCCTCAGGTGACTCCCAGTACAACTGAAACCTCTCCCAGTACAACCAAAACCCCTCCCAGTACAACCAAAACCCCTTCCAGTGTAACCCAAACTCCTCCCAGTACCACCAAAATCTCTCCTAGTACAACCAAAACCCTCCCAGTGTAACCCAAACTCCTCCCAGTACCACCAAAACCTCTCCCAGTACAACCAAAACCTCTCCCAGTGTAACCAAACTCCTCCCAGTACCACCAAAACCTCTCCTAGTACAACCAAGACCCCTCCCAGTGTAACCAAACTCCTCCCAGTACCACCAAAACCTCTCCTAGTACAACCAAAACCCTCCCAGTGTAACCAAACTCCTCCCAGTACCACCAAAACCTCTCCTAGTACAACCAAAACCCCTCCCAGTGTAACCAAGCTTCTCCCAGTACCACCAAAACCTCTTCTAGTACAACCAAAACCCTCCCAGTGTAACCCAAACTCCTCCCAGTACCACCAAAACCTCTCCTAGTACAACCAAGACCCCTCCCAGTGTAACCAAACTCCTCCCAGTGTAACCAAAACTCCTCCCAGTACCACCAAAACCTCTCCCAGTACAACCAAAACACCCCTTAGGGTAACCCAAACTCCTCCCAGTACAACCAAAACACCTCACCACTGTAACCCAAACTCCTCCCAGTACAACCAAAAACCCTCCCAGTGTAACCCAAACTCCTCCCAGTACCACCAAAACCTCTCCCAGTACAACCAAAACAACCCTCAGGGTAACCCAAACTCCTCACGGTACAACCAAAACACCTCCCACTGCAACCCAAACCTCTCCCAGTACAACCAAAACCCCTCACAGTACAACCCAAACCCTTCCCAGGGTAACCCAAACCCCTTCCAGTACGATCTAAATTCCTCTCAGTAAAAACTAAAACCCCTCCCATTTCAACCCAAACTCCTCCCAGTACAATCAATACCTCTCCTAGTACAACCAAAACCTCTCCCAATGTAACCCAATCTCCTCCCAGTACCACCAAAAACCCTCCCAGTACAACCAATACCTCTCCCAGTACAACCAATACCTCTCCCAGTACAACCAAAACCCCTCCGAGTACAACCCAAACCCCTCCCAGGGTAAACCAAACCCCTTCCAGTACAATCCAAATTCCTCTCAGTTTAACCCAAACTCCTGCCCATACAACCAAAACCTCTCCCAGTATAACCAAAACTTCTCCCAGTACAATCAAATCCCCTCCCAGTATAACCAATACTCCTACCTGTACAACAAACCCCCCTTTTAGTGCTAACAAAACCCCTCCCAATACAACCCAAACTCCTCCCCATGCAGTACATCACAGGGCATGTGGTCCGTATCTGTGGGAAAGATAATCAGGAGTCAAAATGGAATTCTTAACAGCAATATGCACCGACAGCAGCGTGCAAAACACACTGCAGACGATGGAGGCAGAGCAGATAAACAGGTGGAGTCTTGGTGTACAATCTGAAACAGTTACATTATTGAGGATATTAAATGACACGTAGATGAGCTGACCTGGACTGTAAGTAACTCCCCAGTATTACTATGTGGAGACTCCTTTTATCCACATAGCAGGGCTAAGGGATTCAGATCACCTCCATTACCAGTAATACATACTCTGTCAGGATGAAGTGCTCCCAAAATAAAGAGTCACCCTTCTTGTATCACAGATTTGTCTCCCAGCAAGGTAGGTCTCGGTACCAGCGGGTATATTAACTTCGGTGACCTCTAATATAGCATCTAAAACTGCCTTCCAGCATCCCTCCAGGTCAGGGCAAGACGGGGACACTATACGGAGCAGTCATTATTCATCTTACATAACCCTTCAGGGATGAAGGATGGTAAACTTTATTAGCTTATGATGGCTACTGAACACAGTTCCCCCACACATTACCTTCAGTTATGCACTCCACGCCCTTTTCCCACTTTACCCTAACAGCAGACTTAGTGATGCCTTGAAATTTAGACAGCGCTCCATAAAAGAGATGAAGTCCGTAGAGTCCTGTGTGTTTTATTATGTCATCTAGAAGCAGAGAGAGGAGAGGCGACAGAAGCACCCTGCGGGTATGTTTTCCAAAATGTTTGGCTGGAACTTTTGCTGCCCCTTTTTTTTGTGGCTTGCTATCCCATCTCTCAACTGCTGGCAAGGAAGAGTTTTAAACTACAATGGAGTTTTACAGGATGTGGAAAACTTTACAGGATGTAAACTTTACAGGAAGAAGAAAAAACATCCTTTACTTTTAATGTAAGTCAACAAAACCGGACTCTTCTTCAAGTCAATGTGGACCATTTCTATGGGCCATCCATCAAGAAATGTACACACAATGTTAAGGACAGCAGGCACTTTAAAGACAACTTGAAGACTAAACTCGTCAGGTCATCCCAGGATACTTCTCAAGCCAGCCACCAGAGGTCCAACTCACCAGAATGCTGAGGATTTTTTTTTAATGGCCTTCCCCCTCCCTAGGTGTTTTGTGGAGCATTAACCATCTTACCGTTAGCACTGGCTACTGCAGACTTATCCTCAGTTCTGGAATTCCCTGAACAATCTCGGCTTTGTTGTTTTTCAGAATACGCCACGTGCAAGTCCAACATAAACTGAGTGAGCCACAGGCAAACTTTGAGAGGAACCCTAGTGCAGAGCAGAAAGGGAGCAGACAACTGAACTAAATAGCAACTGGAAGCAGTGGGATTCGAACCCACGAACTATCATGTGGTAACTGCGGGGCGTTATCGCTACGCCACTGCAGATGAGGTGGAAAAACAAAGGATTGTGGGGAGCACATGGCAACAAACAAATAAATCAAAACGAGTCTCCCCCAACCAAAAGACTAAGAGATCAGGGCAACAAAAACAGGGATGTGATTTTAACAAAGGAATCTTTATTTTCTTTTCAGTTCTACTTTCTCCTTCTCCTTTCTCCTGAGAGACCAGGTTACCGGCTGAGTCAAAACAAAGACTGCACAACGCTGGTCTGGAGCACTGCTCTTATGTAGACTGTCCCACAGGTGTATTTAATCTGTCTAAATGGGGCCTGCTCCTGCGTTGCCCCCTAGTGGCTGGTGCAGGACAAGTCCCAGAACCTGCCCTTACACTTGACTCCTCTTGCCCTTGGTTTTTTGTGCGGCTCCTTTTGTGACTGTTGGAGATCTTCTGAGCTTCTGAATTTTTTGAGACCTTTGGCTTTGTTTTTTAAGACAACTTCTGGAGCTTCTTTCTTTGGACCCTTTTATTTTATGCATTTTTTCTGCTGCTTTTGTGTTGCATAAAAAATCCTACCATGGCTCCGACCCCTTGTGTCTGGCCTGCCACCATTACAGAGCTGAATTTACTGAATTATAAGACTGAACACCAACAAAAACGTATACGAGGTTCTGGTCCAGCAACAGCAAATAAAAACCCAATAATTCTATATATGCCTTTCCTGACATGCTATTAAAGAAGAGCCAATTACGGCTTATTTGCCTCCACATTAAAGGGGGCATTTATTGGGGGCTTTGTAAAGCAGTTGATTTGGTCCTAATTGACTTGAAACATGCAGCACCTCGCAGAGCAGTGCCCGATTCCTCTAAATGTCAGGATTCCATTTAGAACCATTTATTCAAACCAAATACCTTATTACTGCTAATTCTCCACAATTTGTACAGCAGCAGAGCCCAAATTAAACTCTCAGAAGGCAAATACTCTGGGCTACAAGCAAGCTGGACCATCGCGCATGAGAAGGAAGCAATAAGGGGATGATGTAATGAGTTATAATAATAACAACAACAACAACAAGTGAGTGGAATACATACAACTGAGGACATTCACACCGGATACTACACTGTAAAGCCTCTACAGAGAGGCAGTGTTAGAGTCAGGCAAGACATTTCCTCAAAGGCTTTACTGTGCTGCCTTTTCTCTCCTAAAGGAAACTCGTTCGCAGCTGTGCGCACCATTTAACTCGGTATCTCTGGATCTATGGCTCTGCAATGGAGAATACATGGGGATCCGGTTTACTGGCCGTGTGTGATGGAGCTGTGAAATAGGGCAGGGCCGCCGTGTGTGCGGGGGTGGGGGGGGGGGTCTGGGGGCGGTACAGTGAAGGCTACAGTGCTTCCAGGGATTAGAACACGTTTGCACAGAGATTTGCTGAATTAGGCTGTAAAGAAAGATCCTGTAACAAAACACAGCAGAGCGCCGCTCCTTCAGCGCCAGTCCATTCCTTTTCCCGATTCCTCCGATTCCTTTTCATCCACCCACTGCACTCGTGCTAAGAACCACCACCCATTTTCTACATCCCTCTCTCTTTTCTCTTTTTCTTTCTCCTTCTCTTATTTATTTTCTCTTACATCTCTCTCTGATTATGATAGCATGCACCTGTTTGGATCCCAAATGAAAACCCAAAATCTCTTGGTCTGATAAGGGGCTGAGCCCGCCTCCTGGGAAAAACAAACCCACACCATGATCCCCCCCTCCACCAAAATTTGCACCTGGCACAATGCAAGGTAAACAGGACCCTGTATCAACTGGAAACATGTTTACAGGCATTCATTTTAGGACTAAGCACAATGTGTAGAAAAACATAATTAATTAGCTTGACTTGTTGATGAATTGAGTATCTTGCTGTTGCACCACTGTTAACTGAAATTTTGGCACATTTTCTACAGACATGTTGCCCCCCCTATTTTGATAATAGTATTACTGCCCCCCATTCGATAATAGTACTACTACCCCCCCATTCGATAATAGTATTATTGCCCCCTATTTGATTATAGTACATTGCCCCCCCCCCCTATTTGATTAATAATATTACTGCCCACTATTTGATAAAAGTAATCGTGCCCCCCATTATGTGGGGGATTATAGTACAATTGCCCCCGCTATTTGATAATGGTATTACTACCCCACTATTTTATGATAATAGTATTACTGCCACCCCTATTTGATAATAGTATTATTGCCCCCATTTGATTATAGTACTATTGCCCCATTTTAATAATAGTAATACTGCCCCCCACACATTTGATATAATACTATTTACTGCCCCCCCATTCGATAATAGTATTATTTGTCCCCCGATTGTGATTATAGTAACCATCGCCATTATTGCTTTAGCTTGAAGATACTTCATGGAGCTAGGGTGTTTGATGGAAGGTAGCACGTTAGCATGTTTAGCTTGGAGCTAGCACCTATAATGGATGTAAACAAAGACTAGAGCTAAAGACTTTGGAAAGGGGTATTGATTCTTTTTTAGCTTCATGCTACAACAATGTCTCCTGTCACTTAAGCTAGTACTATAAGTTGGAGAACGAGTTCCACACAGAGAGAGGCTGACGCCGTGGCTTCACTTCTTCGGGACTGTTTATTGCAGCAGGCAGGGAGAAGTCACTCCTAGACACAACAGCTCCCCACAGTGTTCATTAATAGGAACAACAACTTTACTGGAAATACATCACAAGTGGGTGTAATAGTGTAAAGAAAAAGAGATGTGGGACGAGCGATTGGAGGTGTAAGCAGTCCACACTGCAAGTACCCTAATCTCTGTTGTTTCAACGGGATGAGGGTAAAGCTCATATGGGAGTGCAGTGGAAATGAACACATATCAGCTCATGTGACATACTGGTTGATGTATGTATTCATCCATATCTGCTGGAACAGGCAACCCGATGGCCGTGCGCGGGTTTAGCAACCCCCGGAGCAAGAAGCAACTTCAGACTCAAACGCACATCAGCACAACCATTAATTATGCAAATATTAAAGAGGGAGGATTGACAGATGTGCAGCACTCTGATTGGCTTGTGTGGCTGACTCATTTGCATAATCACTGACAACAATGCTGATGAGGTCCATGAATGAAACGTCTTTCTGCTCCAGCATTCCATAAAAAAATCTCAAATTTGCAGACAAATTCCTGCAGCTGTTACCGAGTTGCTTTGATCCCGCTTTAATCTGCTAATCTGCTTCACAGCCTAAAAAATAAAGGGAGTGTTTGGGATTCGACATCTGCGGAGTAACCGCATGAAATAGTAGAGTGTTAGCAGTAATTGTACAGCAGCCTAATTACAGTGTGCATAAGCCTGGCTGGCAGGCTAGACGGTTTTTTTATTCCAGTGTACTTAAAGCAAGCGGTCTGCGTACCTGTATAGTGTACAGTTTGTCTTTATTATACTGCTCCAGTTTTTCCCTTCGCACTGTCTCTCAGTCATGGCCTCGGGGATGTCATGTTTTGCAAACTCAACAAGCCAGACGTCTTGGCAAGGAGTTGTAAAGGTTCCCTAATGGTGTCCTGTGATAATCCCATCCCATGCATCTTGATATTCTCACACATGTCCTGCAGATGGTGTGATGGGGTGGAGGTGGAGTAACACCAGGCCTTCTGGATGTGTGATGGCGTGACAACAAAATGTTCATCGTCACAGGAATTCGTCACTGAGACGCCGTTCACAATCTCTGGCACATACCAGTGCAAGTCTTTGGTGGTGGGGGGACAGGAGAATGAGGACTAAGTTCAAACACATGCTATAGAACCTGTCCCACCCCCATGTACCACTCTCTGGAAGCACTGGGCAGCTCCTACAGTGCCCGGCTGCTGCTTGCACCGGCGGTGTGTGAAGGAGAGATACCCGCAGATCCTTCCTTCCGGCCGTCACACTGTATAAACAGCCGCTCCCCTCAGTAGTCCATTTCTACACTAGTCTATTTTTCTACACTAAGATCTATCTCTGCCTAGTCTATTTCTACAGTAGTCTATCTCTACACTAGTCTATCTCTACACTAGTCTCTCTCTAACTAGTCTATTTCTACACTTAGTTTCTATTTCTACAGTAGAGTCCTATTTCTACACTATTTCTATCTCTACACTAGTCCTATTTCTAGTATCAGTAGTCTATTTCTACACTAGTCTATCTCTACACTAGTCTATCTCTACACTAGTCCCCATTTCTACACTTAGTCCCTATTTCTACACTTCTATTTCTACAGTAGTCTTTTTTTACACTAGTCTATTTCTACACTAGTCTATTTTATACACTAGTCCTATTTCTACACTAGTCTATTTCTACAGTAAGTCCATTTCTACACTAGTCTATTTCTACAGTAGTCCTATTTCTACACTAGTCTCATTTCTACAGTAAAGTCTGTTTTCTACACTAGTCCTATCTCGTGCGTTCTACACTAGTCCATTTCTTCTACAGTAGTCCTATTTCTACACTAGTCTTATTTCTACAGTAGTCTGTTTCGACCTAGTCTTTCTCTACACTAGTCCTATTTCTTCTACAGTAGTCTATTCTATGGGCTGCACAGTAGGTCCTGTTTCTACCTAGTCAATTTCTACACTAGTCCTATTCCTACACTAGTCTATTTTCTACACTAGTCGATTTCTACTCAGTATCTAGCCTTCTACACTAGTCCTATTTTTACACTAGTCTATTTCCCATTATTTTAAAAGTAGCCTATTTCCTACAG
The DNA here is from genome assembly GCA_024036415.1 of Prochilodus magdalenae. NCBI lineage: Eukaryota > Metazoa > Chordata > Actinopteri > Characiformes > Prochilodontidae > Prochilodus > Prochilodus magdalenae. The sequence goes on along the minus strand of JAMWET010004602.1, from coordinate 97 downwards.
TGGTCTATTTCTACACTAGTCTATTTCTACAGTGCCTTTTCTACAGTGCCTATTTCTAACATAGTCTATTTTCTACACTAGTCTATTTCTACAATAG
>JAMWET010004601.1:20000-60608 GCA_024036415.1 Prochilodus magdalenae | reverse complement strand
CTCTTCTCTCTCTCTCTCCCAGATTTCAGATGCGTTAATAAAGCGTGTGCAGTCCTCTCAGGAGCAGTGGGTGAAGGGGGCTCTGGAGCCTAAAGTCTGCCCGGAGTTTGCCCTCAGCATCAACACCGACCCTCTGATGCAGAGCATCCTGCAGCTGGACTTCACACAGGGCAAAGGTACCACCCAGCAGCAGGCATGACTCCTCTGCACTCTTCTTATAGTGTTTGTTTCTTTGTTTTGGTCAGAGCTGGAGAAACCTACTGAACATCGAATATTGAATATTTTACTAGAATATATTAAAATGATTTCAGCACAGATGGTCTATTTATAGAGATGATATGATCACCCGTAATTGGGGCAGGACCAAAGCAATGGCTAGTGTTTCAGAACCTAGATACTTGTCTCCAGAGCCATGACTGACAGGTGTCTTTTATTTTAGGACCCCTATCATGGTTAAGTATTCATAAACCATACACACACTCACCGTCAAAAGAACAGCCGCACCCAGAAGGAATCAACCAATAGGAATGAAACTTGGTGTGTGGGTCTGACAAGGTGAGACAACTGATTCAAAGTTCCATGTTCGGCGGCGCGTGTGACGTAGCAAGGATGGGTCTTATCACTGTGCCTCACTGACCCAACAGCTACGGCTGTGGACATCCAGCGAGCAGTGAAGCCCTCCATGAGTCATCCTGTTAGTGCCAGTACCATTGGCAGACGGCTGCACGATGCATGGCTACATGCACACAGAGCGTTATGCCGACTGCCCTTGCCACCACGTCAACGTCACCAAGGACTCAGAATGATTGGAGATTTAGAATGGCAGCGGTGGAGATGGCAGCGGCTCGTCTTCAGTGGCGAGTCCCGCTTTAGTCTTGGTGGAGACGACCAACGAATCCGTGTGTGGAGGCACCGTGGTCAGCACCAAGATGAACGCCATGTCCAGAAGGCCTGGTGTCACTCCACCTCCACCCCTACCGCACCATCTGCAGGAACTGTGTGAGGATATTCAAGCTGCATGGGATGGATTATCACAGGACACCATTAGGAACCTCTACAGCTCCATACCGAGACGTCTGGTGTGTTGGGTTAGCCCGACACCATACTGAGAGACACTGCTTCTGTATGTGTAGCTTGATAACTATGGATCCTATCAGTCTAAATGTGCCATCATTGATCCTGGTCACCTTTATCTTCCTTCCCAACAGCTGTAATCCCACACCTCCTTCTGGGTGCAGCTGTTCTTTTGATGACGAGTGTGTATAATGAGCGTACATTTACCCAAAACATTGACAGTTATGAGATAAAGTATCAAATTTCATGTTTTTATGTCATCATTAATTTCAAACAGCTCAAACAGAACTTCATACATGCCCAGGTTTTGGGAACTGCTGTTGTGCTCATCCTCTTGACCATGTGTGCAGGTGTAGCATCATTCATCATTAATAATTCTTATAAAATGGCCAATTAACCAATTTCTTAATTAGAAGACTTTTCCTAATGACTGCCTGAGAATGGAACTGACCCCAGTGGGATCCCAGCATTCAGTAGCCCAAAATCCATTACCCCACAAATCCATCGTATTGCCTTTCCTGGCACGCGCAGTAGCGTGGTGGTCGTCAATGGAAAAAAAAAACGCCCTGTTTAACAAATGGCTTCAATTCCAAACCTCCACCCGAATAAATGTCCCCTAATTCCTCAAAGCTTTGCCTCCAGACTCACACATGCTGCACATGCTCTGTCCGATATCGTCTTTCAGATGGTCAGGAGTCTGCATTAATGAAACACATGCATGCAGGGGTCCAGACAGAGATGGAGAGCGCAGGAGGTATTTCAGAGCTGCTAACTCCCCCCTCCACCCGAAACAGCCCCTTTCCCCACCCTGTTCAGGAGACACTTGAGGATATCAGGTTGCCCTGCTGTGCTGATCCAGGATCGGGCTTTCCACATGGGAATTCCACAGAGATAGATATCCAAGTATCTGCATGATGTAGTCACTGAGATGTAAACAGAATCAGTCTTGGCTCGACATAGAGAACCCGACTCAGAATTTTGTCCTGGTCCACGATTCGACTATTTGACCACTTGTTCAGTGGTGTACCGGCAGACTAGTGGGCTATGCGTTGGTCGCCTGCCGACGGAATCGGGGCGACTCTCCAATTCGGGTGTTCGAGTCGTGGGGTGGAGGTTGATAGGGAACAGCCTCCTGGGATGGTGTTGCCAGGGTGTCGATTCCCTGAACTTGAACAACGTAACGACTCAGGTACCGCTAAGGCCAAAACACCGACACCAACTGCTCCTAGGTGTTGGATAGGGCTGGCCCGAGTTCCGGGTAAGTGTGCTCTCACTGCCCCTTCTTGTGTGTGTTCACTTGAGTGAGTGTGTATGTGGGGGTTTCTTCAGGCGGATGGGTTAACCAGAGCTTTTCCCGGCACCGGGTATGTAAATCTACTCTCTCTCTCTCTCTCTCTCTCTCTCTCTCTCTCTCTGTCTCTAACTCTCTTCTCTCTACGTGTCTCTCTCTCCTCTGTCTCTCTCTTTCTCGTCTCTGTCTCTTTAACTCTCCTCTCTCTCTAACTCTCTCTCTCTCTCACTCTCACACTCTCTCTTTCTCTAAACTCTCTCTCTCTCTCTCTCAGTCTCTACGTCTTTCTCTCTCTCTCTTCAATCTCCTCTCTCAGCTCTCTCTCTCTCTCGTCTAACTCTCTCTACTCGTCTTAAATCTCTCTCTCTCTCGTCTAACTCTCTCTACACTCTCTCTCATAACTGCTGTCTCTCTCAGTCTCTCTAACTCTACTCTCTCTCTAACTCTCTCTCCTCTCTCTCTCTCATTTCTCTCTCTGTCTCTAACTCTCTCTTGCTAAACTTCTAGCTACTCTCCTTGTCTAACTCTCACTCATCTCTAAACTCCTCAGTCTCTCTAACTCTCTCATCTGCCAACTCTCTCTCCTCTCTCCTCTCTCTCTCAACTCTCTCTCCTCGAACTCTCTCATCTCTTAACTCTCTCTCTCTCTCTTTAACTCTCTCTCTCTCTAACTCATCTCTCTCTCTCTCTCCTCTGCTCTCTCACTTCAAGTCTCTAACTGTCACTCTATCTCTCTCTCTCTAAGCTGGTACTCTCTCTCTAACTCTGGTCTCTCTTGTCACTCTCTCTCTCTCTAACTATCCTGCTCTCTCTCTAAACTCTAGACTTCTCTACTCTCTCTCTCTCTCTAACTCTCTCTCTCTAACTCTCTCTCTCTCTCTAACTCTCTCTTTTTAACTCTCTTGTCAGTCGATTTGAAGGCTCTCAGTCGACTTAAAGGTTCTCCGACTGACGATTCGACTCGTCGACTTCTAGAGGGCAGCCCTAGTACTCACACATAGAGCCGTTGTGCTTGATATCCCAAACCACCAGTGAATCAGCACGGGCATTTTTATGGATATTGGTGCTAATGGTGAAATCTGGAGCATTAGATGTGCTCTCTGGGGGCTACTTTGCCTTTTATCACCCTGTATGCTTCCCACCACCATCATCATCTAAGCCGCTTATCCTCATGGGTCGTGGGGAGTGCTGGAGCCTATCCCGGTGCTCATAGGGGCGAAAGGCGGGAAACACAACGAACAGGTTTGAAGCCCATCACTGGCCTCTTTAGCCCAGAGAACTGATCTCAGGAGCCAGGCTGCGTATTCCTAACCATCCCATGTGATAGCTTTATTTGAGGAAGCTCCTAGAGCTCCTGGGGCGCCTGGTTCCTCTCTTCCTCTAAGTTTGAACTGGTTAACGGTGCAGATATTTTAGGAATATGGGTGGAGTTGCCCTTGAACGATTAACGGCCTCACTGACTGGAGATCAGCACAGAAGAGCACTGAGAGCACCGGTTCTTCTCGCCCCTCTGCATGTGATTCCACTCTCACCGCCCTTTCTTACCCCTCCAGCACGAACACTGTCCCACCTCTGCCTCTCAGTAAAGCCGCCGTGCTGTGCTGCTGCTGTGCGGTGTAAAACCATTTCGTCTCTCGACAGAGACCCCCATGGTCCCTCCAGCGCCTCTGCTGCAGCTGGAGAAATGCTGCACACGCAACAACAGCGCCACGCTGGCCTGGAGGATAACCGCAGTTCAGGCGCTGCCTGTGGAGGGCTACATCCTGGAGCTGGACGATGGAAGCGGTGGACAGTATCGGGTACGACTCCACATTTTATATTTATGAGTCACTCTGTGTGTTTAAGGTTCTCCTGTACGGCACTTATTCTTATGCTGACTTTTATTTCTTTTAAAATGTCATTTTATTATTATATTTTATTTAATGATTTTAAGGATTGTGGAAGATTCAAATAAATGGGGCTTATGATTATATCTTTCCTAATGATCTTTATAAACGACCAGAGCAGATGTTGATTTTAATGAAAAAGTAGCTGAATTATGCATTGTGACTTTTAACATGAATTTTATACCAGCAGTATGCAAGTACATCGTTTATTATATTATAGGCCTTTTTTCTCTGTATCTAGCTCCATCGTTATGTAAAGCACTTTGAGCTGCCCATTGTATGAAACAGGTGCTATGATGAGAGGAAACTTGTACCTGCGACTTGGTACGTAGCTGATCAGGTTCCTGCAGATTGGCGCTGCATGAGGGACGGATGGGGCCCATCGATCCCTGTGGGTGGTTCTGGACTGGACTAGTCATTGGGAAGCATGGTTCTACTCCAGGCTCCAGAAATGGCTCTCGTTCCATGTGTTGAAAACGCTCCAGAGCAGATGTTTAATGATTGGCTAAAAGGAGTGACTGGCATGTGGGGCGTGGCCAATGTGTCACCATCAGTGTGGAGGAACGTCTCTGAATCTTCCACAGAAGGGACGTCCATAGGTAAATCACTGATGTAGAGGTGGATATGTTACTGAGGGTGAATTCTGGGGGCTGATGAGCTGATACTGACAGTGCCGGAGCTGTCCTGTGCTCGTCTGTGTCGGGCTCTGAGGCGCTCGGTGCTGGAGACTCAGTTCTGAAGGTTTCAGTTCGTCTCTGTGTTTATAATTAATGACTATCTGCTGCGCTTCAGATCAGAGCAGTGTTTACTTCATCTCCCTTAATCTCTCTCTCTCTGTCTCTCTGTCTCTCTCTCTTTCTCTCTCTGTCTCTCTCTCTAACTCCCTCTCTCTCTCTGTCTCTCTCTCTCTCTCTCTCTCTCTCTCTAACTCTCGCTCTAACTCTCGCTCTAACTCGCTCTCTCTAACTCTCTCTCTTTCTCTCTCTCTCTGTCTCTCTCTGTCTCTCTCTCTCTAACTCTCTCTCTCTGTCTCTCTCTGTCTCTCTCTCTCTCTCTCTCTCTCTCTCTCTCTCTCTCTCTCTCTCTGTCTCTCTCCCTCTCTCTCTCTCTCTCTCTCTCTCTCTCTCTCTCTCTCTCTCTCTCTCTCTCCCTCTCTCTCCCTCTCTCTCTCTCTCTCTAACTCTCTCTCTCTTTAACTCTCTCTCTCTCACTCTTTCACTCTCTAACTCTCACTTCTTCATCTCACTCTCTAACTCTCTCTCTCTTTCTCTAACTTGCTCTCTCTCTCTCTCTAACTCTCTCTCTCTTTCTCCCTCTCTCTCTCTCTAACTCTCTCTCTCTCTCTCTCTCTTTCTCTCTTTAACTCTTTCACTCTTTCCTAACTCTCTAACTCTCACTTCTTCATCTCTCTCTCTAACTCTCCCCCCTCTCTCTCTCTCACTCTCTCTAACTCTCTCTCTTACTCACTATTTCTTCACTCTCTAATTCTCACTTCTTCATCTCTCTCTCTCTCTCTCTCTCTCTCTCTCTCTCTCTCTCTCTCTCTCTAACTCTCTCTCTTTCTAACTCTCTCACTCTTTCTTCACTCTCTCGTTCTCACTCTTTCTTCTCTCGCTAACTCTTTCACTTCTTCATCTCTCTCTAATGCTCTCTTTCCCTAACTCTTTCTTTTTTACTCTTTCACTCTTTCTTTTTTTTTTTAAACTTGTTTTTATTGAAAGCGATAATGTAAAAATACACAGGAGTAGTTACATTGTTTTTTTTGTTTTTTTTTTAACACACAATAGATAACACCTCCCCCCACCCCCCACCCACCTTGACTGGACCTGAACAGAAAAATAATTACAAATGTTATACAAGAAGGGAGAGAGAAAGAAAGGAAAAAAAATAAAAAATAAAAAAAAAATAAGACAATAGAGATCCCAATGTTAAATCACAAGTATATACTTGTACAGAAAAATGAATAAAACTAAGATCAAATCTGAGGCCATGTCTGACTATAGCCTAGGTTGTTTGGAGTTGGCTACTCCAATATACTAGAAGTGTAGCTGTACCAAACCTACCAAATACAGTCATTGATTAAGGTATGCTACTTTGGTAATGTATCAAGTCCATCGAAATATGAGATTAAAGGTCCCCACACTGACAGAAACTTATCAGAGCCTCGTATGGTGAATTTTATTTTCTCCAAGTGTAAGAACATCATCACATCTTGCAGCCACCGCGCTGCAGTCGGTGGAGTGTTTGATTTCCAATTCAGTAGAATTTGCCTGCGCGCCAATAGGGTAACAAAAGATATAATGTTACATTGTTTTTTAGTCCAAGTAGTAGCTTCATCTGGTACCCCAAATATAGCCATTAGTACACGACTCAGGTTCCACTCTTACCTCCAGAGCCTCGGACAATACATTGAATATCGTTGACCAATATTGTGTAAGTGTGTGACAGGACCAGAACATATGTGTCAGGTCAGCTACATCTACATGACATCTAATACATCTACTGTCCATATGTGGGTAGAAGGAGGAAATCTTGGCTCTGCTCCAGTGGAGACGATACACTACCTTAAATTGGATTAATCCCAGTCTTGCACAGGATGTGCTGCCATTAACTCTTTTTAAGGCCCCTGCCCATACCTCTTTCTTTCACTCTTTCTTCTCTCTCTAACTCTCTCTCCCTTCAAATATCTCACTCACTCTTTCATCCCTCCTTTTCTCTCTCTCCCATCTTGTCTCTCTAACGTTCTAACATGATCCCTCGTTCTTGCCCTCTGTCTCTAACTCTCTTCCTCTCCCTCTTATTCTCTGCCTCTCTGTATCTCTCTCTCTCTCTCTCCCTCTGTCTCTCTCTCTCTTCTCTCAGGAGGTGTACGTAGGGAAGGAGACGGTGTGCACAGTGGACGGTCTCCACTTTAACAGCTCCTACAACGCGCGAGTCAAAGCATACAACTCCATTGGGGTCGGAGCTTACAGCAAGACCGTGGTCTTAAAGACGTCTGATGGTTAGTGACTGTCTCTCGCCCATTTTTCACTCCCTCTCTCTCTTTTGAACTCCATTGCACTGCTGCGCCTCCCTCAAATCTTTCTCATCCTCCCTCCTCTCGGTCTCTCTGAGTGTCTCTCTCGCTCTGTGTGGTCCACCTCACAGATCATGAAAATGAAAGACCCCCTGCCGAGCGGGGCAGGCTTTAATCTGTGCCTGAGGAAGAAGCTCCTCTCATCCCGTCTTATCTGTCCTGCTGAGACTAAAACATCTGCTGTGTGTAAACCTGCTGGGAGGCTGAGGATCTTTAACTTTTAAGTGGAAGCTATAAAATCTAATGATTTAACTAAACGTAGCCTCTGAACCACACGGCTTTACACTTATTAACCCTTTATTGGCCAGTCAATCAACTCTCAGTAGCTGCCATGCCAACCAATCAGCTCTCAGTAGCTGCCATGCCAACCAATCAGCTCTCAGTAGCTGTAATGCCAACCAATCAGGTCTCATTAGCAGTAATGCTAACCAATCAGCATTCATTTCTAGTAATGCCAGCCAATCAGCTCTCATTAGCAGTAATGCTAACCAATCAGCATTCATTTCTAGTAATGCCAGCCAATCAGCTCTCAGTAACAGTAATGTTAACCATTCACACTGTAGAAGTAATCCCAACCAATCAGCTTTCAGTAACAGTAATGTTAACCATTCACACTGTAGAAGTAATCCCAACCAATCAGCTTTCAGTAACAGTTCTGACAACCAATCAGCAATCAGTGACTGTAATGCCAACCAATCAGCTCTCATTAGCTGCAATTCCAACCACTCAGCTCTCAGTAGCTGTAATGCCAACCACTCAGCTCTCAGTAGCTGTAATGCCAACCAATCAGCTCTCATTAGCAGTAATGCCAACTAATCAGCATTCATTTCTAGTAGTGCCAACCAGTCAGCACTTGGTAGCTTTAAATAGCAGTAATGCTAACCAGTCAGCTTTCAGTAACAGTAATGCCAACCAATCAGTTCTCAGTAGCATTAATGCTTACCAATCAGCTTTCAGTAAATGCAGTGCCAACCAGTCAGCACTCAGTAGCACTAATGCCAACCAGTCAGCACTCAACAGCAGTAATGCCAACCAGTCAGCACTTACTAGCAGTAATGCCAACCAGTCAGTACTCAGTAGCAGTAATGCCAACCAGTCAACACTCAGTAACATTAATCCTAGCCAATCAGCGCTTAGAAGCAGTAATACCAACCAATCAGAACTCGCCTCTTAACCTAAAGCTGCTTTCTGTTCTCCTCCGTTTCTTTGACAGTTGCCTGGTTCACCTTTGACCCTACCTCAGCACACAGGGACATAGTCCTGTCCAACGAGAACCAGACTGTGAGCTGCAACAGCTACGACGATCGCGTGGTGCTTGGAACCGCCGCCTTCTCCAAAGGGACGCATTACTGGGAGCTTAGCATAGATCGCTACGACAACCATCCCGACCCAGCGTTCGGGGTGGCACGCATTAACACGATGAAGGACATGATGCTGGGCAAGGACGACAAGGCCTGGGCCATGTATGTGGACAACAACCGCTCCTGGTTCATGCACAACAACTCCCACACCAACAGGTGAGGCCTGCATAGGTGGCTAAAAGCAGATTTGAAGCATATCGGCCCCCTGGCGTATTTATCAGACCCCCTAATATCTCTAAGCAGTTTTATCCCAGTGACTCATACAGGGCTGTCCCGAATACACTTTTTTGGGGTCCGGAGCATAAGCAGCATGCAAAAGCGACTATCCAAAGATCTGTCCCGGGTGTGGGTCTGCCGTGTTGACTCATTTCTCCGTTCTTGACTCTGAGATGGATGGGAATTTTGCGGATTCTGTTTTTTCACAGGAGGCCTTGTTGGGTTTAGGGGCTATCCACATGGTAGTTCGTTGCTCTCGCAAAGGCCTCGAAAGTGCTGCTGCGAAGTCAGGCGTTCCTTCTGATTCCATTAGTCCTTTAAATTCATGTTTATGAGCCCAGTCATCGGGAACATGTTATTTCCACAGTAGTCTATTTCTATTTCTACTATGTGCAATAAAACCCAGTAATCTACCTCTATTTCTACTATTTCTACTAAATTTTTTGTAAATTTTTAGTATTTTATTTATATTTTTGCTGTATTTTCTGTATATAGATCTTATTTATTATTTGTATATTTTCCTGACACTTCTGTTCTTTCTTCTGTGCTGCTATAACATTGCAAATTTCCCCACTGCGGGATCAATAAAGGATTATCTTATCTTATCTTATCTTATCTTATCTTATCTTATCTTATACAAGCAGAAATCAGCACCAAACTAAATTTTCTGAACCTGGAATGATAGATAGATAGATACATAAATACATAGATACAAAGAAAGATAGATAAAAAGATAGATAGATACATCTAGTGTCCAGGAGTTGAGATGTACAGTATATACAGTAAGTGTCCAGAGTGTCCAGGAGTTGAGATGTACAGTATATACAGTAAAGTGTCTGAGAGTGTCCAGGAGTTGAGATGTACAGTATATACAGTAAAGTGTCTGAGAGTGTCCAGGAGTTGAGATGTACAGTATATACAGTAAAGTGTCTGAGAGTGCCCAGGAGTTGAGATGTACAGTATATACAGTAAGTGTCCAGGAGTTGAGATGTACAGTATATACAGTAAGTGTCCAGAGTGTCCAGGAGTTGAGCTGTACAGTATATACAGTAAGTGTCCAGGAGTTGAGATGTACAGTATATACAGTAAGTGTCCAGGAGTTGAGATGTACAGTATATACAGTAAAGTGTCTGAGAGTGTCCAGGAGTTGAGATGTACAGTATATACAGTAAACTGTCTGAGAGTGTCCAGGAGTTGAGATGTACAGTATATACAGTAAGTGTCCAGAGTGTCCAGGAGTTGAGATGTACAGTATATACAGTAAGTGTCCAGAGTGTCCAGGAGTTGAGATGTACAGTATATACATGAAAGTGGACAGAGTGTCCAGGAGTTGAGATGTACAGTATATACAGTAAGTGTCCAGAGTGTCCAGGAGTTGAGATGTACAGTATATACAGTAAGTGTCCAGAGTGTCCAGGAGTTGAGATGTACAGTATATACAGTAAAGTGGACAGAGTGTCCAGGAGTTGAGATGTACAGTATATACAGTAAGTGTCCAGAGTGTCCAGGAGTTGAGATGTACAGTATATACAGTAAGTGTCCAGAGTGTCCAGGAGTTGAGATGTACAGTATATACAGTAAAGTGGACAGTGCATAAATAAACCTATGATTAAAAATGAGAATTTGAACACATCAGCGTTTATAGTCGGCACCTCTGTTCCTGCAGTGTCACCCATAAGGTGAGCTCTCACGTATTGTGTTGGAAGGTGTATTGGAAGGTTACTGCTTCTATTCTCTTTGTGCCGAATGAGTAAACAAAAAAGCCGACATTTCTTCCTTTGAGGTCTCGAAAACCGGCTCCGATTTAATTGTCATCGCCTTCTGGGGCGTTAAAATAACAGCCATGTTCACACAGTCACTCTCAACTTCTGAAGAACACGCTGCTTTGATGGTGTCACCTTGTAGACTGAGCTTCAGAAGCTGCTCTTCCCACAAGCACTTATTATTTACGTGGTATTCATCTCTGTCTCCTCTCTTCTCTCTCTCTCCATCCGTTCAGAGCTGAGGGAGGAATAACCAAGGGTTCCACGGTGGGCATTCTGCTGGACCTGACCAAACACACGCTCACGTTCTTCATCAACAAAGAGCAGCACGGCCCCGTGGCCTTCGAGAACCTGGAGGGGGTGTTCATGCCCGCAATCAGCCTCAACCGCAACGTGCAGGTCGGCACCACGAATACAGAACCATGTACAACACATTCTCAAGAACCATTCCGCCAGGCAAAGAACCTTTTAAGGATGAACTGGTTCTATATAGAGATCATGGTACTAGATAGAACCATGCCCTTTACTAGAGAACCCCTGAAGAAGCATCTTTGGAACAAAGGGGTTCAGGCAGAATGAGCAAAGTCCTGGAAAGGGTTTATAGTTTCCAGACCTGGATTGCCCACCTCAAACAAAAGACCACCAAACAAACAGTAGGCTAATAGAGAGATCTGACCTTACGTTTTTATGGGTAGAGGGAATAATCTGTCATCTGTACATGACTGTATTACCCTTAGCTCAGAGCTATGGTCCATTTAATGAGGCCTGAAATGGCTGTTCCACTCTAGCGTCATCCACCTGACCCCTGGGGACCAGCGGTGACTGACGTAACAGCCCTTTCCGGGTCTGAACACGCACTCAACTTCCCAATATCACACAACGTTAATGGGACCTGTGAACCTATTGAAGTACATGCTCTCTGTTTCCTTTGCAGGTGACCCTGATGACAGGCCTGGAAGTGCCAAAGAACATCAAGTAATGACCTCTGACCTGTGCGGACGATCAACATGCTTCAGTTTCACGTGACTGACTCTCTGTCCTCGTGAAGCGAAGCCACTGCTCGGTGGGGGATAGATCAAAGAGATATAGAAATGATTTATCTTTAATTCTTTTTCCACAGTTCCAACTGCGTCTCCGTGTACACTATCAAAAGTCGACTAGCCGTGGGAAGCCCTTAGGGAGCCGGTAGGGAGCCTGTAAGGAGCCCGTCAGGAGTGATAAGTTGGTTTTGAGTTTAACCTGTTTATCCAAACTTCAGACCTTGGATTTCAATGCTACACTGACTCTTTCTGTGCCAGCTGACTGGCAGAAAGCACTCTAGCCCCTCCAGACAGCCTTGGCCTTTGCTATAGTGGCCACTAATGCAGCTTATGTCTGCATTGCTACAAATGAAACCATATTAGCATCTCCTGCCTTGTATGAATTATGTTTTTGGCCTTAGTTTTAAGCCTCCCCTTACTAGGACCCCCCTCCCAACACACCACATGATGAAAACAAGCTACCAGGCCAGCATAAGCATTCTTAGCCACCTGATGTGTTCTAGTTGCTGGTAAGGGGACGCCTCAGCACGCTTGAAGGAGAACACTGAGCTGCTAATTCTGTCAGGTCAACTAATAGACATTCTTGTTGGCTAGAATCCCGCTTAGGGGGGCTTGGGTAGGTAGGACAAAGCGGGGGTAAGGACATTTAGCTGATTGCACAAGATGGCACTGTACAATTGTAGTACAAGGAGTGTGTCCATGACAACACTCAGCATCTTTCTTTATAGAGCCTCATAATTATGTATGTAACTCTCCGCCCACACTTTGAAGGCCTTCTCTTTTTCACTCATTGGTGCTGATGAGAAGGTCTGAAGTACTGTATCGTCGCTGTCCAAAGAAAAACAAGTATCTCCAAAAAGACAACTTTACAGGAGAGGCCAAAAACCTCATTTAACTTTAATGTAAGTCAATGGAACCAGACATCTTTCCAAACAGTTTTGGGCCATTTCTGTTGGTCCATTCATCATGAGATTCTCACTCAGTGTAAACAGCAGCTGATGTGTTCAAATGATGCATAAAAGTAAAAATGGACAAAAGTGGAAATACATGTTTTTCATTGGACAGTGACGATATGTAAGTTCACCAGACAAAAAACGATTCATGATTGCATTTGGCCAAGCAAAGGCCATGACGTGAAGGAAGGGACTGAATGTTTAGGTGTATGGAAGCGTACGGTCATACGGGTCTACCAGCAGTGGCTAAAATCCCAGTCTACAGGGAATTCTCGGCAGAATTGTGCCAGGGAAGGCCTCCACCAAATTTGGCCCAATTGTGCCATTCTTTAATGGAAGATTGTCTGAACATTGATGCGGCCCACATCCAGAAACTTGTCCAGTCCATTCCAAATCCAATCACAGCTGTTATTGGTGCCTGTGGAGATATTAAACAGGTGCCTCATTTTTGGTCCAACATCACTGATGGTGAACTTTGGCAGATCTCGCTAAAAGCTCATGTAGAAAGTCATCGGGTACCAACTGGGACAGTGGTGGATGCTGTACAGCTAGCAGAGGTGTGCTATCCTGTGCACCTAGGCACTTGCGCTGTATTGGACGGATGGCTGTGGCATCACTGGGAATCCCCAACAACGGGGCCAAAGCTGCAGCTTAGTCCCTATCAGCACTCAAGTAGCATGTGGTGCTTTAAATCAGTGACACTGTGCGTTCTTCTTCCTGCTTTACACACATTCCCCAGGATCTCCTAAAGGGGCGATATTCAGCATCTGAAGTTTGGACAAACAGGTCGAACAGTATAGCACGTTTCACACACTGCGCTCACTTTAAAACCAGTATGTTGGCAAGTGAAGGAATCTGAAATGCAGTCAATACATCTAATACAGCTACAGGATATGATCTATAATGATCTTGCTGCTCTGGCGGATCATTTGTTCTAACTTAAATGACTCATTAATGTCCATGAATTAGTCTTGTACATTTAAGAAGCTTTCCCTTGCCAAGGTACCACCTCTCCTAACATGACGTAAAATCTCAGGTTGCACAGATCCTCAGTTGGCTGGTGGTCCCGACACAGGTTAGACGTCTTTTACACTGCCAGTGGAGCTTCACTGTAGAACATTCCCTTTAATTGGGTACTGGGCTCAGTCTGTGTCTGGAAAACTGAGCCTACACCTCAAAGCACGATGTGTCGGCAAGTGAAACCATCTAACAGGGAATTCCATTGGTTTGGAAATTTTGGCTGCAAACTCAGTTATTGACGTGTAATGCTTTGTTCCAGGAATGGTCAAAGTGGTAGTGATGGGAACCAGCTGTTTGAGTTTAATACCGCCCTCACAGGAAGTTATTTCAGTTTTATGAAGAGTGAAATGCTTATGATCCCCTGTCGTACACAGACTACATTCTACAGTAATTCTGCAAGAATGCATTAATGGTGGTAGTGTGCATACAGGGCGTTTCAGGGCATGGTAGTCCCTTTACCTCTGTTATATCTAGATAACCATCGCATATGAACATGTTAGTATGGTTAATAAAATGGCGATATTGGTGTCGCCAGTGGTTCCCATCACCACTCCTGTAGAGAAATCAGAGTTCCTCTATAAGGGTTTAAAGATGTGTGTATAGAAAGTTGGGAAAAATCAATGGAATTCCCTTTTAATGTTGGGAATATCCATAGTATTTCTCATTCAAGACTCCTGGAAGAATATCTTGCCATTCTAAGTCTTGTATCGACTTGTTTTAAGTAGCTTTGGGAAGTGATATCCTACCCACCTTAAAAACCATTCTATTGTTGCTGTCCAGAAAGCCACAGTCTCTATTACCTGCTGTCCTTCACACTATGGGAGACTTTCATGGTGACCGAGCCCATAGAAATGCTCCAGAATTACTTATACCAGAAGTTAAACTGTGCCCTCTTGTGCAACTGGGCAGCTATGCTGTATTGGAAAGATGGCTGGGGAATCGTACCGGTGATCTCCCAACACTGGGGCCAAAGTTTAGACCCGAAAATGAGTCACTTATGATGTTTGGGCCAATAATTCATTCACATATCATCTCAGCATCGGTTCCTGTCTGTTTATGCTGTACAGCTGAGTCCCTATCAGTGCTCTAGTAGCTTTTGGTGCTTCAAATCAGCGACACTGTGCGTCCTGCCCTTCTTGTTGGTGGTCTGTGGGACTGCTTTATATACTCACCCCACACCTCAGGGTCTCCTAGAGGTCCCGGGTGATGCTGATAGGCTCCATAACTGCTTCAAGACGATGTTTTAACACTTTACATTGAAAATGAAGAACATTTTTTTGCCCTCTAGTTATTATTTACCAGATACCTGTGGGGGTATGTGATGATATGTAAAACCATGAGCTCTCACAAGAGTGGTCAAACGGTTACTATGCATGATGGGAATGTTTGGGCACCCCTATACAAATGACATGTTGTTGTTGGTTTCCCGTTACATGTCCGATTACATGTTCACCATTACGGTTTACTTGCTGAATTGAACATACAGGGGGAAGACATTTCTCATAGGGCTGTACTGTATATAGATCAGCCCTTCCTGCAGGTTACCACCCTCCAGCCCAAATCTAATACCCCTCCTATATAATGATAATATAAACTACATGGCTACATGTACTTCGTCCAACACTGCTTTATGTGGGGGGCTATATAAGACCCTTTTAAGTACATTTACAGATTGAACCACTTAAAACAAGTCAAATTATGTTGAATAATCTTATTATATTCTTCCAGGAGTCTCATAATGAGAAATAATAACTATGGCTAACTGTTTATAACTTGCCGGTACATCATTTTTTTTCTGGTGTCCGCCTATGGTACTAAAACCAACGCTTTTCACCGAGATGTCAAGATGCTTGGAATGTTTACACGGTTCTTGCCAAAAAGTCCAGGCACCCAACTGAAGAAGCTGTTATGGAGGGGCCTGGTGACATAAAAAAAACAAGAAAAGAAAAAATCGCTTTGCTGCTTTGAAGTTATACGCCATATCCAGTCAACGTTTAGCCAGCATTTAAGACTGAGGTCTTAAATTCACACTGTGATACATGTGTACGAAGTGACTAACATTCCACACAGTAGAGTTTCTCTTATCTTAACGCAGACGTCCTTTATGTTACTGTATGTTTTCATTTCCTTTAGTGCCCTCACCTCGTTTCCCCGTCCCCCTTTGATTTCCTGAATGAAAATGAAACTTCTCGTTGTTGTATAGTTTAAAGGTATTGCGAGAAACACGCTAAGGTTGCTTTCTGCATGGTATACAGCTGTAAATACGGACAAACCAGTGGAGCCGGTATGCCCCCAGCATGAGGTTTACAGTCTTGTATTAAACTTGTGTTGTATATAGTGTAATCAAATGGAAGATGGGGCTGGCCGCCCTCTAGTGTTTGGCTTTGGGACTGCAGGAACAAACCCTTTAGTGATATTACGGTCAAACACAAAAGCAAACACAGTACAGCTCAGTTGTCGGACGGTTCCTTTAAGTCAAATACCAAATATTTACAATTAAATGTATCATGGAAATATATATATATATGAACAATGCAATTACGAAAAAACAAAAAACCCACAAAAGTTAATTTATTCATTTGAATACCTCTTCTGAGAAACACGTGAACTGCAGGGAGACCCGACAGCTTTTTCTGTTTATATAATACTGCACCTGGTACGACAACCACAGTAATGCTAACACTAATAATAATAATAATCATTATTATTGATAATATTATAATAGTGGCGAATAGGAATATGGAAGGATGTTTCTGAGTACGTTTTTTGAAGGATGTGCGATTTGTAAATAGTCGTATGCGATGATACGTAGGTGTTGGTGTAATAAGCTATGAACCTGGCCACTCTTCAGGCTGATCAGCACACGCCCTAATTAGACCGGAGGAGAACGATGGAACCACACGGTGTCATGCAATAACTGAAACGTTCAGAGCTCCTCCATCGCTGCTAACATGTTCCCCAGGTATTAGCACCCTGTCCCCTCTAACTCTTAACCGAATGGAGGGTCCGACCTTCTGGCAGAGGCCAGCTCAAGCTCAATTAGGTCTTTCCACCTTTTCCTGATCGGTGAACTGAAAGTCTGGACTGGACTTCCAGACAGATAGGGCTAAAGGAAGACCCTACCCTTTTTCAGCCTAGTCCGTGTGTACGGTGGATTGCCCAATCTAGAACAGTCGAGAAACGAACAGGGAACCCGACACGTCAAAACACATTTACAGTAGAAGTCAATGGTCATCTACACTGAATCTAAACTGCCTGGCCAAAAAAAGTCAGGTAGTGTAATCTCTCCTTAAACAAGCACGTAGGAAAGTGTAGCCCATGGATGTGGAGGAGATCCCACCAGGTTACAGACACAGGTGAAGTTATAGTCCTGAATCAAGCAAAGAAAACAAATAAGGAGGAACTGGAAGGACTAGACTTGGGTTCAAAACTCTCCAGCACATTATTAACATGTGGGAAAAGAGTGGAGGAACGTCCACAGCTTCATGGAGGAAATGTCGCCTTGGATGGAGGTCACCTATACACTTGGTGAAAGTAAAAGCATTTTCACACCCAGCGTTGGGTGTTGGTGTCTGGTGTAGCTCAGCGGTCAACACCACTACCCACCAGAGAACTACCCACCCTTGTGGGAGATGGGGGTTCGAATCCCAGTCTAGGTAGCTAATGCTGAGCTACACTAATAAGAGTCCTTGGGCAAGCCTCCTAACACTACACTGGCCCACCTGTAATACGAATAACCTGTAAGCTGCTCTGGATAAGGACGTCAGCTAAATGCCGGAAATGGAAACAGCTGGGACCAATTGCTATTTGGCCTTGATTTGCTAGGACAAAGACTGGGTCCTGGAGCAATAGAGAAGGCCTCTGGGTGAGTCCAGAGTCCAGACTGGCCCTATTTCAGAGCGATGGAAGAATTAGAGTAGGAAGGAAAGAGCATGACTCGACTCCGCCATCATGCATAGGGCTCACTGTGCAGGCCTTTGGAGGCAGTGCTATGATCTGGGGTGGAGGCTTCTGTTGGTCAGGCTGGAGGGGGATGGACAGCTGGTTGAGAGAGATTGTGATCATTCATGTGTGTGACAGACGTGTATATCGGACATTTTTGGAAATATGGAAAACATTTACGGACATTTTCCGAAAATACGATTCCGTATTTTACGAGACGGGTGGCAACCCTACCTCCAGAAACCGTAACTGTACAAACTTTGGCCTATTTAGTCACAGATTTCAAAAGTTACCTTGTGGAATTCGGCAACTGCCCATTGACTTCTACTGTAATCGAGTGAACAGGCTGTCTGTCCTTTTCTAAGAACTGGGCAATGCAGGAAACCTTGCACCCACTGGATTCGATGGTATGATGCAGACAGAGATCAGGTTGAAAGATGCTTTAGTGCTCCCCTAAAGCAGCTCTGGTTTAAAAGGAGATTAGGAAAACCGTGCATGCCCAGCTCGAGGGAGGAGTCTGGGATAAAACAGCTTTCCTTCAGTGGCCCTAGGACAGCCTTTATGTGCAAGAGAGATATAGGCCTACTACGTACATCCTGGGCCTGAGGCCTTGGTCATTACCAGCAGGGTTTCGATTAACCGCCCATATGGCCTCAAACCTGTTAGCGTCCCAGACTCGGTAGGTGGGCAGACCAGCAATTCACAGACAGCTTCAGACTATCGAGCGGAGAAACACAGTTTAGCACTGAGCCGGGGCCTAGCGCTCCCCGACTGATGAATATTTGAGGTTACTGAAAGCACACTCGCCTTCTGTCTTCTAAAAAGGCACCAAGAACATGAGAGGAATTCACGGGAACGGGTTCAGAGCGTCCGCACCGGCTGGGAGAGCGTAATGATCTTAACAGCGGGGGTGTGAGTGGCATGTCTGAGTTGATAAGTGCATATGAGAAGCATCATGCTGGAGTTAAACTGCTGGAGATGTCAGATTTAAAGAGACAGTTTGCTGCACAGTGGAACCGATGTACAGTAGTTGACCCGGAAGCCCAAGTATAGTCGGTCTGACTGAACGTGTTTGGTGTCTGAAGAGCTACAAGGCTAATGTCGCTAACTAGCAATGGAAGTGTATGTAAATCAGTTAGCATTGCGCCTACACCATCCAACATGGTTGGTATGTGGCTGGTATGGTGTAGTGGGTAAGACATCCATCTCTCACGATGTAGACCGGGGTCACTGGAGCGTATCCCACTCCTTTTAGGCCACCCTGGACAGGCCACCAGTTGTGCCATGTCTTGGCTGAACCACTAGGTTCGGGATACAATGGCTTTTTTCAGCAAACTGTTCCTTTAAAAGTGGAATCCACCAAAATGTGTAACACCGCATAATCCAATCGGTCAGATGCAAGAAGTGGCTCAGAGAGGCTCTGTGTTTTCTTCACTGTGTGGATCAAAGGAACCAGAGGTTTTGAAGTCTCCCTGTCTTTACAGGTAACGTTGAGGGTCATGTGATGATTACGGGCTGTTTGGACTGCTCCATTAATATACACTCATCAGTACAAGAACAGCTGAACCCAGAGAGAAGTGTGGCATTGCAGTGCTAATGCGAAGGAAGATGAAGAAGTAGTGTCTCTCGGTATGGAGCTGTAGCGGTTCCTGATGGTGTCCTGTGATAATCCATCCCATGCAGCTTGAATATCCCCACACAGTTCCTGCAGATGGTGCGGTAGGGGTGGAGGTGGAGTGACACCAGGTCTTTTCTGCGTGTGGTGCGTGACAACAAACTGTTCATCTTGGTGCTGACAACGGTGCCTCCACACGCGGATTCGTTGGGCGTCTCCACCAAGACTAAAGCGGGACTCGTCACTGCAGATGACCCGCTGCCATTCTGAGTCACTCCATGACAGTCTGGCACGACACCTCTGCAGTCTTTGGTGACGGTGACGTGGTGTTAAGGACAGTTGTCGTAACGGTCTGCGTGCCTGTAGTCCTGTGTGGTGCAGCCGTCTGCCAATGGTGCTGCACTGACAGGATGACCCATGAAGCCATCACTGCTCGCTGACTGTCTGCAGTCATGGCTGTTGGGTCAGTCAGGTGCAGCGATAAGGCCCGTCACATGTGTGGCCGAGCATGAAACTTGTGGAACCTACCCACCGAGTTTCATTTGTGCTGGTTGATTCCATCTGGGTGCAGCTCTTTGTGCAGCTATTCTTTTGAGGATGAGTGTATAATGAAGAAGAAGACATCGGCCAAGCGTTGATCTCAAGACCCATAACACAGTGCTGTTAATCAGAGTGCCCATAAGCGCCCTGTGTAACAGACGTCTGGTTCCTATCACCACCACTCTGAACAGTTCCCACAGTTCCACTGTTTCTCTGGAGCAGAACATCTCATGCCCAGCCTGCCTGAATGAAACCTTCAACACCCTTACCATTCTCTATGCTGGTATTTTGACATTTTGGTGGACTTCCCCTTTAAGTCTGCTGTAGCGTTTGATGTACATTGCAGTAAGACAGAGATTCGTCTGAGGTCTGCAGTGAGCACTCTACAGGGTTTAAAAAAAAAAAAAGATCGTTTTCATCCGAAACATCAGACAGCGCCGGCTCGCACGCGGCCCCGGGGAGCCGTATAACCTCTCCGCGTACCGCCCCGCAACAGAAGTAGGCCATTAATCTCGACACAGCCGTGCTGAGCCCTCTAGGGAAATACGAGTGGATGTGAGTGTGCGTTTTAGATGCTGTGCTTGTTCTCCTCCTCCCCCCTCCCCTTTTCTAAAAAGCTACAGTGTGTGGTTTCTCCTTTCCTCCTGCCAATGTGAACGTTTTGTACTTCTCTGTGGTTTGTATATTAAAAGACTCGTATTGTATTGATCTGTCGTTCCTTTCATTCCGCAGCTCCTTTTCAGGGATTCTAGCACATATACAGTAAGGGGGGGAAGCTGGAGAGCATCTGAATAGCCCATATCCTACATCTTCCTTCCATGGTATTGGTTAACCTGTAAGGGCAACTCCACCAACTTTCAAAAATTCTCCAGAAGCTACACTATTCATGCGCATATGTCCTTGAGTGACATCCCTTCCATAATCCATATCTGTTTGATATGATATCAGCTCATCCTTTGCAGCTATAACCGCTTCAACTCTTACTGGCTCATCCATGTCTTCATGGAGCTGGCTTTGTGCACTGGTGTGCGGGCATGTTGGAACAGGAAGGGGCCGTGCCCAAACTGTCCCCACAAAGTTAGGAGCATTGAATGGTCCAGAGTCTCTTGGTCTGCTGAAGCATTAAGAGTTCCTCAACTAAGGGGCGGAGCCCAACTCCTGAACCACACCCCCACACCATAATCCCCCTCCACCAAACTTTACACTCGGCACAATGCAGTCAGACAAGTACCGTTCTCCTGGCAACCACCAAACTCAGACTCGTCCATCTGATTGCCAGATGGAGATGTGGGATGGTCACTCCAGAGAACATGTCCTCACTGCTCTAGGGGCGGAGCTTTACACCCCTGCATTCGACGCTTTGCCTTGCACTTGGTGATGTAAGGCTTGGGTGCAGCTGCTCAGCCATGGAACCCCATTCCATGAAGCTCTACACACTGTGCCTGAGCTGATCTGAAGGCCACATGAAGTTTGGAGGTCTGTAGTGATGGACTCTGCAGAAAGCTGGGGACCTCTGGGCACTTTACATGGTCTACCACTTTGTGGCCGAGTTGCTGTCGTTCCCAGTCCCTTCCAGTTTGTTGTAAGCCCACTGGCAGTGGACTGTGGAATATTTAGTAGTAAGGAAATTTCACAACTGGACTTGTTGCACAGGTGGCATCGTATTGTGACATCGCAAAAACCCAGTAGTGCCTTCCTAACAGGCTATTTTGAAATTAATAATACTGTTTAAGTAGCCAGCAGTGTTTACATCCTCCATCAAACTCTCCTAGTTCAAACAAAAGGGAGGAAAATCCAGTGTTTCATGAAATGGGCTCTTTAATTTCCAGTCAAAACGGCCATTAGTACATTACAACCATCAAACTCTGCTACCCTCACTATCAAAAGAACAGTTCCCAGAAGGAATCAACCAATAGGAATGAATCTAGGTGGATAGGTTTGATATTGTGAGACATGCTAACGATGATGCACATATGACGTTAGCAATGACGGGTCTTATCCCTGTACACGATTGCGGACACCCAGTGAGTCGTCCTGTTAGTGCCAGCACCACTGGCAGACGGCTGCACCACACAGGACTAGAAGACCGTTATGACGCCTGTCCTTAACACCACGTCACCGTCACCAAAGACTGCAGTGGTGTCGTACCAGACTGTCATGGAGGGACTCAGAATGGCAGCGGGTCATCTTCAGTGACGAGTCCCGCTTTAGTCTTGGTGGAGACGACCAACGAATCCGTGTGTGGAGGTACCGTGGTCAGCGCCAAGATGAACGGTTTGTTGTCACACGTCCAGAAGACCTGGTGTCACTCCACCTCCACCCCTACCGCACCATCTGCAGGAACTGTGTGAGGATATTCAAGCTGCATGGGATGGGTTATCACAGGACACCATTAGGAACCTCTACAGCTCCATACCGAGTCGTCTGGCGTGTTGGGTTAGCGAACACGGCGGCCCGACGCCATACTGAGAGACAGACTTCTGTATGTGTAGCTCAATAAATATTGATCATATCAGTCTAAATTCATCATCAGTTATTGATCCTGGTCACCTTTATCTTCCTTCCCAACAGCATCACAATCCCACACCTCCGTCTTCGTGCAGATAGTACTTTGATGATGAGTGCACATGTAGCTGTTGAGGCCACTGTGTCATTTTTTGTGGGTTTTTTACTGAAGCCGAAATAAAAATAAAAAACAGATAGTTTTGACTGGAAATGCAAAGTCTGTTTAGCACAGTGCTGTACAGAATGTGCTACTTCTCAAACACTCTACAAGCACGTCCGGTCCCCATGTTCATTAAAATCATGGAACCCGCACTAAATAATTCATCATAGCATCGTTGCATCATTCGCCAGTGATGAGGAAAGCAGCAGAGGAGCTTGAGGCCTAGCGCCGGCTCAGTCACATCCACGCTGGGACTGGGCAGCACGTCACTTCCTCACTTTGACGTTTAATTTCTGAATGTCTTTGTTGCTCAGGACCAGCATGCCGTTCTTAAAGCGTCCCACTTGTCCTGTTAGCCCGCCGCCTGAGGAGCTGGACTTGGGCTTCTCAGTCCTGTAAAAACAAGCAAAGGGAAGAACATTACTCAACACATACAGGACCATGAACATGCTTCCATACAGTACTCCCAACAGGACCACCACAGAGCAGGCATTACGTGGGGGGGTGGATCATTCTCAGCGTTGCAGTGACACTGACGTGGTGGTGGTGTGTTAGTGTGTGTTGTGCTGCGGTGAGTGGCTCAGATACAGCAGTGCTGCTGGACACCTCAGTGTTACTGCTGGACTGAGAATTGGCCTATCCAGGATCCGGCAGCCTCCTGTGGGCTGCGGCCTATCCAGGAGCCGGCAGCCTCCTGTGGGCTGCGTCCTATCCAGGAGCCGGCAGCGTCCTGTGGGCAGCATGCTATCCAGGAGCCGGCAGCCTCCTGTGGGCTGCGTCCTATCCAGGAGCCGGCAGCGTCCTGTGGGCTGCGTCCCATCCAGGAGCCGGCAGCCTCCTGTGGGCTGCGTGCTATCCAGGAGCCGGCAGCCTCCTGTGGGCTGCGTCCTATCCGGGAGCCGGCAGCCTCCTGCGGGCTGCGTCCTATCCGGGAGCCGGCAGCCTCCTGCGGGCTGCGTCCTATCCGGGAGCCGGCAGCCTCCTGTGAGCAGCGTCCTATCCAGGAGCCGGCAGCCTCCTGTGGGGCTGCGTCCTATCCAGGAGCCGGCAGCCTCCTGTGAGCAGCGTCCTATCCAGGAGCCGGCAGCCTCCTGTGGGGCTGCGTCCTATCCAGGAGCCGGCAGCCTCCTGTGGGCAGCGTCCTATCCAGGAGCCGGCAGCCTCCTGTAAGCAGCGTCCTATCCAGGAGCCGGCAGCCTCCTGTAACTGATGAAGGACTAGAGGATGACCAACACTGCACTAATGGGTTATGGTCTCTGACTGTCCAGCTACAAGGTGGACCAGCAAGGTAGGAGTGTCTAAGAATGGACATCATACCTGCTCTGTGGTGGTCCTGTGGGGGTCCTGACCATTGAAGAACCGGGCAATACAGTACACAGAGCGCTGAGAACAGCTTCTGTTGCCCCCGATGTTAAACATGTTAATGGGATTAAGCTTATAGAAGGTTCGTACCTTTGTTTTCCAGGTTTTCCAGCTTTTCCCTTCTTTCTCTGCGGATCCTGAAAAAAAGCACACGATTATTAGGAGACGCTTTTCACCGCATACATAAGAGGATCAAGAGTCGTCCATAGCATCCAATAAACCACATGCCTCTTTAAACACGCATGCGAAGCACACAAGTCACTGACAACACTTACCGATTTCATCTCCTCCTTTTCTTTCAGCTTCCTCTCCTTTACCATCTGCTGATATACCTTGTAGTTCACGTAGTCCTTCTTGGGCGGCTAAAACAGGACAAGATCAAATTAAGCTTGGAAGTCTTTATTCACACTCAGAGAGCAGAGAAACGGCACTGAGGACCCTAGGAGGATGCTGAACGCAAACACACTGATCTGAAGGAACTACTGATTTGATCAGGCTGCTAGCTGGAATCAGCAGCCTGGCGCTGCACTGTGTGCGGTCTCGGGAGCGGGGCATAGGGGATGTGTGTGGGGTTGGGTTATAATAATATGCATCAGTGCATTGTGATAGTAGTGAAGGGTCTGAAGGTGATCAACCAACTGCATCGAACTGTGAATGTTGGAATCCATTATGATCTGAATTACAGGCACCTTACTGATCAGTAATACACGTGTAATGATACAGAACAATTATGGTGACATTTTTACTAGCCTAATAATTACACGTCACCTGTGAAGAGGTTACTAAATAATGACTTCCACCTCCACTTTGTCCCTAACTATTTTACTTGATTATTAATTTTTATTATTTTATTAATTTATTTTCTGCTTATTATTAGTATTCATTTTATTTATTATTTATTAAATTTATTACATTTTATTATTTAATTTTCAGTCTTTTTTATTTAACTTTTTATTTGATTTTTACTCCAATAATTTTATTTAGCTTTATTTGATCTCAGTTTTGTTGTTTTACCCAGTTGTCTTATTTCTTTGTATAATACTTGTATTTGACTGTTCAAATTTTTTTTAAAAAGGTAAATATTCTTTTATGTAGAAACCTTAATGTTTTAGGACCTTGGCTTCATTTGTATCCTTTTTGTAATAACTTTAATTCTTCTCTTAATTCTGTTTTCCTTGATCTTGTTTGATCCCATTGTCAATTTGCTTTGCATCGTCGTTTCCCCCAATTAGGTACCAGATTTAAATGAATTTTCATTAATTAATTATTTTTTTAAAACCCTTTAAGCTGTAAATCCTCGGCTGCATTAAAAATGAGGGTCACCCTCGATGCATTTCCCAGTAATAATAAAGGTTGACTGATTGATAACTGTAATAAAGCAGTAATAACGTAGTAATAAAGCAGCAGTAATAAAGTTGTACTAACCTGAAGACCACATGTTGATGTTCTGACTGACTGGGTTGAGATTAACTTGTTTCGTGTTTTCTGAGAAGCATCTTATCAACACTGTTCAACTACATGCCCCTAGCAACCATTTGGAATACCACTACCAATACCTTAGTACCTATGTGGGATGCCAAAGCAGATGCCTAGCAACACCCTAGCAACCATTTGGGATACCACAGCAACTGCCTAGCAACACCTTAGCAACCATCTAGGACACACTAGCAACAGCCTAGCAATACCATAGCAACCACTTAGAAAACTATAGCATCATCTGGGAGAGCAACAACCTAGCAATACCCTAGCATCCATGTGGTATGCCACAGCAACTGCCCAGCAACAACCTGGCATACTGCTCCATTATCAGAACATTAATTACTGCATTATTACAGCATTACCGCATTATTTCTGCTTTATTACTACGTTATTACTACATTACTGCACTGCTGCCAAATTATTACCACATTATCACAGCACAGCGTTCCCCGATCATGTGCTCACTTTTGGCAAAAATAAAATACATTTTTTACATGTAAACAAAGAAACTGAGTCCGCAGTGCACTTGTATCTGACTCACCCGGGCTCCCAGCATCACGGCTCTGTCCTGTTCGAAAACTCTCTGCTGCTGTTTCTGAAATCCTGTGATCCCAAACCGGTGCACCTCCAGTCGGGCCTTCAGAACAAGGACAAAAACAAAGCCGTTAGATGCAGAGAGATGATTTGACCCGGACTCGTGGTTAAACCTGCCGATAGGAAGAGATCTTCGCGGTACCGAGTCATTTACTCCATAATCAGACTTCAGCAGTTATATCACCAAACACACTCATCACCTTTTCTATGGTCAGAAAGTCATCTGGGTCCTTCTTCTTCTTCTCTTTTACTTCAGGCGGCTAGCAGCACAAAGAACCAAGATTAAAGCAGTGACGACGAGAGAACCAGATATAAATAACAACAGCTTTATTTAGACACACAGACCTCAGACCAACTACTGTAGTAGAAGCAGTCAGTGTTTCTAATAAAGTGGCCAGTGAGCGCTATTACAAAGTGGGTGTTTCTAATAAACTGGCCAGTGAGTGGAATTACCAGGTAGGTGTGTCTAATAAAGTGGCCAGTGAGAGGAACACAACGTGGGTGTTTCTAATAAAGTGGCCAGTGAGTGCCATTACAAGGTAGGTGTTTCTAATAAACTGGCCAATGAGTGTGGAAGCACAAGGTAGGTGTTTCTAATAAAGTGGCCAGTGAGTGCTATTACAAGGTGGGTGTTTCTAATAAAGTGGCCAGTGAGTGCTATTACAAAGTGGGTGTTTCTAATAAAGTGGCCAGAGAGTGGAAGCACAAGGTAGGTGTTTCTAATAAAGTGGCCAGTGAGTGCTATTACAAAGTGGGTGTTTCTAATAAAGTGGCCAGAGAGTGGAAGCACAAGGTTGGTGTTTCTAATAAAGTGACCAGTGAGTGCTATTACAAGGTGGGTGTTTCTAATAAAGTGGCCAGTGAGTGCTATTACAAGGTGGGTGTTTCTAATAAAGTGGCCAGTGAGTGCTATTACAAGGTGGGTGTTTCTAATAAAGTGGCCAGTGAGTGGAAGCACAAGGTAGGTGTTTCTAATAAAGTGGCCAGAGAGTGGAAGCACAAGGTAGGTGTTTCTAATAAAGTGGCCAGTGAGTGCTATTACAAAGTGGGTGTTTCTAATAAAGTGGCCAGAGAGTGGAAGCACAAGGCAGGTGTTTCTAATAAAGTGGCCAGTGAGTGCTATTACAAGGTAGGTGTTTCTAATAAAGTGGCCAGTGAGTGGAATTATGAGGTAGGTGTTTCTAATAAAGTGGCCAGTGAGTGGAATTATGAGGTAGGTGTTTCTAATAAAGTGGCCAGTGAGTGGAATTATAAGGTAGATGTTTCTAATAAAGTGACCAGCAGATGTAAATAGAAGGCTGGTGTTTCCAATAAAGTGGCCAGTGAGTGGAAGCACAAGCTGAGCAAGTGTATACTGACTACTACTTACTTTAGCTTCAGGCTCAACAGCCTTTTTGGATTTACTCTTCTTTAGCGGATCCTGGAACGTAACAACCTGTACATTAGACGACGATGCCCTCTGGGATGCGGATTCTGATGACGTTGCTTTGGGAATTCTTTCATTGTGGTTTGCACTGTTCATGTGACGGATATCTGCTTTGTCATTTACACCGCTGGTCTCATCATTAGAAGCCTCTTCCTCCAACGCCACATCCTCCTCCTCCTCCTCTTCGTTACCAGTTTTTCTTTTCTTATGCTTTTTCTTCGACCGCTTGCCTTTCGCTCCATCTCCTAACCAGACAGGAAGAGAAATGCTGGGGTTAGTTGTTTTGCTCACACTGAGAATCCCATCTAAATCCGACCTGTGCTAGTGTTACTGTTTCCTTTGCTTGTGCCTTTTTTTGCCAGATGCACAGATTAAAATCAGCTTTGGTACCAAGAGGAGTCAGATTAGAGACACATTTTGTTGCACATGAAGATGAAGTTTTAGGACAATCGCAGTAAGCTGTTCGTGCAGTGAGGATTTCAGCATGCTCTGTATAAAGACAGTCTGAGCAGCAGGCAAGGTAATGGACTGCATGCCCTCCACCAAGAAAAATGCTGATACGGTTTGGTTTGTAAACCCTGCCATGCTGTCGTCATGGACCGAACACCCACCGCAGAAAGCTGAGACTCAGGTGGAAGTAAACTGCACACTGCTGGCCTGAATGGATTATTAGTGAACAGCATGGTTATAATAGTAAACTAAAACTATGAAACAAAATAATACTGAAATAAACACTGTTAAATATTAAATTCAAAGTTTTTTTAAATCACTAAAAGTAAAAGAATACAATATAGAATTGTCTGTATTCTATAATGGATACGTGGGAATAAATATTATACTTAACGTTTTAATGTTTCTATTTATTTGTTATTTTTTGCATTTTATATTAGCATATTATGTATCTGCAATAATTAGTAATCACACATATTTTTAAACATATAATAATTACTTTAAAAACAGCCCAACATACACTAAACCAACCAGGAGCTATGAAATAAAATTACTGAGATAGCAACGGAACTGCTCACTTCTGATAAAAGTCCTCCCTAAAACTAAAGAAAAATTAATGTTAATGTAACAAATACGACAGGACATGACAGCATAAAAAACGAATTAATGGGGAGTATATGTAAGCTAAAAACAACAACAGAAGAAAATAACTTAAATCAAGAAAATATAAAAACAGGCTAACTATTAAATAGCGTCATAAAGGGTAGCTGCTAATAAAAGTCCTCCCTATACAGAAGGATATAATATATAAAAATATTTAACTAAAGCCAGGTAAAGTGTATCCAAACGGCAGATATTATAGCTGAATAAAACTCTTACCTCACAGAAAAAGGAATACATTATTTATAATATAAAAACAAGCTAACTACAAAATAGAAGCATAGATGCTAATTCCGGAAAACGTCGTCGCTAAAATAAAAATAATTTTATAAGGAACAAATAAAAAACAGACGAATTTCTGGAAAGATATGGCGAAAATACAGCATTAAAACACAACAGAGGGGAATTAAAAACATAAAAATAAACAGTGAATGAGAAAAACACGCTTTATATTATTGCTAACGTTAGCTAGGCTGCTAGCAGATAGCTCATCTTGCCGTTCCACCTTAAATGGTGCAGCGGTTCCATTCAGGCACCAGAATAGAACTGCTGCACCGTTTAAGGTGGAACGGGAAAATCCGAGCACGAAGCTCATTAGTAACGTAAATGTACACTAACCGAAATCATACAGATTATTCAGAACTCGGTCCAGAAAATCCTGATCCACGTCGCTCTCCGCACCGCCTTCTTCTCCTTTTCGCTTCATTTTGGTTCTGAATATATCGCTACAAAGTGGAGAACCCAGAAACTTCTGGGTTATAATCCAAAACACGTGTAACCCCGCGCAGGCTTCCGTAGTTGTAGCGCTGTGTCCACTGCCGGCCACCGTACGGAGCTTCGCGTTTCATGGAGGAAGAGAATGGCCTTGTGTTTTGAGTGACAACACCCATGTGGATCCAACAGCATTTATTTCAGCCTTGAAGAAACTCCGCTGTGCATTTAGGTGGATTTAGCTGGCTAGCCGGCTCCTCACTCATGGTTTTGCTCCCCGTCTTGAACCGGCATGGCGTCTAAAACACTGTACTCGGTGAGTAAACATGCATGAGTGACAGCTACTGTCAGTGCAGGCTGGTCACCTACCACTCCTACTACTTCCAGACTCTTGCAGTGCACTGCATGGCCCATTTCAGTGAGCTGTATTTTTCCATAGATGAATATATTTTTCCAAAAACTATTTGTTTCTCATCCCCAAACATCTGACAGCTGTTAGAAAGAGCAGCTGGGGCTGCTCTAAGACCACCTTAAATGGGTGGTACAGCAAAAATTCAGATTTGCATGGTACTTCCTTTATAGCAAGGCTGATTAATCCTGGTCCTGGAGTTCTACCACCCTCAAATTCAACTCCAAGCCTAATCAAGGACACCTGGTCCAGGTGCAGAAGGCCTTCAGAGGCATCTGAACATGGGTGGTGGATCTCCAGGACAAGGATTGGGGACCGCTGCCATATAGCGTGTGTCGTTGGGGTGTCCACAGTTTGCTTACTGGAAATATGAATCTAACACCATGAAGATTAGGGGTGACATAGACTTCCATTACATGTTTCTATAGTCTCACAGCTCGGTGGCAGCTAAGCAAACTTCAGGGAACACAGTTTGATTTTGAGCTGAACCGTTTCGGTATAGCAAGTCATTATTATTAGGAGATTACATCATAACAATGACATAGTATGTCAATATTATGAGATAGGAAGTCATATGTATAAGGTATCATTATGAGATGATACCTGTGATGCTAAGATATTATTACGTGACGCTAGGTGATTGTTAGAAGCCGGTAAGTCATAATTATAAGACATCCATTTGTGTGAGATATTGTAGTTATGTGATGCTAAGTCATTAATATGCTGTGCTAAGTCATTAAAAGGCACTAAGTCATAATTATGAGATAATATTTATGAGATATGGTTGGGATAGCTCAGTGGGTAACACCACTACTCAGGGTGCCACCTCTACATGTGGGAGACTGGGGTTCAGATCCCAGTCTGGGTGACTATGCTGAGCTACACCAATAAGAGTCCTTGGGCAAGACTCCCAACACTACGTTGGCCTACCTGTAATCAATAACCTTGTAAGTCGCTCTGGATAAGAGCGTCAGCTAAATGCCGTAAATGTAAATGTAGATATTGTAGTTATGCGGTGCTAAGTCATTAATAGTAGACACTATCTCACAATTATGAGATATTATTTTCCAGATGTGTTAGTTATGTGATGCTAAGTCATTATTAGTAGAAGTCAAAATTTGAGAAAGTAAACTTTCTCCATGTTATGCAATCATTTACAGATAGCTAGTCATAATCATGTGAGTATAAATCGTAATTATGAAATAGCATCTGATTGTTCCATGATAGTATGATGTAGATATGAGTCATTTGAAGCCTCTGAGTCACCAAGAATCTGAGAACTCATTTCTTCCACCTGGATGTCCACTGAAGACGTTCTTCAGCCGTTGTATTACTCCGTAAATGATCCTGTTATGTCCCTTGTGTGTCTTGCTTGGTAGGTCAGGGATCCAGTCCTGAAGAAGAGGGACGATTTCGAGGATATCCTCGAAGAGAGACGCAACTCTAGCGATTTGAGATATGCTCTCAGGTGCTACACGCCCGCTCTCTATAAAGGGCTGGTGCCCTGCAAAGCCAGCATCCTCAAAAGCATCGTCCTGCAGTCTGACTCGCTGCAGTATGTCATCGGCCAGGTAAAACCGCTGCTCATGAACAAGCGTCTAGAGTGTGAGGCCCCAGAGTCAGCCTCAGAGTCAGGGCTTTTTCAGCAGGCCTACATTCAGGTTGATCTAAACTCTCTCTCCATGTCTAGGTCTCGGCGGAGTGTGGCGAGTCTCGGGAGGCAGTTCAGGAGGAGGCGTCCCTGGTGCTGGAGGAAATGGCCCACCGCCTGCAGCTCGGCACCATCCGCTTCTTCGCCTTCACGCTCAGCAAGGCCTTCAAAGCGATTTTCCGCAGCGTGTGCGTCAACGAGGAGGGCATTCAGAGAGTGAGTCCAGCAGCTGATGACAGTCTTACAGTGGATAGGCAAATGCCCATTGCTCAGGGCCCTGTGTATATACATCCGTGTATCTACACTTACCCCGTTCTTCAGTGATCAGGACCCCCACAGGACCACCACAGAGCAGGTATTATGTGGGTGGGGGATCATTCTCAGCACTGCAGTGACACTGATGGTGCTGTGTTAGTGTGCTGGTGTGAGTGGGCCGGACACAGAAGTGCTGCTGGACACCTCAGTGTCACTGCTGGACTGAGAATCGTCCACCAACCAAAAGTATCCGGCTGCCAACAGCGTCCTGTGGGCAACGTCCTGTGGGCAGCGTCCTGTGGGCAGCGTCCTGTGGGCAGTGTCCTGTAGCCAGCGTCCTTTGGGCCGCCTCCTTTGGGCAGTGCCATGTTGCCCGCGTCCTGTGGGCGGCGTCCTGTGGGCGGCGTCCTGTGGGCAGCGTCCTGTGGGCAGCGTCCTGTGACCACTGATTAAGGACTAGAGTATGACCAACACTGCACTGTGCAGCAGCAGATGAGCTATCATCTCTGACTGTCCATCTACAAGGTGGACCAGCAAGGTGGAAGTGTCTAATAGAGTGGACAGTGATTGGACACAGTGTCTAAACACTCCAGCAGCACTGCTGTGTCCGATCTACTCGTGTTGTGCCTAATAATGCCCTGTATGTGTCCCTCCGATCCCACTAATGTTTAAAGGCAATACTTTTATTTTATTTTTTTAGGGACCAAAACCTCAAAATCAATATCTCAGGTCTTCTATCTGCTCATATGTCAATAACTTCAGACGCCTGGTTCCTGTCACCTCCTCTGTGAGCTACTTTACATTTGCAGACCTCCTTTAGATATGAGCGTTTAGTGAGCGAGAGTGACACCTTGTGGGGATCTGAAGTGATTTATGTAGGGTTTATATTGGTACTAAAGATAAGCATGCGAGCTACAACACTCGTCTAGCACTGGTGATATATACACTAGCATTGCACGTGCACCCCTGTGAGGCTGTGCTGGGGTCAGTGTTTATGTGCACTTGTGCATATGACTGCTTTATATAATCCCTGGTGTCTGCTTCTATCTGTATTGTGTACCATTCTGGAGATGCGGAGTTATTGATATTGACCAGCCGGTTGAGTCAGTTAATAGGCTAGCTTAATGTATTCATTGCCTGATTGGTAACGGTTGATGTGTATTGGTTATTGATTCCAGCTTCAGCAGGCCATTCAGGAGCACCCAGTGGTTCTTCTGCCCAGTCACCGCAGCTACATGGATTTCCTGATGATGTCCTACATTCTCTACACATACGACCTGGCTCTGCCCGTCATCGCCGCAGGAATGGGTGTGTATATGTACCTGACTCGGGTTATTTTACTTGGTTCAGAGATCGACATGCTGTAAAGGCTGGCAGTTCTGCACCCTGTGTGTGCCCTCTGGATGCCTCCTGTTTGTCTTGTGTGTCCTCGGTGTGTGCTTTGTCTGTCTACTTTGTAGCCATTGTGTGTCCTCTATCTGTTGTCTATGTGTGCTATGTCCTCTGTGTGTCCCCTGTCTACTATCTGTGTGTCCACTGTGTGTCCTCTGTATATTGTCTTTGTGTCATCTGTCTATTACCTGTATTTCCCCTGTGTGTCTCCTATGTGTCCCCTGTGTGTCCCCTGTGTGTCTCCTATGTGTCCCCTGTGTGTCCCCTGTGTGTCCCCTGTGTGTCCCCTGTGTGTCCCCTGTGTGTCCCCTGTGTGTCCCCTGTGTGTCCCCTGTGTGTCCCCTGTGTGTCCCCTGTGTGTCCCCTGTGTGTCCCCTGTGTGTCCCCTGTGTGTCTCCTATGTGTCCCCTGTGTGGCCCATGTGTCTCTCCTATGTGTCCCCTGTGTGTCTCCTATGTGTCTCCTATGTGTCTCCTATGTGTCTCCTGTGTGTCCCCTGTGTGTCTCCTATGTGTCCCCTGTGTGTCCCCTGTGTGTCCCCTGTGTGTCTCCTATGTGTCCCCTGTGTGTCGCCTGTGTGTCCCCTGTGTGTCCCCTGTGTGGCCCATGTGTCTCTCCTATGTGTCCCCTGTGTGTCTCCTATGTGTCCCCTGTGTGTCTCCTATGTGTCCCCTGTGTGTCTCCTATGTGTCCCCTGTGTGTCTCCTATGTGTCCCCTGTGTGTCTCCTATGTGTCCCCTGTGTGGCCCATGTGTCTCTCCTATGTGTCCCCTGTGTGTCGCCTGTGTGTCCTCTGCGGCCCAGCCCTGGTGAGTTTAAGGTTCTGTTTGGTCACGGGGGGATGCAGGTGGTCTAAACTGCTGTTTTGTTTCAGATTTTATGAGCATGAAGGTCGTCGGAGAGATGTTGCGGATGTCCGGAGCGTTTTTTATCCGCCGCTCATTCGGAGGTGACAAACTCTACTGGGCTGTCTTCTCAGAGTATGTGAAGACCATGCTGAGGGTAAGACATTCCTATCCATCCACCCATCCGTGCAGTCAATCATACAATAAGGACAAATCCCACAGAAGAGCTCAGTTGTACCTTTGTTAAATATATAAAGTACCTTTATGTCCTTTTATTTATGAGCACCTTCATGTTAAAGCATCAGTAACACCAGATTTAAAAACTTACGTTAATATATACGGTTTAATTAGATTGTAAGGTTGGTTCACGTTTGTGCTCTGGTGAACCCGGAGAGCATACGGACTGGAGACTAAAGGAGAACAAGGTTTAGATATGATCATTATTGAGATATAGGTTATGTAATATTAATGGAACACTTTTTCTAAAGATATATTATTCAGTAACTTTTCTAAATTACTCAGCTTTTCATTAATTACTAGAAAGTGCCCTGTAAATGAATTAAGCCATAAGTATGAATTATTTATTACTTTATTATTCATTAAAATTACTATAGCAGTATGACATTGTTTACGAAATTTATATTATGGAGAAGCTAACTTACTCCTTAAGAATTCAGATGGCCAAATTCTGCCAAATTTGGTCTAAGTGGCAAGTATACATAAGACCCCGGCGACCAGGTTTTTAATAATTCTTTTTTCATCTTGCTTAATGAACATGCTTCCCCCCAACTTTCCCTTTTTTTTTTTTTTTTAATTTCCTTTTTTTCTCACTCACCATTTCCTTTCCATTTTCTCCTACACTCTCTCCCTTCTCTCCCTTTTTTCTGCCGCTCTTTTGCCTTTTTGTCTGTTATATCTCTCTCTTACTGTCTCTCCTCTCATTCTCTCCCTCTCTCTTTCTGTTTTCCTTTTTGGCTTTTTCTTTCTCTTTGTTTCTCACCATACATTTGTTTCTTTCTCTCTCTCTGCCTCTTTTACTCTCTCCATCTTCCCACTTTCACATTCCCCTTTTACACTCATCATTCTCTCCTATCTCTTTCTCTGACTCTCTCTCCCACTTTTTATCGGTCTCTCTCTCTCTCTCTCTCTCTCTCTCTCTCTCTCTCTCTCTCTCTCTCTCTGTCTTATTGTTGTTTTTTTTTTTTGTTGTTGTTTTTTGTTTTGAAATGTACATAGTTTCTAAGATACCAGTTTGCAAGGAAGGTCAGAGATTTCCATGTTTCCTAAGTGGTAGTGATATCACAATATGCTTACCATAAGAAAAGCAAGGACTAGAAAAGAGGCAATTAGTTACATAAATCTACAAGCATTGAAACCAAAGCACCTGAATAGATCTATATTGGAACTGTCCTTAGATAATAAGAATTGAGGTGCTAATGGATGATTGCAATTGTAATTTGATATTGTCAAATGGCCTTTTTCCAAAAAAAAAATTACTATATCAGAGATGAACACATCGGACCATGGTCTGAACGGCTTGCTGTCTGTTGCTTTGTCCATGTTGGGCTAAGTGAATTTGTTTCTCCAGTTGCTTTTGTGTATGGAATATTACCGGTTTAAGATTTCATGATATTCATCATGCTTGGATATTGGACATGCACCCACAGTGTACATGTGATGTTATAATTCCCATCATACACTCATCATCAAAAGACCAGTTGCACACCTAGCTGCACCCAGAAGGACTCTTGAATGAAACTTGGTGGGTAGGTTCGGTCAGCACAGTGGTCAGCACCAAGATGAACTCACGTCCAGAAGGCCTGGTGTCACTCCACCTCCACCCCTACCGCACCATCTGCAGGAACTGTGTGAGGATGTTCAAGCTGCATGGGATGGATTATCACAGGACACCATTAGGAACCTCTACAGCTCCATACCGAGACGTCTGGCTTGTTGGGTTAGCAAACATGGCGGCCCAACACCATACTGAGAGACAGACTTCTGTATGTGTAGCTCAATAAATATTGATCATATCAGCCTAAATTTATCATCAGTTATTGATCCTGGTCACCTTTACCTTCCTTGTTCCTCCGTGTGGGTGCTGCTGTTCTTTTGAGGATGAGTGTGGATCAACATCTGGATCATCAGCTGATCGTTTGTCAGTGTTTGAGCTCTAACGCTTCCTCATCTGTTGAATTCCACAGAACGGATACGCACCAATCGAGTTCTTCCTGGAAGGAACGCGAAGCCGAACAGGGAAATCTCTGACACCTAAGACAGGTAATCTGATACCATCTCCATAACGCGCTCTGCGTGAAGGGTGTAAAGCGGCGCCTCGCTCCAGCGCCTGTCCCGTCTGCCGGTTTGACAGAGGGCCCTTGCTGACTCCTGCATAATATCACGCAGCGTCGAGCCTTCCGCCCGGTTTCACTCCGGCTCATTTTTTCCCTGCTCCCTCACAAATAAATGGGAGGTGACAGGGAAAGGCTTTTCCACCGCGTGGAGGCCTGTGGCAGCTGCCCGCTCCACCTCTGAATGAAATTTTAGAACAGTTGCACAATCGAATCCCGGCTGCTGATTTAATGGCTCTGTCTTATTTATGGGTGGGGAAGTTTAAGGTGACGAGCCAAACTCGGAGAGGTTCGGCGGGATCGGCCATCGATCAGAGCCAGAGGAGGAAACGAGCCCCATCCATCTGAACACCTGTATCTGTCAGATTTGTGTCAGACAAACTAATACTGTCTCTCCATTCTCTCTCTCTCTCTCTCTCTCTCTCTCTCTCTCTCTCTCTCTCTCTCTCTCTCTCTCTCTCTTACTCTCTTTCTTACTCACCATTCTCTCTCCATTTTCTCTCTCTCTCTCTCTCTCTCTCTCTCTCTCTCTTTCACACACTCACTCACTTTCTTACTCGCCATTCTCTCTCTCTCTCTCTCTCTCCCTCTCTCACATACACACACTCACCACTCTCTCCTTGACTCTTTTTCCATTTTTTCTCTATCTCTCTATCATTTTCTCTCTCTCTCTCTCTCTCTCTCTCTCTCTCTCGGACTCACACTCATTCTCTCATACTTGACCTCTCTCTCTCTCTCACTCATTCTCTCATTCTCGGCCTCCCTATTCCATTCTCTCCCATATTTTTTCTCTCACTCTTTTTCTGACTTTTTTCTGACGTTCTTTTGTCATTTTGTCTGTTATCTCTCTCTTACTGTCTCTCCTCTCTTTCTCTCTCTCTCTCTTTCTGTTTTTCATTCTCTATCCTTTCCCTATCTGTGTTCTTCTCTTCATTCTTTCTCTTTCTATTTTCTTTGTTTTTCACCGTACATTTATTTCCTTTTCTCTCTGTGTGTCTCTCTCTCTTTCTCTCTCTGTGTCTCTCTTTTACTCTCTCCATCTTCCCATTTTCACCTTCCCTCTTTCACACTCTTCATTCTCTTTCTCTTGTCCACTTTTTATCGTTCTCTCTCTCTCTCTCTCTCTCTCTCTCTCTCTCTCTCTCTCTCTCTCTCTCTCTCTTTCTCTCTCTCTCTTTCTCTTTCTCTCTCTCTCTTTCTCTTTCTCTCTCTCTCTCACTCTCTCAGGTCTGTTGAATATAGTGATGGAGCCGTTTTTTAAAGGTGAAGTATTCGATGTTAACCTGGTTCCGGTCAGTATCAGCTATGAGAGGGTTCTGGAGGAGTCTCTTTACGCTCGAGAGCTGCTCGGAGTGCCCAAACCCAAAGAGTCCACGTCTGTAAGTCTTTAATAGTAAATCAGTATTAACACTCAAACCTTTTATTGGACTGAGTTTATATTAATATTAATATAATTAATATAATATTAATTCAGCTGTGTTATCTTGGTCTGGTCTTCTCTCTCTCTCTCTCACTCTCACTCTCTCTCTCTTTCTTTCAGGGTCTGTTGAAGGCTCGACGGATCCTCAGTGAGGATTACGGGAGCATGCATGTGTATTTCGGTCACCCCGTGTCTGTACGCAGTTTAGCTCAGGGACACATCAACCGCTCCCACTACAACCTGCTGCCCAGGTGATACAGCACTGCTACAATATCTTCCACATAGAGACACATAGAGGAGTGAGGGTCAGTATGGCTGTGGATTAAACACATAGAGGAGTGAGGGTCAGTACGACTGTGGATTAAACACATAGAGGAGTGAGGGTCAGTACGACTGTGGATTAGACACATAGAGGAGAGAGGGTCAGTACGACTGTGGGTTAGACACATAGAGGAGTGAGAGTCAGGATGATTGTGGATTAGACACATAGAGGAGAGAGGATCAGGATGATTGTGGATTACTCACATAGAGGAGTGAGGGTCAGTACGACTGTGGATTAGACACATAGAGGAGAGAGGGTCAGTACGACTGTGGATTAGACACAGTCAGGATGATTGTGGATTAGACACATAGAGGAGAGAGGATCAGGATGATTGTGGATTAGACACATAGAGGAGTGAGGGTCAGTACGACTGTGGATTAGACACATAGAGGAGAGAGGGTCAGGATGACTGTGGATTAGACACATAGAGGAGTGAGAGTCAGGATGATTGTGGATTAGACACATAGAGGAGAGAGGGTCAGGATGACTGTGGGTTAGACACATAGAGGAGTGAGAGTCAGGATGATTGTGGATTAGACACATACAGGAGAGAGGGTCAGGATGATTGTGGATTAGATACCATTGAGAATTGCAGGATTAGCATAACTCCTGGTTCCGGATGGGAAGCAGGCAGAGGATGTAATGTTTCTCTTGTGTTCAGGCATATTCCCCAGAGGCCAGCTGAAGACACTCAGGCGTTTGTGAACGATGCTGCGTTCCGGTTGGTACGTCTGCAGGAGGAGAACATGGTGCTGAAGCCGTGGGTTCTCATCGCCATGCTGCTACTGCAGAACCGAGATGGGATGGACCTGTCCTCACTGACCGAACAGGCCGACTGGCTCAGGCGCCTCACTCTGACCTTTGGGGCGTTTTTAGACTGGCCCGGTAGGAAGCGTTCAGTCGCTGCTGTAACACTGTGTTACGTGTTATTGATTTTCATTAGATCCAATAATACGAGTAGTAGTTATTCCTGATATATTCCTGGTCTCTCTCTCTCCCTTTCTCTCTCTCTCTCACTCCCTCTCTCTCCCAATCTCTCTCTCTCTTTCTATCTCTGTCTCTCTCACTCTCTCTCTCTCCCAATCTCTCTCTCTCTCTCTATCTCTGTCTCTGTGTCTCTCTCTCTCTCTCTCTCTCTCTCTCTCTCTCTCGCTCTCTCTCTCTCTCTCACTCCCTCTCTCTCCCAATCTCTCTCTCTCTTTCTATCTCTGTCTCTGTGTCTCTCTTTATCTCTTTCTCTCTCTCTCTCTCTCTCTCTCTCTCTCTCCCTTTCTCTCTCTCTCTCACTCCCTCTCTCTCCCAATCTCTCTCTCTTTCTATCTCTGTCTCTGTGTCTCTCTCTCTCTCTCTCTCTCCCTTTCTCTCTCTCTCTCACTCCCTCTCTCTCCCAATCTCTCTCTCTCTTTCTATCTCTGTCTCTGTGTCTCTCTCTCTCACTCCCTCTCTCTCTCTTTCTATCTCTGTCTCTCTCACACTCTCTCTCTCTCCCAATCTCTCTCTCTCTCTCTCTCTCTCTCTCTCTCTCTCTCTCTCTCTCTCTCTCTCTCTCTCTCTCTCTCTCTCACTCTCACTCACTCACTCACTCACTCACTCACTCACTCACTCTCATCTCTCTCTCTCACTCACTCTCTCTCCCTATCTCTCTCTTTCTCTCTCTCTCTCTCTCTCTCTCTCTCTCTCTCTCTCTCTCACTCACTCTCTCTCTCTTTCTATCTCTGTCTCTCTCACACTCTCTCTCTCTCCTAATCTTTCTCTCTATCTCTCTCTCTCTCTCTCTCTCTCTCTCACGCACTCACGCACTCACTCTCATCTCTCCCTCCCTTTCTCTGTCTTTCTCTCTCTCTCTCTCTCTCTCTCTCTCTCTCTCTCTCTCTCTCTCTCTCTCTCTCTCTCTCTCTATCTCTCTCTCACTTTCATCTCTCTCTCTCTAATCCTCGTTCTTTTATTCTTATCTTCTCTGTGAACCTCTCCTTCATCCCTTCTCTCTGCCTCTCTATTTTTCACCCCATTTTCTTTATTTCGTCATCCCCTTTCTCCCTCTGTCTGTCTTTCATTCGCATTGATCTCTCTCTCCCTCTCTTTCTGTTTCTGTCTGTCTCTCTCTTATTCTCTCTCTTCCTCTCTCTCACTCTTTCATACTCACTCTTTTCCTCTCAGATGGTGAACCCTGCAGTAAGGTGGTCAGCTCCAGCCTGGTGCTCCATAAGAACCTGGTGTGTGTGTCGGGAGGCCGCGTGCGACTAGTCGTTGCCGAGCCGACGGGGGCGGAGTCGACAACAGAAGAGGCGGAGTTTAACCGGGCTGTCAGTGTGCTCTCCTGCGCCTCCTACAGGAATCAGATACTGCACCTGTTCGTACGGCCAGCGCTGCTCGCTGTGGCCATGCAGACGGCTAACTCCAACAGGAGAGGTGAGCGCGAGCGTGCATCTAAATGAGGAAGGTGAAGCAGTGTGGAGGTAAACTTCACCTCCACGTTTTACAAGTTAATGAGTGGAGCCAGCACTTCGTGAATGGTTTTAGAGGTTTCATTGTGAGACATACTAACAATTCAGGATGGATCTTCTCGCTGACTGACCCAACAGACTATCTTTGCCCTCCATGAGTCATTGGCAGACGGCTGCACCACACAGACCCTTATGACGGCTGTCCTCAACACCATGTCATTGTCTCCAATGACTGCAATGGTGCCAGACTGTCATGGAGTGACGCGTCCCGCTTTTGTCTTGGTGGAGCCGACCAACGAATCCATGTGTGTGGAGGCACCGTGGTCAGCGCCGAGATGAACGGTTTGTTGTCACACATCCAGAAGGCCTGGTGTCACTCCACCTCCACCCCTACC
>JAMWET010004601.1:0-15000 GCA_024036415.1 Prochilodus magdalenae | reverse complement strand
GCAGCATTATGGGTGACATACCAGAGTTCAAAAGAGGACAAACTGTTGGTGCACGTCTTGCTGGCGCATCTGTGACCAAGACAGCAAGTCTTTGTGATGTATCAAGAGCCACGGTACCACATCCAACAGGATTAACTGTGGACGCAAGAGGAAGCTGTCTGAAAGGGATGTTCGGGTGCTAACCCGGATTGTATCCAAAAAACATAAAACCATGGCTGCCCAACTGACGCTGTATTGGCCGCAAAAGGAGGCCCTACACCATACTAATAAATGATTGTGGTCTAAAACCAGGTGTTTCAGTTTCATTGTCCAACCCCTGTATATGTTTTGCAATCTTGAAAAAACATTTGTTATGATGATTATATAATTATAACTCAAATCTTAAAAAAGCAGAAGAACTTTTTATCCACAGAAAACTAAGCTTCCATCGGCCCATGCTAAAGTTTTTATGTTGCATGTTTGTTTTTGTTGTAATGTGTTAAAGGAATAATTAGAAAATGATGTTTTGCTGCTGTCAGAAACAAAACATTGTATCTCCAAAACAGTAACTGAACAGGAGAAGGGAAAAATGTACCTTATTTAAATGCAAGTCAATGGAACCAGAATTCGTTCTGATCTTTTTATCACCAAATGTACACACAGTTTAATGGCGTTTATGAATGCTGTTAAAAACTAAAAAAAAAAAAAAAAAATCCACCAAAATGGCGATTCAAAGTTTTCTTTTGAGAACAGTGATATGTAAGTTTGTCCCGTGTGGACCACAGCTTAGCTAATTTTCCCCTTCCAACAATACTTGTCATTTTACCAGGGCCATTCCAACTTTGGGGCCCGACCGTATGTACCCAGGCTGTCCCTGCACAAGAGTGCAGTTTGCTCCTTATGACCCAGTTTTCTAGAGTCTCTGCCACCGAAGAGAACAGCGCTAGCGTGCTAACAGGCGTTACTTTGCTGTGCTAATCTCAGCTTGTTTACTTTTTGCTCTGCTTCCTCTCTCAGGGGGTAAAATGCCTACCCAGAAACCTGTCCTCGCTCGGCTGTGAACACGAACACGCGCACACACACTCCTCTCGGCGCGTGGAGAGCAAGCCTGAACCGCCTTCATTACCATAATGGCAAATTTCGCAAAGCGCCGTGGCTTTGCCGACTACAAAGACTGTTTGTCATCGAGCTTTAAAAAGACTTCACGGGTTCACCATCTGGGACACGCTCTCTACGATATGGGCCTCTCCTCCTCTCTCTGTCACACTCTCTCTCTCTTCCTCTTCTATCTGTCTCTGTCTCTCTCTCCCTCTTCTGCTTTAAACATGTCTCTTAGAAGGATTCCTCCTGTGTGATCAAGCCCCGCTGTCTTTAATTCCTGTCGTTCTTTGAGGTCTTCCCAGCCCTCTCTAATAGGACAGGGCCCATGTAGACTGCACTGCAGATATCTTGGCACGTGAGAGCTCTTAAAGGAAGGTAATACTGTATATGTAATATTTCTCAGTCTGAGGTCTTTATACATTAGAACAGTATACAGTCGTATGGAGAAGTTTGGTTGCTCCCATCAGATTACACGTTTTGTTGATTTAGGTCAACACAGCTGGTGGGAAAAAAGGAAGCATAAATAAAAAAATGAGCCATAACTTTTGCACAGATGTGCCACCTTTGCCATATTTTTATGTTTCATTTAAGGTCAACAAAATGCAGTTTGACCATGGGGCACCAAAACTTTTGCCTATAACTGTATTTCCATATTATATATTTCTAATTTGCGTACATATATCAAGTGCAATTATCTTTCTCTCCTGAATAATTTTGGCTCATTTCAAATGATATATTGCTGCTGTCCAATAAAAAAAAAAAAAAAAAAAAAAAAAAAATATATATATATATATATATATTTTTATTGGACTGCAGCAATATATATGTATATATATATGTGTGTGTGTAATATATATATATATATATATATATATATATATATATATATATATATATATATTTTTTTTTTTTTATTGGACAGCAGCAATATATCATTTGAAATGAGCCAAAATTATTCAGGAGAGAAAGATAATAATAGAAAGATATAATTCAAATGATTATATATAAATATAGGTATTATATATATATATATATATATATATATATATATATATATATATATATATATATATATATATATATATATATATATATTTAAAAAAAAAAAAAAAAAAAAAAAAAAAAAATATATATATATATATATATATATATATATATATATTAAAAAAAAAAAAAAAAAAAAAAAAAAAAAAAAAAAAATAAATATATATATATATATATATATATATATATATATATATATATATATATATATATATAAATACCTATATTTATATATAATCATTTGAACCCTGCACATGCCCTTTGCATAATGTGAATGGACCAATGGAAATGCTTCAGGTGCTCAGAATGAAAACCTCTTGACATAAACTTGCACCTAAGCTTGGTAATGTTTTTGCCCACATCTGTCACGTTACCATTTTGTTCCAATACGAAAAGTAAAACAATAAGGCTGAATAATCTTATAGAACCAGTATTACAGCCCCACGTTAAGCCTACGACTAGTCTAGGAAGAATTTCCACTTGT
Organism: Prochilodus magdalenae; assembly: GCA_024036415.1. Lineage (NCBI taxonomy): Eukaryota > Metazoa > Chordata > Actinopteri > Characiformes > Prochilodontidae > Prochilodus > Prochilodus magdalenae. Next base: position 12,392 of record JAMWET010004601.1, on the reverse strand, counting down.
ATTTCTCCATTGATAATGATACCTAGTCTGGGATTAGGCTTAATCCGTAGGAAAAAGGTACATAACCATATGTTATCTCCATATGAGAAATATTACATAAATTGCACGCCTTTAAAGATGCTGCGCTGCTCTTCTTTCTGTCCTCCATCACTTTTTATTGCCTTCCCACCGTGTCTAAGACACGTGGACCCGAGAAGACAGCACTTTTGCTCCACACTGTACTGTCTTGGCCTTTTTGGGTTTGGCCATATTTCCTTTCGGTTGTTGTTTTCTCCTTGCACACTTTATTTATTTGCTTGTATTGTTTTCTTTGCATGTCAGCAGTGTTATGTTTGGGATCAGGATCTTTGTTTTTCTTTGAGAAATGTTACATACAAAGTCATCCTGGCTTTATTCACTCAATTTTGAATAGTATAAATCTACGCCAAGCATTTATCGATCCTACTGCCATTCTCTTTGGTATCATTCAGTTGGATGAGCAAAGTAACCAAATACGATTTCGGAGGGACACCGGATGTTTACATGTGCTTAGTTATGTGTACCTTCTCTTAATAGAAAGCTGCAGAAACAAAGAACCCTAGTTTTTATACTGTAACGCAGCATATGCAAACAGCTTAAGAGAAAGTGTTGTTGGTGGGGGGTTTGTTCTAGATCGTTGGTACTCAAGCTAGTTTATGTTTCACTTTAACGCCCTGGATAAAGACCATATTTCCTGAGCTTCATGAGACGTAAAAGACTGAGATGACTTTGGAAGAAAGTGAAGCTCGTTATGCAATTGGGTGGATGTTTGTGTCTCAGTAAAACTCCATCTGGATGACGTTGAGTTTAAACGATACAGCTGCAAAGGACAGCCTGGCTGATGTAATCTAATACATGATGAACCGTTTAGAGAGTGGTTGGTTGGTGTGGGGATCAGGGGAGGATTGTTCAGCTCAAACACACCCAGTAGGCCCGAGTCATATACATTAGACAAACAGCAAATGACTTCTTAATTATCTTCACAATTCAGTCATCGTATATAATGTAAATGTCATGACTAGATTACGCAGAAACTGTCAATCAAAACTTCCTTGGAATATATAAGTGTATTACAGGGAGGTGAAATTGTGTGACTTTGCTTTGTCTGCTCTAGAAAGCCAGACATAACAAAGTCCAGTTCAGCTGAAGTGCTGTTACTCACCGAGCTCTACCCACCTTTAAGCTCTTTCTGCCATGAGCAAACTTTACAGAACACTGTCAGAAATCCCATTTAAATCCACTTAATGACAAGCTATACTGCACAATGAGATGTGGTCAAAATACCTATATTTAGAGTGCCCTGTCATGTACACAGTGATACTTGAACTGCGACCTTAGACTGTCTTGTAATTTGATATAAATGTACATATCTGAACCGAATATATATATATATATATATATATATATATATATATATATATATATATATATATATATATATATATATATATGTAAAATACATAATACATCTGTATGTATGTATATATAAATATATACATACATACAGGTACTTATATATATGTGTGTGTGTGTGTGTGTGTGTGTATATATATGTATATATGTATATGTATGTATGTATATACCTAAAATACCTATATTTAGAGTGCCCTGTCATGTACACAGTGATACTTGAACTGCGACCTTAGACTGTCTTGTAATTTGATATAAATGATTTTTATAAATGTACATATATATATATATATATATGTATATATTTATATATATGTATATATGTGTAATACATAATACATCTGTATGTATGTATATATAAATATATACATACATACAGATACTTATATGTGTATAACAGATACATATATATATATGTATGTATGTGTGTGTATATATATATATATATGTATATATATATATATATATATATATATATATATATATATATATATATATATATATATATATATATATATATATATATATATATATATATATATACACACACACATACAGATATTTACATATACATCGTGAAAGGTCAGAAACCACTACGAAATTAGACACCATGCTACCGCTAGCACACTTGCTGGTAATAAGTATTTGTTAAGTAAGTACATACACATACATATATTAGCAGATCTTAATTAATAACATTACTTACTTAACAAATATTAATTACCAGCAATAGTGCTAGCATTAACATGGTGTCTAATTCCGTAGTGGTTTCTGACCTTTCACAAACATAGTCCATTTCAAATCAGAAGCTAAATGATTTGTCGCAGTGCCTAAACAAAGATCGTCACCATTTCTTCCTTGCATAGTCCCCTACATGTTAGACACCTGCAGGGCTACGTTGCATTTGTCCCCTCCTGCAATTAACTTGAGCTCCAAATGAGGTTAGACATACGACTTTGACTTTCAAAAGGATGTCCATTGGAGCTGTATCAGTTAAGCACTTCTGTCATATGAGCCTGTTTACACTCTACTTTTGCCATATTTGATTTTTTTAAGAATGTAAGGGTCTGTATGAGTTCGGTGTCTCGTGTTGGGCCACTCTGAGAGTTGTGTGTTTTAGGACGTGCGTTGGGTGTATGAATCCATGTGTTCCCCAGATGTTCCCCGTAATTACAGCTTCTCCTGTATATTAGAGTATATGTTAGTTGCGCAGTACCCATGTTTGAGAAGCGGCTTTGAGCGTACAGTCTTCATCATCGATTCATTCACCCTTTAATGTTTGGATATGATGAGATGTATCTACTTTTCGCAAAAATCAGTTTGAGAGTTTTAACCTTTGTGTTTATTACATGAAGGTTAGAGATCAAAGCTGGGGCACATACTGACCACTTTGAGCATACAGATATGCTTTTTGAATGGACGGTTGTTTGAAGATTTCTGTTTTTAATAAGGCCTTTTCTGAACTTTACATCCAAGCTTTTTAAGAGGCTTACTGGGATCTTCTAATGGGCTTGTTCGAGCTCAAGATCCACATTACCCAGAAACAAATAGCAATGCTCTGATTGTGCTAAGTGTGACTTAAATCATAATTAATTAATTAATTAATTAATGTCCCAAACTGGAGGTATGGTTCTGGGAAAAACTTTGGAATGAAAGATACATGATGGCACTAAATCCTTGAATATCTGAACCTTACGTATCATTGACATTAGCATGCCATACACACAACATAGATTGTATATAGGGGTAACAAGTCAGGTTACCCCTACTGGTAATTATGATGTCATTAATGTTAATAGCAGTAGACTTTAGCATGTAACATGCTGTCTTAACTTTGTTGATAGGGGTGGAAGTCACTGGAAGCCCCATGATGTGATATCATTGTTGGGATTTTGCAATATGCCTAGTATTGCAATAATGTAGATCACAATATATTGATTTATTACCTTTTTCAATTGGAAATTATGTTTATTTTGACAGTTTGTGTGCTTATAGTCAAAATTCATGTAGTAATAATAATAATAATAATAATAATAATAATAATAATAATAAAATATCGATACTGAGCAGTATTGCAATATTGATACGATATTGGCAAACACAATATCCCAATAATGAGCTGTATCGATTCCCCCTTCACCCCTAATCAGTCAATACCTAGTCAATGCTGCCTGCCATGACAGGTTTATGGCATGCTCATGTCAATGGTATGTATCAGAGTGCATCATGTCAAGGTTCTTCAAACTTCTAATTCATAAAAATGGCTCTTCAAAGCAAACATCCACTATAGGTGGCTCCTTTATGGCGTCACCCCCAGAGAGCATGCTTATATTTCAGAGTGTGGTTTCCTAATAGTTGCTGAGCCATGCAGGCCATGCCAGTTACTGGTTATTGGATACTTGCCATTAACATATGAGTTCTTATCCTAAAGTTTAAGGGGTTAACAATGTGAGGTTTCAGCCCAGGTTTACAACTGCAGAATGCCGAACCACTCCATACCTGTGAAAGTCCTACGAGGGCAGCAAGGTTTTGTGTTGTCTGGTTTAGAAAGCCAGACATAACAATCCCAGATAGTTCTTGGCTGAAATCTATCCAGAAACCTATAAAAGCAGAGACCTCGGCCTGCTATAGCTCACCAAACTGACCGATCCATGACTAGAGGAGCTTTACAGAACATCCCGTTCAGCAGTTACACAGCACACAGCATTAAGGTTACAGTTACAGGTAAATGCCATGCTAGGGAGTTATGCACCTGTGGCTATGCTAAGCTAACAGTGTCAGATTAACCGCCAAGCTAACATGACAAGAAACAGAGTTTCTCATTAGGGTATGTCAGGCTTCTCTATATGTTCTCTAAAGCTTGTCTAACCTTGCAACAGCAGAACCCATTTGTGTGTGGAGCTTAGATAGGGCAGTCCCTGGGTAAACCCCTCATTTCTCAGCTGTTCTTCTGAGCACTTAATGTTCAGTAGCTGTTATGAAACTGATGTGTAAGTTCTGAAGTTGAAAAGGTGAGAGATGAAAGTCGAGCAGGGGTGAAATGATCTAATGGGGTCCAAAGATGGGGGCCACTGTAATGCATTTACCTACACAGTTGTGTCTGGAACTACTTACGTCACGTTCATTATCCCTCAGGACCTCGTAAAAAGGTGTTTCCACTAATGTTTTTAAAAAGGAATATGTGGAGTTTAATCGCTCGGATGTAAACACAGATATTTTGAGTGGTTCTAACTTTGATTTCTTTACAGTGATGGTGAATGGAGCCAAGGGCTGTGATGTATGTAACACAAGTATACAAGTATAGACGCTGTATTGACTATCCAAAGTAGCAGCACACTGTTCTATAGTCTGTAGTTTGTATATGTAATGATGACAAATGGTAAAAAAAATATATATAGCATATCTCTCTCTCTCTCTCTCTCTCTCTCTCTCTCTCTCTCTCTCTCTCTGTCTCTCTCTCTTTCTATCTCTCTCTCTCTTTCTCTTTCTCTTTCTCTTTCTCTTTCTCTTTCTCTTTCTCTTTCTTTCTCTTTCTCTTTCTTTCTCTCTCTCTCTTTCTTTCTTTCTCTCTCTTTCTTTCTTTCTTTCTTTCTTTCTTTCTTTCTTTCTCTCTTTCTTTCTTTCTTTCTTTCTCTCTCTTTCTTTCTCTCTTTCTTTCATTCTCTCTCTCTCTCTCTTTATTTCTCTCTTTTTCTTTCTCTCTCTCTCTTTCTTTCTCTCTCTCTTTCTCTCTCTTTCTTTCTCTATCTCTTTCTCTCTCTCTCTCTCTTTCATTTTTTCTTTCTTTCTTTCTTTCTTTCTTTCTCTCTTTCTTTCTCTTGCTCTCTCTCTCTCTCTCTCTCTCTCTCTTTCTTTCTCTTTCTCTCTCTCTGTCTCTCTGTCTGTCTCTGTCTCTCTCTCTCTCTTTCTCTCTCTCTCTCTCTCTCTCTCTCTCTCTCTCTCTCTCTCTCTCTCTCTCTCTCTCTCTCTCTCTCTCTCTCTCTCTCTCTCTCTCTCTCTCTCTCTCTCTCTCTCTCTCTTATATAAGTATACAAATATATAAATAGACATTTTTCTTTAGAATATCCTCCATACGATGTTCAGATTGTGCCTTTTCCTCTATGTATATATCATAACCTCTTACCTTAGGCCTAAACACAACGTAACAGCTTTCTGTGAGGAAGCTTCCAGAGGCATTAACAAGCTGTTTGGACGTTCGGTTCCACTGTGAACAGTTCTGAGTTTGTCTAGAGCGAATCATCTCACATCAAACCACTCTGAATCACTTTGTTTACATCTGACTGATCTAATTATACAGACGTTGGTGGACTTCTCCTTTATATAATAGCTTGTCCTTTTGCCAAAGTTTGTGTTGTTTCAGTTCTGTTCGCTCTTTTTTCTTCTTTTGTGTGTTTCTAGCATTAACGATGATGAGTCTAATTTCATGGGTTGGCAGCGTTTGTCTAATGAATAATGATTATACGGTGATAATGATTGTGTGTGTGTGTGTTTGATATTAAATCTGTAATGACAAGATTAAAGTTTGATAATCAGAACATTGGACTGGAGATTTAATGTGGCTTGAAAAAGCCTTTTCAGTACTGTGGAAATCTTTTTTAAATTCTGTCATGCAGGAATTCGCCTCTAGATGGCAGGCCGATACCTTCTTTTCCCCCACAATCATAAAACTGCCACAGCGGGTCGATTTAACAAATATCAGAATTCCTGGGAAGTCTTTTGCTTAATTTGTGCAGCCGAGCATGAACTGTCACCCTTGTTTTCCAAAGCCACTGAGCACGATAGCCAATTTAGGCCTTCTACGTGCCCGACATTACTTTCCTAGGCCTATATGGAAGCCTGCATATGCTAAATTAATCCTTTACCTTTTTCGCCCCTCAGCCTTAATAATGTTCACATACTGAGGTTTTTTGTTGTAGGATGTAATTGCGACCGGTGTAGTTCCCGCGGTCTGCTACGCCGGCCGCCTCAGCCACGCACTGCTCTGGTGAACTCTGACAGCCTCTGATTGATTAGACTCGTTTAGCCGAACACATTCAGCAAATTAGCATTTAGCGTTCAACGGTCTCTGCATAGGTTAGTCCCTGTGCTGGCACGTGGGGGATATGATGCTGCTAATGCACTACAATTTAGAGCAACATTTTATGAGCATCGAGCAAATTTTATGGAATGATATTACAGCTTTGGCTGAAGCTAGCAAAATTGGCGTCGCCCTGCTCCACCCCACATATGCAGATAGATATGAATCTGGACCGGTTTTACAGGGTGCCGGTAAAAACCGTGTTCAGCCTAATGAGAAGTGTTGTTAAAGCCATATAGAACTTGTGTAGCATGTCAAAGGTTACACATTTACGGTATTTAGCTGACGCTCTTATCCAGAGCGACTTACAAGGGTATTCATATTACAGGTAGGCCAATGTAGTGTTAAGAGTCTTGCCCAAGGACTCTTATTGGTGTAGCACAGCCTAGTCAGTCAGCCCAGGATTCGAACCCCAGTCTCCCACGTGTGGTGTTATCCGCTGAGCTACGCCAACCACGTTAGCATTAGTGTGGACAGTATCAAGGGTGGGTGGTCTGACATGATGCTACGACAGAATAAGAATCATAACCTAACCTATATAACACATATATGATGCTTTGCTCACCTAACTGGGTGGAAAGGATGACAATCGTGTCAGATGGGAGCTTGAACTAATTGATTAGCATTCAGAGGGCTGACCTGAGGTTAGCCGGTAGGCGAGTCCTGGTGTCACATGACCTTGTTTAACATGGACCTGAGCTCATAGCACACATACTTTTGGCGAGTGAACATTTTAAATAGCTCATCCCGTAAAGAAGACTAATAGGTGGCTGTCCTGGTATTGTGCCGGACGGTGGACTGGGAGTTGAAAAACTGGACGCTGCTCACAGGATGCTATAGGCTAGATAGCTCTGGTTGGTGGACGGTTGGTGTCCAGCAGCACTGCTGTGTCAGATCCACTCACACCCGCACAACACGCACACTAACACACCATCACTACCTCAGTGCAGTGCTAAGAATGATCCACCACCCACTGATACCTGATCTGTGGTGGTCCTGTGGGGGTCCTGACCACTGAAGAACAGGGTAATACAGTATACAGAGAAACAGATGGACTACAGTCTGGAACTGTAGAACTACCAGGTGCGCCTATATGGTCAGTGAAGCTTAGCTGGTGGAGAATACCCACCACTGGTTTACCTCTACTACTACGAATAGTATGTGGTGGTAATAAGTGCAGCTTATTACGTATAATAACATCCATAAATTCATCGTGAAAAACGTGTGCACCTCCTTATGAAGACGTTGGATGGAACCCTAGACGTTGCTAATAATGAAGGAAAGCCCGAAGGAGCCCGTTAGCATTATGCAAGTAAGACCATGCTAATCGGCTCCCCCCTCGCTTTTGTTGCTCATTGTTAGCCATGTTAGCTGTATTGGCGAGTTAATCCTGTAAGGCAACTACAAGGCGTCCCATGACTCCCTTCCTGGCGGCTACGCGCGATCATTTTTCTTGATGTCGAACGCATTGTTTTTAGCTTCCAGGAGGGAGCCGTTCTATTAGCTGTGTTTAAACCACGGCCCACAGGAAGCGGCGCGCTGGGAGTTTCCTGCGACGCCGCTCTGACAGCGAAATAAACAATAATCCTCGGATGGAGACCAGAATGAAGTGACAGCCCGGAGAAGATTTAATAAAATTCAATACAATCTAATTGAAGTGGTGAACGGAGGCCCCCGGGGAGCAATCCCTCTTTATTTTTGTCATGATCTCTGAAATGTGCATTATCGGCACCATGAAGAAACCACAGGCTTTTCGCAGCAGACCAGGCCCGTGCCTGCTGCGGCTAAGGTCCAGGCAGGAATCAGCACACCTGTCAGGATATGGGATAGTGTTACATTTGCATGGAGAGGACATTACAAGCCATTACATGGAAGTACATTACATGCCCACTTAGTACACAGTCCCCGGAGCCCACCGGAGGTCTGGGGTTTGCAGTGCTACTGGGAAGGAAGATACCAGGATCAATAACTGATGATACATTTAGACTGATATGATCAATATTTATTGAGCTACACATACAGAAGTAGTGTCTTTGCGCCGCCATGTTTGCTAACCCAACATGCCAGACGTCTCGGTATGGAGCTGTAGAGGTTCCTAATGGAGTCCTGCGATAATCCATCCCAGGCAGCTTGATTATTGTATGGATTGGAAAATGTGGCCTTCTGGATGTGTCTCCACCAAGACTAAAGCGGGACTCGTCACTGAAGATGACCCTCTGCCTTTCTGAGTCACACCATGGCAGTCTGGCAGGACACCACTGCAGGCTTTGGTGATGGTGACGTGGTGTTAAGGACAGTCGTCGTAATGGTCTGTGTGCACGTAGTCCTGCGTGGTGCAGCCGTCTGCCAACAGTGCTGGCTCTAATAGGATGACAGGAAACCAGTGCTTGCTGAATGTCCGCACTCGTGGCTGTTGGGTCAGTCACTGGGGCTGTTTTATTGCTTACGTCACATGCATGTAGGGTTGCCATCTTTCAGAAATGAAATTAAAGGATGGGAAGTTTCATTCCGGCCGGTTGCCTCCTTCTGGGTGCAGCTGTTTGCGCAGCTACTGTTTTGACGACGAGTGTGTTGTTGCTAAGGTTGCTGTTCTTTAGTTTAAGGTATGTGTATGCATACACAGCATTGGGGCTGTGGAGCTGCGGTCTCAGGAATGATGGAGCACTGACCTTGGAGCCATCCAGAACTAATGGTCTGACAGCAGTGATGCTGACTAATGCTCTCACTGCTGAATGCAATTAAAACCTCACAGCAATGTTTCAACATCCAATGTGAAGACTTCTTAGTAGGGTAGAGAACGTTACTGTACGGTACCTCTTTAATACTCTTGGCCATATAGTGTGGCTCATGGTGACCTCACCCGTGGGTTTATGTGTACTAGGTATGTGTCTTTCTGCTGGTTCTCTGTGTTGACACCACACAGGTGTCAGAAGTGGAATAGCACCCCTAGCAGTCTGGGGAGGAATTACGGTTCCACAAAAGCAGATGCTGTAGAAGACTGGCTCTGGCTGAGGACTGCAGAGTAAGAAGAAGAGTTAGATGGTGGTTGTTCCTGGCTCCTGTTTAATGAAAGAGTACAAGGTTCCTCGTCTGTTCATATTCTACACCGACGCTACATTGGTGTCAGGAGTGGGACAGCTCCCCCAAGTGGCATGGAAGGGAACAACAGTTCCACAAGCTCGAGGGCTGACGGCAGAGAGGACTGAACCCATCCAAGCAGCATGGCGAGACTCAGCAGCCACCCTTTCATGTCCTTGCTCATTAACGTCCCCTCATTTGAGGACCCTGCACCCAGTGGGGTTCCTCTGCAACAGGAAAGAAGCTAAACAGATGTGAAAGATATAGATAGCCAGCTACTGCGCTATGTTCAGCATTTAGCTTAATGTCCTCCTGATCTAACTACTCATTACTGTCTTTGGAAAAAAAAAAAAACACTCTCTCCATCGGAACGATGATTTGAAGAATTATCCAGCTGTGATAGTATAATTAGCTTTCTAGCAGTAGCGTTAGCTATCTGTTTAGAGTGCATGGAGTGGGCCATGCTTGTAGCTGGCGAAGGAATTGCTTGCCTGACATGCATAACGACTTCTCTCATTAGCAATAGGCTAAATCAGAAGGTTGGCTGTACATCCTTGCATCCACTCAGCAGACAAAGCATTGGCAGTGCTGGTAAAGCCACGTCGTATGTGAGGCTGTTTGCGATGGTTCTGCTTTCTAATTAGTCGTTCGCTTAAGGGTTGACTTTACAAACCTGTAGGATACCGTTAGATCCCATTAGCAAACCATCAAATGCATCTAGTCTCGGAACAGCTGTTGAACTATTCGAATCCTTTACAGTGGTATCAGTTCGCTGTGTGCACAAGATGCCGTCTCTTAATTTCCGGTCCATGGCTGGTATGCATCACTGTTTCCGGTTGTAGTAGTTGTGAGGAGAATTGAGCGAATCTGTGGAAAGCAATAGCAATCATGAGTGCAATCAAGGTAAAGGAGAAACGACTGACGTATCAACGTCAAGAGAAGAAGACGTCTCTACATCGCTGTGTACCTCTGTGTGCTAATTCTTTAAGGTACAACTCGGAGATTAGCTTTCATAGGTTTCCAGTGGATCCTGAGGTGCGGGCTCGGTGGCTTACACAGATTCGTAGGGACAACTTCAGCCCCCTTCGAAGTACTCGCGTCTGTAGTAGGCATTTCAACACAGGCCACTTTGTTGTGTCGGCCGTGGGAAAGAGGAAACTCAACAAAGGAGCGGTGCCCTGTCTTTTTGCCTGGAACGATTACAGCATGCCCGCACCAAGGCTTAATGTTTGGCAACGTCGGCCGAGATGCCCTTCCCCGGTGTTGGCAGCGCCTGACACCGACCAAGAGATGGAAGTGCAGGTAGCGCCTGATCATGATCACAGCAGTACTCCGACGACCTCAGCAATGGCAGATGCTTTGGCAAACGAGAACGAAGCACTGAAGAGAAAAAAGAAAAAGACAAGAACCCGAAAAGTTCGTCCCCAGCGGGAACCAAAGAACGGTAGGTTCTTCAGCCCACATCATGACGCCATCCGTTGGCGAGTCGGTTGTTGAGGAAATAGAAGGCAACAATGGCGACACCCAGTGGTCAGCTGAAGAACCTCTTCTACATCTTATCTCCAGTAGCTGATCCGTCCTTGCTCTCTGGATATAAAGAAACATCTGGAATTACAGATTCCAGAGGGAATCGGCCAACAGGATTGAAACTTGGTGGAATGAAATTTGGTGGTTAGGTTTATCGCTGATTGCTGTACCTGATCCAACAGCCAAGGTGGCGGGCATTCGATGAGCAGTGATGCCCTCCATGAGTCATCCTGTTAGTGCCAGCACCATTGGCAGACGGCTCCACGATGCAGAACATGCACACACCCCTGTTACAACGACTGCCCCTAACACCACGTCACGGTCGCCATAGACTGGAATGGTGTGACTCAGAATGGCAGGGGGTCGTCTTCAGTGATGAGTCCGGGTTTGGACTTGACGGTTCTTTGACGGTTCTTTAAGTGTTCTTTAGTGAAGACAATGGTTCGATATAGAACCATGAATGCTCTAACGCCCAGTAGCATGCTTCCATGGTTCTTTGCATGATGATAAGGTTCTTCAGATTGATGGAGCATGCGTTGTATATGGTTCCATACTGCACCGAAAAGGTTCTTCTATTGTTATGATGTCTAGAACCTTTGTAGGCGCTATGTAATAGCGCCTACAAAGGTTCTAGACATCATAACAATAGAAGAACCTTATATAGTGTTCTATATATAGCGTTCTACTGTATATATAGCGCCTACAAAGGTTCTTCTATTGTTATGACGTCTAGAACCTTTGTAGACACTACATATAGAACGCTATATTTAGACGTTATCACTTTTTGCTATCCAGAACTTCGTAAAGTGACACACGGCCTCTCTCTTCGTCTTTGAGTGAGACGGGTTGGCTTTTGGGTTCACCGCAGAACAACAGTGTGGGGGCAGCTCTCCATCGGGCCGCAGTGCATGCTGGGTAAACAGCTCCTGCTATCTGTGCCATCTCTGCAGTTCTATGGCTGCTGTCAGAGAGAATCTGTTCAGCCTGTCATTTTTTGCGAGGTGCAGATTTTAGATCAGCCCGTCTCACACAATGCAGCGCATTACTGATCTCACCTCGGCTGGCCATTTTCCAAATCATAGAGCGGGACAGATCTGCCAGTTTCACAGAGCGTGCCGATACACAGGCCTCGGATCAGCCAGACGCTTTAACACGGTCACGGTTTAATCTCACCGCAGTGTTATAACCGGCACAGTGACTCTGATCTCAGATCAGGCTCTGTGATCTGCTCTTTATAGGGATACTGAGCTCATACAATACTCAGATTACAGGATCTATAAAC
>JAMWET010004600.1:0-15655 GCA_024036415.1 Prochilodus magdalenae | reverse complement strand
TGTTGCAACAGTTCATACCAAATAGACCATTTGCTACTTAGGTGTCAAAATTTCAGAGCACAGACATAGATATTTGCATGTCTTCCCAGGTGAAAAACTAATACCAAAGCATCATTTTCTGGAGCACTACCCAGACTTGATAAAGGCCTTTGGTCCTCTTGTGGCTATGTGGACAATGCGCTTTGAGGCTAAACATAGGTTTTTTTTTTTTGTTTGTTTTTTTTAAACGTGTAGTCCGGCATACAAATTCTTTTAAAAACATTTTGCTATCTCTTGCGACTAAACATCAGCTAGTAATGGCCTATCAGTCACAGAATTGCAGTTTCTCAAAACCAGACCTTTCTGTGTCACATGTTTCTCTTGTGCCTTTGGATTTGTTGAACACTGGCATGCAGGAAGCAATACTAATTAAATTCCCAAATCAGACGTCAGTACTGCTGGCTAATTGTGTGTCTTGCCATGGAACAAAATACTGTGCAGGTATGGTCTTGGCCCATGGCTGTACTGCAGGCCTTACAGATTTTGTGCAGATTCACCAAATTGTTATTATTGAGAATGTGGTTAGATTTATGGTGAAGACCCGTGTAGCCTGGTATGATGAGCACGTGAGATCATTTCAGCTGGAAAAACCAGGCCATCCAAAGTTCCTTCTCCAGAGTGAATTGAATGACACTGTGCTATTAGCTGCATACAATGTTAAGGGAAAATGTATGGTTACCCTGAAGCGCCACATTGATGTTCCATTTTAGTGGATCAACTTTGAATGTTGAGAAAGTGTTTTTTTTTTTTGGTTGTAAATATGTTAATGTACTGCTTTTCTAACAATTTAGTTTTCCCCTTATTTGGAACAGACTCACAAAATGTCACCAGCAACGCTTGGAGTGATGATCAAACATGATGCACATAAATTGAGCCTACCTTCTGGGATTCCTGATGCAGTTGAAGAACTGGAGAGGGTGGTGAAAGAGAAATTTAATTTACCTGCAAACTTTGCTCTGCATTACATGGATGCAGATTTCGGAGATTTTATTTCTTTGACAATTACAGCCACTTTAAAAGACAAAGACACCGTTAAGGTTGTTTTTGTGGAGCCATCTCAAGATGTCCTGTCAACACTGTCTTCATCAACCTCATTGGATGCTTTATCAACTGAGGCTTCTGTCAACTCATCAGATGCCTCATCTGTTCAGTATGGATCGTCAGATGACACAGTGTTGCTGTCCCCCCTGAAGACTCAAGGGTTGCGGTCACAACATTGGCCAACACAGTTTGACATTCCTGATTTTCCATATGACACAGAGCTGATTCTGCCGGCAGGAAATGAAAAGTTCCTTAAAACTGAGATCTCAAGTTTCTGATGCACTAGTCAAAAAAATGTTCCAGCACTGTGCATACCCCACTAGCAAGCAGATATGTGCTGTTGCTCAGGCACTAATTGAAAAGTATCTGTGTCTGATGCTCGCAAAATGAATGAAGTACTGATGTTGCTTGACCAGGTAATTCAGATGTGTTACTGAATTTGAAGCATTGAGATATGGTGCCTCACCATGAACTCATGAAAAATGTGTATTTTTATGCCACTAAGGATGCTGGTGTGGATAACCGTAGAGAGGTAGTGATTCGTGGCTTGATGGTATACCTCTCTGAAAATGCTGAGCGCCTTATAACACATTATCAGGTTAGTGTGGTATATGCATACAGTCATGTTTTTAACATACTTAAACATATGGACTTTGGATCTTCATTTTAACAGTATTGAGAGATGGTAATATAACTAAACAAATAAGCTGAAGAAATGTCATTGAAAAATAATTTCTAAAGTGTAATTAATAGAAATGCAACTTTCCTCGGAGGAAAAAAGTTAGGACGCCTCCACATTTAAGGACATGTAAGGAGAGGACAGTGTGGAGAGGAACACATGTTTGCAAACACTAGGACTTCACATCTAGGACACATCATATAATGGTCTTTGTGTGTTTCAGCACATCAATGGCGATCTCGACCCTGATGACCTGACACACCACGCACTGAAGATCGTCACCGAAGGGGGCTCTGCAGATGGCAGTCCTTTAGAGGCAGGGATCGTTTTGGAGGGGGTGCAGGTGATTGCAGGACTACAGAGTGTCCCGAATGCATGCGTCGTCCTCGTTGGCCTGATGTATGCAGTCAATCTCAGTTATCCCAAACCCCTGAGGTACACGTTTGAATTTTTCCAAAAAAATGCTACTGGAACTACACAGTGGGAAACTGTCCCCTAAGATTCTGTCATTGAAGAACAAGTTGTTGACATAAATGTATGGCGAACATTGATGCTGCCAAAGTGCGTAAGCACACAGACATAACATCACATACCTGAATACATATAGCAGATCATCCCTTCAGCATACTGTTGCACCAGCTTATATGTAGACTTTGTGATACTGTACACTACTGTTTGGATTTTGGCTGTGCTTCAGTTTTGTTTTTCATTAATAAGTTGGGTTGTGTGGGGGGCGGGCGTTGTGGGAATGGTAGTGATGTAAACATATTTAAATGTTCCATTTTACATACAATGTTATTTTTTGGCTTTAAGGTTAAATGTTTGTAGCGTTTCTTCTCTGATTAGTAATGCTGAGGTGGAGGATAAACAAGGGCCGGCCACTTCATTAAAATCACACCCATGTATCTACACTGATTGTCCATTTTACCAGGTCCAATTACCGTGTAGGAGCACTTTGTAGAAATACAATTACAGACTTTAGTCCATCTGTTTCTCTGCATACTTTGTAAACCTGTTCTTCAATGTCAGGACCCCACAGGACAACCACAGAGCAGGTATTATTCAGGTGGTGGATCATTTTCAGCACTGTTAGTGTTAGTGTGTGTCATGCTGGTGTGAGTGGATCAGACACAGCAGAGCTGCTGGAGTTTTTAAACACTGTCCACTCACTATCCACTCACTGTCCACTCACTGTCCACTCTGTTAGACACTCCTACCTTGTTGGTCCATCATGTGTGTGTGTGTGTGTGTGTATAAAGTCAGAGACAGTAGCTCATCTGCTGCTGTACAGTGTGTGTTGGTCATTCTCTAGTCCTTTATCAGTGGTCACAGGATGCCGCCCACAGGACATATAAAAGGGATATTTTGGTTGGTGGACTATTCTTAGTCCAGCGGTGACACTGCAGTGTTTAAAAACTCCAGCTGCTGGACTGAGGACCAGCCGACAGCTGATTTAAAAGCTCCAGCAGCTCTGCTGTGTCTGATCCACTCATACCACCACCACGCCAGTGTCACTGCAGAGCTGAAAATGACCCACCTCCCTAATTGTACATGCTCATTGAAGAACAGGGTTACAAAGTATGTAGAGAAACAGATGAGCCACAGTCTGTAACTGTAGAATTACAAAATGCACTGGTCAGTCAGTGTATATGAAAAGTGGCTATGGCTGTAATACTGATGCACACAAACAGTTTGTTTAATGAAACACTGTTTGCTTTAACAAAGTGTTTTTTTTTTCTTTTCCTGCATTTGTTATGCATAAATGCATAAATTTTCATTGAGAGTAATGGTGATATTTGATGTCATGTTATGTAATGATGTTTCAGAACACCTGAAGGGTAATGTAGTTGAAAAAAATGTATTTGCTAACAGTTAGCATGCTAGACCAGCAGTGTTTTTAGGGGAGCTCAGCAGGTAATAACTAGCATCCAAAGCTGGGAGCAGGGACAAACTTTGATTCAGTAAATGACAGTCATGACATTTGGTCAAATATCAGTCGTTTCTTTTTTTATTAATGTTAAATGTGATGGAACATGATATGGATGGAGCAATTAGCTTATTAATGTTGACAGGATGATTAATACCATCTAATCCAGTCAGACAGGATTTGTTAGCATTTATGTATTAATATGGGCTGAATCTCAAATTGCTCGCTACTCCCTACGTAATGCTCTTCATGAAATTACACCCAAATAGTGCCCTATGACCGAGCCATGGAGCCTGTGTCTACATTTTAATTACTTCCTATTAAACATTAAATGCACTATTAAGGTTGAAAAGCTGTTGATTTAAATCCTACATAGTGTGTATAGTTATATTGTATACTAGTTTCTGCAGTTCTGTATTACACAAATAGAAAGGAGCTGTTTGAGACTCAGCCCATATTAACAATACATAAATGGGAACCAAGCCTATCTGGTTGGAATGGTAGTTACCCAATATACAGACCCACCCATTTCAACATTTAATAAGCTAATTACTCCATTCATAGCATGATCTTAAGCATTTAACATTAATAAAAACAGAAATAACTTACCTACTCAATGTCACAGCTGTCATTAACTAAATACAAGTTGTCCCTGCTGTTTGAAGCTTGTATTGTATGCTAATTATTAGCTGCTTAGCTTCCTGAGAAAAAAAAAAAATCACCTGCGGTGTGATTTGTGCCCTGGAGGATAAGCAGAAAGCAGAGCTCTTAGACTGAGGAAGAGACTTACACTTGTTTTTCACCTGTATAGTTCTTGCTTGCTTCCATAGGGAAGAGTACAGTGGTTGTGGTATTATGTGTTTTTCATACCATTTCTTGAAATAAAATTATGTTGGTTTGAAGTTCACTAAAAGGCCTATTTGTGTATAGCTTATTTGATGTAGTACAATCTGCCATAGATTTTCTTGTCATCAGTAGTAGTCATCAGTTGTAGTATTAATGCAAATTCTTACTTGTATTCATCTTAAAATATTAAAGAAGTCTAAATGAAACAGCTTATTTTTACTGAATGGAGAAACATCTTTTTTTAAGTAAAGACAGTAAACACTTGTTAGTAATGTCAGTTTAAGATTTTAGGTGAAAATCGCTAAAAAAGTTAAGTGGGTTTTACTTAAAAAAAAAAAAAAAAGCTTGCAAAAACGTTGCACTATATTTTTAAGTAAAATCAACACAGCATTATTTAAAGTGTGTAGGCGCTTCTAAAGCTCCCAGACGGGTTTTTCAGCGCCTAAATGCAATGAAAATGACACTGTTCATTTTGTACTGCCACGTTCATGATTTAACTTTCTGTTGCTTCTAAACAATGTTTTCCTTCATTGTTGACATATTTAAAGTGTTCCCATGTCAGAAAATATTGTTTTCCTCCCAAAACAAGTTTCATTACAAAGTTGAGCTTTTAGGCAGTTCTAAAGCTTGTAGGCGCTTCTAAAGCGCCCCAAACGCTTTTTCAGCGCCTAAATGCAATGAAAATGACACTGTTCATTTTGTACTGCCACGTTCAAGATTTAACTTTCTATTGCTTCTAAACAATGTTTTCCTTCATTCTAGACATATTTAAAGTGTTCCCATGTCAGAAAATATTGTTTTCCTCCCAAAACAAGTTTTATTACAACGTTGAACTTTTAGGCAGTCCTAAAGCCTTTACCCGCTTCTGAAGCGTCCCAAACGCTTTTTCAATGCCTAAATGCAATGAAAATGACACTATTCATTTTGTACTGCCACGTTCAAGATTTAACTTTCTATTGCTTCTAAACAATATTTCCCTTAATTATTTACATATTTAAAGTGTTCCCATGTCAGAAAATATTGTTTCTGTCACAAAACAAGTTTCATTACAAAGTTGAGCTTTTTGGCCGTTCTAAAGCCTGTAGGCGCTTCTAAAGCTCCCAAACGCTTTTTCAGCGCCTAAATGCAATGAAAATGACACTGTTCATTTTGTACTGCCACGTTCAAGATTTAACTTTCTATTGCTTCTAAACAATGTTTCCCTTCATTATTTACATATTTAAAGTGTTCCCATGTCAGAAAATATTGTTTTCCTCCCAAAACAAGTTTTATTACAACGTTGAGCTTTTTGGCAGTTCTAAAGCCTGTAGGCGCTTCTAAAGCTCCCAAACGCTTTTTCAGCGCCTAAATGCAATGAAAATGACACTGTTCATTTTGTACTGCCACGTTCAAGATTTCACTTTCTATTGCTTAGAAACAATGTTTTCCTTCATTCTAGACATATTTAAAGTGTTCCCATGTCAGAAAATATTGTTTTCCTCCCAAAACAAGTTTTATTACAACGTTGAGCTTTTTGGCCGTTCTAAAGCCTGTAGGCGCTTCTAAAGCTCCCAAACGCTTTTTTAGCGCCTAAATGCAATGAAAATGACACTATTCATTTTGTACTGCCACGTTCAAGATTTCACTTTCCATTGCTTCTAAACAATGTTGTCCTTCATTCTAAAAATATTTAAAGTGTTCCCATGTCAGAAAATATTGTTTTTGTCACAAAAATTTTATTACAACGTTGAGCTTTTTGGCCGTTCTAAAGCCTGTAGGCGCTTCTAAAGCTCCCAAAGGCTTTTTCAGCGCCTAAATGTGTTGCGACTTGGTAAATACCAGTGTATAAATTTATTTTTGTTGTACCCCACTGAGACACATTTAATTTGTTAGAGAGAATTTTATTTTACTTTACTTTTATTTAAAAAAAAATCATTTATGCTTTAAATATTATCTATTTCTTTCTTTTATTATTGTTAATATTGCTGTGGGTGGAGTTCTAGGTTACTGAGGAGGTGTTTATGAGAGGAGGGGCTCTGTGTAAGAGAGTAGAGAAGCTAGAGAGAGGGAGAGCTTGAGTAGAATGTGCTGGAAAGAGTGGTGCTAATAGCTTCGTGTAAAAACAGCTCTAACACAACGCAAGGGCAAATAAAGTTGCAAGAAAAATGAAGAAAAGGTCCACAGAGTCAAGTTTGTTCAAAAGTGCAACATAAATTTGGTGTTTCCGCCCGGTTTGAGCTTGTGAACCACGAAGCAAGGCAAGTGAAGGAGAGATTTAGCACCAGGAGGAAGCTAGCTGCTAGCCAAACACACACTGCTACAACAACAGAACTCTGAACACAGCTCTGGAGGTAAGAGTTCCCTATCATACCAAAGATGCAACAGATGTCGACTGAGTGGGAAAATATCATTGGGGAGATAGAAGAAAAGTTACTTACCTTGACTGTGTCTGAGTTAGTGGAGCTATGTGCAGCACTTGAGATAACTGTGGAATAGAGAGATAAAGACTCACCTCGTAAACTCCGGAGACATATTCTCCATTTTTTAGAGGGGGAAGATGTAACTTCACGTGAGGATGAAGGGATGGCTTTATTGCTGGAGCTAAATGACAAAATAAAGGAAATAAAAGAAAAAATGGAGAGAAATGGTGGCTCTCATGCTCAACAACTAGTCCAAGAGCACCACCCTGTGGATGAAAATGAAAGTGCACCAAGTGATTCAAACGAACAACCAAAAAATCTCCTTGTGGTCACTGCCATAGCTGAAAACTCTGTAATGGGTCAGAATGTAGCACTTGCACATCCACTGTATAGAAGAGATTTAAAAATAATAGGACAAATTGGGGAACCGAATCAAAAGGACAAGTTATCCTACAGTAGTTTGGAAAGACAGATACAAAGAGCACTGAAAAAAGGATATGATGATGGCGAAGTTGTTGAAGCAGTCATTCAGGCTATAGCGCCAGGAACAAAACTGAAGAGTTATCTGGAAAGTAGGGTTGATCTGACATTACACGCCTTGCGCCAAATATTACGGACTCATTATATCGAGAAAGATGCCACTGAACTGTATCACTCCCTCGTGCGTGCAGTGCAGGAACCAAAAGAAACGCCCATTCAATTTTTGGTGCGAACAATGGATCTGAGGCAGCAGATTGTCTTTGCATCAGAAAGAGTACAGTCTGGCTTAAAGTATGGTTCTGCACTAATTCAAAATCAATTTCTTCAAACTGTGATCACTGGTCTTCATGATGATGCCATTCGAGGGGATATGAAGCCATACTTGCAAAACCCTCACGTCACTGATGAAGTCCTTTTGGAAAAAATGACAGCTGCATACACTCTGGAATTGGAAAGAAAGAACAAGTTGTCAGCTACATCAAAAACAAAGATGGTCAGAGTGGCAACAATTAAAGAGGAAAATGAAGAAACAGAAAATGAGTTTAAACCAAACAATAAAAGTAAGCAGACTGGAACAAAAAAACGTGACACACTAATGGAGAAGGTCGACCAAGGAAACAAAGCCATATGTGAAGCCATTCAAAACCTTACAACCCAAATTGCCAGCCTCAACCAGTCTACAAAACCCCCACCAATCAGAGTGAGTGAACAGCCATACCGAAACCAGCGACCCCCAAATAGGGCTACCAACACTAAACAGTGCCGGAAATGTCAAGTAACCAACCCTGAGGGGAAGTGTAATCATTGCTATAAGTGTGGCAGTGAAGAACATTGGGCATCAGGGTGTAGAATGAAAAAGGTCCAGAGTGAGATAAATAAGGTTGAAGCTATATTCCATCCTGAGAACGACACAGCCGGAGCAGATCTGTTCAACCTTAGAACACCTCTTACTGGTAAACAGTGGCAAACTGCCAAGCTGGTAGGGAAAAGATGTCTTGTTCGAGCCTCCCTAGGGGGAGTGGACACCACAATACTGTGGGACACGGGTTCACAGGTTTCAATAGTGGGAAGAAACTGGAAAAGAAAGTACCTTCCAGATGTTGAAGTAAGACCCGTGCAAGAGCTGCTTGAGGAGGGAGCACTGGAGCTTTCAGCTGCAAATGGGACAGAAGTTCCATATGAAGGGTGGGTGGAAGTTGAATTCACGCTGTCCAAGAATGCTGTAGCTGGGATGAGTGACAAGCCAGTCTTAGTTCCAATCCTAGTAGCTAGCAGTGACATTGAACGCCCCATAATCGGCTTCAATGTTATTGAAGAGCTCGCGCTTATAAATGACACACCTAGAGACGGTGCTCCATCTGCTCACATGGTGCAGAAATTATGCTCTGCCCTAGAGGTGGGACGTAGAACGGCAAGAGCTGTTTTGTCTGTTTTGAAGAAACAAAAGCCTCAAAACCAGCCTCATATAGCTAGGGTGGGCAGACGACAGGTGACCATCCCTAAGAACCAGGTGGCAGCTGTACACTGTGGATCACTAGATAAAAGGGTGCTGAGTACATCACAGGCTGTGCTAGAACCAAACCATGAAACCCCATGGCCAACAGGGCTTGTCATCAGAGAACAGGTGGTTCAGCTTCCTCGACAGGAACATGGTAAAATAGAAGTGACTGTAGAGAACACCACTGGTAATGACATCATACTTCAGGGTCGTACTACCCTTGGTTGGTTGCACAGTGTTGATTCTGTCTACCCATTGCAGGCAAGACCAATGGAAAGCCAAGAGTCAGAATTGGAAAACAATAATACCCTGCTTACACAACATCCGATTGCAGAAATACAAAGTGAGTCCTGGGACCCATGTGTGGACCTGAGCCATTTGTCCGATGAACAGCAACAGCAGGTACGTCAGATGCTAAGACAAGAAGGTGACGTTTTCGCCAAAGATGATTGGGACACAGGATGTATTAAAGATCTAAAGATGGATATCCACTTAAAAGATAACATACCTGTGCAGAAAACATACAATGCAATTCCTAGACACCTATACCAGGAAGTGAAGGCACATATACAAGATCTTCTTCATCGAGGCTGGATCCAGAAGTCTTGCTCTTCGTATTCTTCACCAGTAGTCTGCGTCAGAAAGAAAGACGGCAGCCTTCGCCTATGCGTAGACTATCGGCTGCTGAATGGAAAGACACTTCCGGATCGTCATCCAATCCCAAGAATACAGGAAATCCTGGAAAACCTGGGAGGTAACTCTTGGTTCACAGTACTGGACCAAGGGAAAGCTTATCACCAAGGCTTTGTGAGCGAGGAAAGCAGACCATGCACAGCATTCATAACACCGTGGGGTCTCCATGAATGGGTGAGAATCCCATTCGGACTAAGCAACGCACCAGCAGCTTTTCAGCGCTACATGGAGGGATGTCTTGGTGATCTCCGTGATGAAGTTTGTGTCCCGTACTTGGATGATGTCTTGGTGTTTAGTCCTACGTTTGAACAACACATCCAGGATGTAAAGCAAGTGCTGGCACGACAGAGAGAGTGTGGTATAAAACTCAGGCCGAAGAAATGTGATTTCTTCAAGCGTGAGGTCTGTTATGTGGGCCGTATAATTTCTGAAGAGGGGTATAAAATGAACCCAAAAGAAATAGAAGCGGTTCAAGCACTGAAGCATGAGACACCTACCACTGTGCGAGAAGTAAGGAAGCTAATGGGTTTCCTCAGCTACTACCGATCGTACATAGCAGACTTCTCCAGGACAGCCAAACCTCTCTATGAACTGTTAGCCAAGCCCAAATCTGAAATAAAGCAAACACAAAAGAAAAAGCGAATTAATCGGAAAAGTGCTCAGTTACCACCCAATCATCCAGTACAGTGGACGGTGACTCATACAGAGATACTGCACAAAATTATAGACCAGTTGACTAACCCACCAGTAATGGCATACCCAGATCTAGAGAAACCCTTCGTGCTTCATGTGGATGCCTCTGAAGATGGCCTAGGTGCAGTATTGTACCAACGTCAAGAGGGTGTACTCAGAGTCATAGGTTATGGCTCCAGGACATTAACCACAGCAGAAAAGAATTACAAGTTACATTCTGGTAAATTGGAATTCTTGGCACTGAAATGGGCCATAACAGAGCGTTTTCGTGATTATCTTTTTCACGCCCCGCACTTCACCGTGTACAGTGACAACAACCCTCTGGTGTATGTCACAAAATCAGCAAAACTCAACGCAGCTGGACACCGCTGGGTGGCAGAGTTAGCAGATTATAGGTTCACTGTCAAGTATAGACCGGGAACTGTGAATCGAGATGCAGATTTCTTGTCACGAAGACCAAAACCTATTGAGGAGATCCTGCAAGAGTGTACAGAAGAATGTCCACAGGAAGCCATTGTATGTATTGGAACTGCTCTGGAAGGAGACAAAATAGGAGGAGTTAACTGGATTACAGCAGTAACTTGCAATGTCGACGCATTATTGGAGGAGCACCATTTCCTACACCCCATTCAACCTTTTGCGTCGGAAGACATCAGAGCTGCCCAGAATGCAGATGCAGCAATAAGTCGAGTCTTGGACTTGAAAAGATTATTCCATCACATGAGATATAAAGACAAGTTGGCAGAGACTGAAGCTGTCAGGATGTTTCTCAGGGAATGGTCACACCTGCAGAGAAACAAGGATGGTATTCTCTGGAGAGAGACTGCAACAAGAAAGCAATTAGTTGTTCCTGAGTCTCTGAAGCCCATTGTTTACAAATATCTCCATGAGGAAATGGGACACCTAGGGGCAGATCGAATGGTGGCTCTGGCAAGAGAACGTTTTTTCTGGCCTAAAATGAAGCAGGAAATGGAACATTATGTCACTCAGGAATGTCGTTGCATGAAAAGGAAGAAACCGAATAGAGTAACGAGAACACCTATACAGAGCATTGAAACTTCAGCACCATTCGAGATGATTTCCATTGACTATCTGCATGTGGACAAGTGCAAGGGAGGAGAAGAGTATATACTTGTGGCTGTAGATCATTTCACCAAGTTTGCACAAGCATATGCAACAAAAGACAAATCTGGCAAGACTGCAGCCAGGAAGCTTTTTGATGACTTTATCATGCGTTTTGGTTTCCCATCCAAGATACACCACGACCAGGGGAAAGAGTTCGAAAACACACTCTTTCGCAAACTCCAAGACTACTGTGGTATCCGCCATTCACGCACTTCCCCGTACCACCCTCAAGCCAATCCAGCAGAGCGCTTTAATAGGACTCTCTTGAGTATGCTGCGTACACTTGAAGAATCACAAAAATCAAGGTGGAAGGAGCACCTGAACAAGGTAGTCCATGCCTACAATTCAACTGTGCACGTGGCAACAGGATTTTCACCATATTTTCTCCTTTTTGGCCGTGAACCAACCCTGCCTATTGATCTTCTTTTTCCAAAGAAAGAAGGAGAAAAGAATCACTCACACACTGATTATGCAGAAAAGTGGAGAGAGGTTATGCAAGAAGCATATTCTATTGCAGGGCATAATATGAAAAAAAGTGCAAGAAGGGGGCAGAAAAACTACAACCAACGTATATGGAGTACTGTTCTGGAACCAGGCGACCATGTTTTGGTCAGAAACCTCACACCCCGAGGAGGTACGGGAAAACTGCGTAACCACTGGGAGGATATGATCTATGTGATCAGAGGAAGAAAGGGGCCAGATAGTCCTGTATATGTCGTTGAACCATTGCAAGGAGTAGGAAGGAAACGGATTTTACATCGAAATCTTCTTCTACCATGCCCTTACTTGTTGCAAGAGCCTGAATCCAGTGAACTGAACCTGGAAGGGAAAAATAACAAAAAACAACTAAATGAGACAGTGAGAAGAAATCGAAAAACTAAACATGATACTTACCAGACAGACTCGGACAGTTCCAGTGATGAGGAATATCAGCTGTGGACAACAGTGAGACATGCGGATCCACCCCTTAATGTGGAGGCAGAGGAGTTCTGTCTACAAGGAGAAACAATCAAGGAGGTGCCTGAGAGGACAGTCGAGCTTGAGGATCACGTAGGAGAAGAACAAGTGGAAGAGACTCATGGAATGGATGAAAGATCCAGAAGTCCCATGTTCGAACTGGAGAGTGAAGAACAGGATGCAGAAACATGGAAGGACAGGCCTAAGAGAGTAAGATGTCCACGGCGTGTCTACACCTATGATCAGCTAGGCCAACCAACCTTTCGGCAGATGAAGATCTGAAAACCAGTGTTAAGGAGCCATTAGAAGCAAGTCAAGAAACTTTCCACAATCTCATTATTAATGTATCCTTATTTGTGATGGATAGATATGCTAGTAATTTTGGAAACAGTATAAATTTACTGAACACAATTAAAGTTCATAATAGTGTTCTAGTTAATGATATAACACAGAATGTAGAGATAACTGAATGACAGTGAGAGATTATCTTCTTAGCTGTACTATAGTGTAGTTCATAAGCAGGAGTACATGAGCCGTTGTGTGTACTTATGTTGAGTTTGGAATGCATAGCTTGATAATATATGTCAATACATATGTTTGGGTGAATATGGAATTTTCCTTGTCCCAAAGTGAAGATTGGGGGGCCCACCAATACTTCATTGGACCATCAACCCACCAGTACTAATGGACTATGAACATTTAGTTTTGTACTGTTGCTATGAGAAAAAAAAAAAGAAGAAAGAGAATACTATAGACTCGCCATTGCATGATATGTAATGCTTGTGGGAACACACACTTGTTATTTGTTAAGTGTTCGGTTGTCAAAAATGTTGCTAGCTATTTACACCAAAAGATGGGAAGAAAATGTTTGACCACATTTTTTTTTAGTGGGGGAGGGTGTTGCGACTTGGTAAATACCAGTGTATAAATTTATTTTTGTTGTACCCCACTGAGACACATTTAATTTGTTAGAGAGAATTTTATTTTACTTTACTTTTATTTAAAAAAAAATCATTTATGCTTTAAATATTATCTATTTCTTTCTTTTATTATTGTTAATATTGCTGTGGGTGGAGTTCTAGGTTACTGAGGAGGTGTTTATGAGAGGAGGGGCTCTGTGTAAGAGAGTAGAGAAGCTAGAGAGAGGGAGAGCTTGAGTAGAATGTGCTGGAAAGAGTGGTGCTAATAGCTTCGTGTAAAAACAGCTCTAACACAACGCAAGGGCAAATAAAGTTGCAAGAACAAAACCCTTAAAAAAGTGTTCAAGAGTGTTTGTTTCAAAAGAAAACGAAGAAAAAAGCAGTCCAAAGCAGACCTGGCTGGCATGGGAGCCCATCCTCCATGTTGGAGCATCTGAAGACTAAACTCACTAGGTCTAGGACTACTCTATTGCGATCACAGCAGCGCAAACACTGCATCGGAACAGTAGGGCGAACGCGGCATCGTAAGGACAGCGCGAACGCGGCCTCCTAACAGCAGCGGGAACCAGGCATATGATGGCAGCGCAACAGCAGCGCAAACGCGGCATCGTAAAAGTAGCCCGAACGCGCGGCATCGTAACGATAGCGCAAACGCGGCATCGGAACAGTAGCGCGATCACAGCAGCGCAAACACTGCATCGTAACAGCAGCCCGAACACAGCATCGTAACAGTTGCGCGAACGCGGCATCGTTACAGCAGCGCGAGTTCACCTAACGCGGCATCGTTATAGCAGCTTGAACCAGGTATCGTGACGGCAGCGCAACAGCAGTGCGAAGACGGCATCGCAACGACAAATGCAACGGCTGTGCGAACGCGGCATCGCAACAGAAGCGCGATCACAGCAGCGCGAACACAGCATCATAACAGCAGCGCGAACGCGGCATAGTAAGGACAGCGCGCATCGAAACAGCAGTGCGAACACGGCATCGTAACAGTAGCGCGAATGCGGCATCGTAAGGACAGCGCGAATGCGGCATCAAAACAGCAGTGCAAACACTGCAGCGTAACAGCAGCGCGAACGCGGCATCGGAACAGTATCGCGATCACAGCAGTGCAAACACTGCATCGGAACAGTAGCGCGAACGCGGCATCGTAAGGACAGCGCGAACACGGCATCGTAAGGACAGCGCGAACGCGGCATCGTAACAGTAGCGCGATCACAGCAGCGCAAACACTGCATCGCAGCAGCGCGAACGCGGCAGCGATCCCAGCAGCGCAAACACTGCATCGTAACAGCAGCGCGAACGCGGCATCGTAAGGACAGCGCGAACGCGGCATCGGAACAGTATCGCGATCACAGCAGTGCAAACACTGCATCGTAGCAGCGCGAACGCGGCATCGTAACAATAGGGCGATCACAGCAGCGCAAACACTGTGTAAAAGTGGATATGAGGTCGTTGATCCGACTTGGGCTGTGGGTTGGTTGAGTTGGCGATGGGTAGCGTGGTTGAACCGAGGAAGGAAGGGAAGGAGACTCGATCATAGACTTCACTCTTTAATGCTGAACACTGTTCTCAAGCTACACGTAACTGCTACCAGACATGCTCCGCCATATCTTTCTCTCCGCTCCTCTCTATTTCCCCCTGCGCTTTTCTTTTCTTCTCTCTCTCTTACTCGCTTGCTCACTCCACCTACCGTTCTACGTCATCCAACACATACAGCAGATTTTAAACAACCATTTACAGGATGTAGTTTTCATATAACAATTATTAATTACTGCTCTTACATATACTCCCCTCCTCAGTAAGAAATGTCCTCATTTCTCCATCTGGAAACATAAGACAACAACCCAACTCAAGTGTCATTATAACAAAAATAAACAGGGGCTACACAAAATACACAACAGGAAACCCAAATAAGAACAGTAGTCCCAACCAGGAAGAACAAAGGCAGTCCATTCAGTATAAATGAAAGTCTTCGAGGTGCGCCGGCACCCGACGCTGGCGGCGCAAATGACCAGTGTGGGCAAGGGGTGGCCTAGACAAGGCAGGATTCAACCCCGGGGGGGTAGAAAGGTGGCCTGTGGAAGCAGGGTGTAGGGGTACTTCGCGGGTGTGTGTCACAGGGCCAGGAGAAAGTGTGTGTGTGGCATGTGTGGTGTTAGGGGGTGAGGGCACATTAGGAGGGACAGAGTTAGGAAGGGCTGACGGAGGGGTCATAGGCAGGGTAGGCCATAAAGGGCAGAGCAAAGGGACCTTAGCATTAGGTGGGGATGCTCTAGCGGCTGTGTTTTGGGGCCCGGGGACAAATGGTTTTCTTAAGGCGGTTGTAGTGAAGGACTTTGGGTTTACTCTGTG
>JAMWET010004599.1:0-61789 GCA_024036415.1 Prochilodus magdalenae | reverse complement strand
ATCTGATTATGGTTATTGAGTATGGAGACCTTGAGGTGAGCACTTTAATCCAACCTTAGCTGTGGAAGTTTGGTAGTTCTCTGATCCACAGCTGCTAGTAAGATGATCTTGGGAGCCATCACATACGACAGATGGTCAACCCTAGTAGTGATATGAAGGACGCTAACAGCTCAGCGATGCGTCTGATGAGATAGTGGATGGTGTCCTGGGGGATCTCCTCCCAGGCCTGGATTATTGTACAAATAAGCTCCGGGTGACTCTGTGGCACTACT
Organism: Prochilodus magdalenae; assembly: GCA_024036415.1. Lineage (NCBI taxonomy): Eukaryota > Metazoa > Chordata > Actinopteri > Characiformes > Prochilodontidae > Prochilodus > Prochilodus magdalenae. The sequence goes on along the minus strand of JAMWET010004599.1, from coordinate 61,517 downwards.
TGGCCATGTTGGGTGCACTGGCATATATTATTTTTCTCCATGTTCGATTGCAGGGTCCTTGGGAACATGAAATCCTATCCAGTGCGGGCCTCATCAAGGAGACTGTCCCAGGGTCCCCACTCCACAAGTGTAATGTCTGGACAGTTGGCTCTGAGAAATTAATCCATCCCGGTACGCAATGCATTATTGCAGGGTGTATCCGAGCTTCCGTATATATGGGGAGGATTTGTTGTGACTTGTCCCCCGTAAAAAGCCTCTCCTAGACATAATCACTGACGAATCTAACTCTGCTGGATGATGTTGCGGGCAGAATACTAAATTCATCCCAGTAATCTTCCAGACAGGTACTTTCATCCCTGTCATTTGTGAAGAGCATGAGTGCCAATGATGGACCTGCCAATTATCATGGTTTCTGGCGAATAGCAATTGAGCTGCACTGTGCTGGGCAGTAAGCACAAGGCCCACCTTCATGGATTCTGATTCAGACAGTTTGGTCAGACATATCAACACCAGTACCCTGCTGGAATTTATTTTGTGGGCCTCTGGCAGTGCTCCTCCTGTTCTTCTTCACACAATGGAAGAGAAAACAGTCCTTCTGGGTTGATACCCTTCTACATCCCTGTGCAGATTTTCCCATGTAACAGAGCATGTCTGTGTATGCTCCTAAGACTATGCTGGGAGACACAGCAAACCTTCTTGTGACAGCACACATAGATGTGCCATCCTGGAGGAGAAAGTCGACTACGCTGCACAAGCTGTAAATGAGCTGGCCCAAAAGCACTCACATCGATGCTACTAGTAGTTGGCCAAGACACCACCTAACCCTTGTTTTGGTCATTGGCTGTGGTTAAGAAATCCCAGCTGTGTGACCTGGTAGGTAGGGCAGATTGATCCACCCCCAATAAACAAGATATATTTAGCCAAAGAATTTTTAGTCCCAGGTACCTACAGAAAAGCTTTGTTGATGTGGTTCAACTCACACAGCCAGTTGTTGTGTGTGTCTCTGTGTAATGCTAAACATCAGCATTAGGTAATGTGTACGATTATAGTCCAATGTAGTTCTCCCCTGCAACTGGTGCGCGCCTCGTGCAATCATTCCAGCATGCAGCATAACCTATTTACATTTTGAACCCTACAAAGCATTTATAGATTTAACTTTTAATGAAATTTAGACATAATTTTGACGAGAGCTACATACACCTGATATATGGTTGATGTACCTGGGACTGACTCCAGAACTGTACTCACACTGTACAATCCAGCTGTACAGATGAGATATTCTGAGCTCCATGTTGTTTCTGCTACACTTCTACAGTATACAATCACTTTGTGTGTAATGGCATCCAGTCCTTGATGTGGAGAGAGCGGTCCTTGGTTCCTATCCTGCTCTCCATTCTTGTCTGTACCCAGGTGTAGTTCACTTGCTGGGTTTCCATCACTGCGTGCAGCTCACTACAGACACTGAACCCCCTAAACATCACTGTACGCCGATGGAGACAGTTGGACACAGATCTGTTTCTTATGGTGCATCTGAGAGGTGAACAGAATAATGGTTTGTAGTACATGCCATGCCAACGTAAATAACGCACAACAGAGGATAAATTTCATACTCTGTGCTAAACTACTGCATGCAGTTATGTCCTCATGTCTCAGCCAAGATATATAAAATCATGAGAGGTGTGGTCCCGCATACAGTGAACGCAAATGCAAACATGGCAACATGCACTCAGACCTGGAGCTGCATGACATACCACCAGTAATTAATGATAATTTGATCTGAGCTGACAAGCATGGGGGGGCATGGGCGTCTCAGGAGTTTTGTTTGTACCCCATCCACACCACACTTTAAGGGCACCATTCACTACACACAACACCCTCCCCAACTCCCTGTCTGTCTTCGCGCGTCTCCTGCCCGAAAATAAAACCATTTCTAGGCACGTTAAAAACACCGACGAAGAAAATTTGGTGTCATTCATGGGCACCCAAGAAATGTGTTCCTTGTGTGTCCCTGCCAGTGACAGGTATGCAATATAGTTTTCACATCCCTCATTTGCAGTAGTGGTTGGCAAATGCGAAAAACCTGACCTGCTATTTAATGGATATCATCCTTTAAACCTTTAAGGCGGAGAAAATCCAGGGTTTCTGTTTTGGGATCTGATTTGACTGGTCCAGGGTTTGAGTCCTCAATGACCTTGTGGTGGAGTCAACTTTTAAACACTCAACAATGAAAACCGGGCGTTCTGTGGTCTCAGGCACACTGGTCCATACTAACTGCTCGGTATGATGATGCTTCGAGACAGGAGCCCATCTACTATGTATGAACAATACAGGTTTAGAGCAAGTGAAGTGCACACTGGTCAAATTGTCTGTATGCACTCAGAGGTAGTGATATAATGAAAGGGGGTCACTAGAATGCTAGTCACAAAGGCTGCTCGAGCAGAAAAAGATCAAGTAACATTTTAGGATAGTCGCGGAGCGAGCTGACGATGTATAACTAAAGCGATAGTTGGTGGTGCAATAACAAACGCCAGAGTTTCCACCTCAGAACAGGGCACAACAATGTTATGATGGACGTCCATACACACATGGGCAAAAGCTCGACACTCCACACCCCTTAGTCACCCCTCTTCCCAGCTCTTAGCTCTGCCAAGCCCCTTTCTTACCCCTTCTCGCGCTTCCAACTGCCATTTTTATGCAGGATACTGGCATGGCCAACAACCAAACATGGTCTTTCGCCCGAATATCTCCTGATAGCGACTAAATGTAAATGTTATGCAGTGCTGTATAAGGCTGTCCCCTACAGAGGGTTTTCTCCATTTCAATCATAGCAACGCATAATTTTTTTTGTGCTCCAGTAAGTGTAAAGGCGCCCACAATGCCTTTATGCCCTTCCAATGATGTTGGGTATGGCGTCTGATAAGGATAGTGAATGGTGTCCCCTGGGGGATCTCCTCCCAGGCTGGATTAGTAGTACGAGTAAGCTTCCCTTTTGACTCTGTTGCACTGACTTTGGGGGCCACGTGGGGTGCAACTGGCATTATAATGATTCTCAGTTGTAAATCCAGGTCTTGGGAACATGAATCTCATCAGTGGCTTACATCATTCAAGGAACTGACCCAGGTCCCACTCCACTAGCTATAAGGTTCTGACAGTGGGCTCCTGAGAAATTCATCCCGGTACCCCAACAGTAGTCCAGGGTAACCGCTACGCTTATAATGGGTAGATTTGTTGTGACTGTCTTCCATGAACATGCCTTCCTAGACTATCACTGACCTTCCTGCTTGGATGAATGGTTTGCAGGGCAGCATAGCATAATATTCACCACAAGTATCTCCAGAACTCTTTAAATGCCTGTCTTTTATGCTTAGTGTGAGAACCTGCCTGTCCATTTGTGATGGAAGCACGGGTTCATCACACACAAGGAGGATAAAACAGTCCTTGCTTGGTTGATAACATTTCTACACTCCGTTTTCCAGGTATATTCCCATGTAATGGAACAATGGTCTGCCGTTTGCTCTGGCCTTGCTCTTAAGACCGTGCTGGGAGATCACAGCAAACCCTTCTTGTGACAGCACAACATATTATGTGCCATCCTGGAGGAACTGGACTACCTTCACAACATATGAATAGGCTTCCAGGCACAAACATCATGCTACCAGTAGTGGGCAAGGACACTACTTAAGGGTAGTCATGGGCTGTAGGTTAGAAAACCAAACTGTGGTGACATGGTAGAAAAAATTGGGGCAGATTGATCCCCTCAATAAATAAGATATTTAGCCAAAAGATTTTTAGTCCCCAGGTGCCACACAGAAAATTGTGATAATGTTGTAAGGTCACAACGCCATTGTTTTGTGTCTCTGCCGCTACTAAACTCAGCAGTAGGTAATGTTAATTTAACGCCAGTAGTGTAGTTCCTTGCCACTTCAATGATGGGCTCCCCAGCATCCCATCTGTATGTCCGAAGGTGATTATAATTGTTGGTATTTAAAAAAATGCAAACACAGACCTATTTAAATGTACCCCCCTAAAAAAGGGCATTTCATTCAATTTAGAGCTTTAAGAAATTTAGAAATTTGCAGACTAATTAAGAGTGGTTTTTAGATCAAGGACACCTGATATAGACCTCCTCCCGAACTGTACTCGCACTGAATGTCCAGCTGTAACAGGATGAGTTTCCTGAGCTCCATGTTGGGTCTGGAGCTCTAACAGTATATAACCACTGTGGTATTATCAAGTCTTGATGGTTAGAGAGGGTCCGGTCCCTATCTCCTCTCCATTCTGTCTGTACCCAGGTGTATTTCACTGCTGGGTTTTCTCATCACTGCTGCAGCTCAGAGGAACACTGAACCCCCTAACACGCACTGGCACCAGGAACGGAGATAATGAACACAGATGTTTTCCTTTGGGGCATCTGAGAGATGCACAGAATAATAGTTTGTAAGTACGGCCAATGTGCAAAGTAAATAACGCACACAGATAGAAATGTCATATTGCTGCAAAACCACTGCATGTCAGTTTATGTCCTCAAACCTAGTTATGTCTCATTACAGGTGTAGCCATACATGGCGAACAAACTCTCCAGAGGATACCCAAGACCACCAATCCAGTCGAAAGTATTTGTTTTGATCTGTGCCAACAAGCAGAGCACCTACAGAGTTTGTTTTATCCACCATCGGGACACAGGTGGCGACTTAAAGTTACAAACCCCCGTCTCTGCACTGGTAGCATTCCCTATGTACTTAGCAGAAGGAAATTTGATTCACATGATACCTGGTGATTCTTTCTCAGTTGAATTTAGGTCTGGGAAACATGACACCCAGTACAAAGGCGTCAGACGTAGGTTATCAGCCAGGAACTGAACTCCATACAAACTCTGGCCACAATAAGCTTTGCACCAAAAGGAACAGAGGTCGCCAAAGCAAAAGTTGTAGGGCTGCAGTGTTTACTGGACTAGACTATTCCCAGACTATTACTACCTACTGCCAAACCATCATGCCTGGATGATGTTGCTGCAGCATAAAATTCACCACAGTATCTCCAGACTCTTTCATGACTGTCTTTTATGGCTTATTAGTGAACCTTGCTGTCAGCTCTGAAGAACGGGGTGCCATACCGGAACTGCCGATTCTGATGGGTTCTGGGCGAATGCCATTTAAGCTGCATCACGTGGCTGGGCAGGAAGCACAACGGCCCCACCTTTCATGGAGTCTCTTTTCCAGACAGTTTGGTCCAGACATATCAACACCAGTACCCTGCCTTGGGATTCCATGCTGTCGGGCCTCTGGCAGTGCCTCCTTCTGTTCTTTCTCACACAAAAGGAAGGAGAAAATAGTCTTTCTTCTTGGTTGATACCATTCTAAAGCCCCTGTCCAGCTCCCCCTCTCACGTAACAGAGCCTTTCCTGTGTATCTCTGCCAATGCTCCTAAGACTGTGGCTGGGAGACGCAGCAAAACCTCTTGTGACGGCACACATAGATGTGCCATCCTGGAGGAACTTGGACTATACCTGCCCAAGCTGAAATGAGCTGCAAGGCACCACATCATGCTACCAGTAGTGGCTAGGACACTATCTTAGTCATGGGGCTGTGGGTTAGGAATCCACTGTGTGCACTGGTAGGTGGGGCAGATTTGAATCTCCCCCAATAAACACGAGATTTAGCCAAAGATTTTAGTCCCAGGTACCAACCGAAAACTTTGCTGATGTGGTACTCACACAGCCATTGTTTGTGTGTCTCGGTGTTATGCTCAACTCAGTCAGTATGTAATTTTAGATTAAATGTCAATGTAGTTTCCCCCCTGCACTGTCCCAGGAATCATCCAGCAAAAAAAACTATTAAATCTGCACCCCTACAAAGCATTTACCTTCAAACCCTAGATTTAACTTCAAATGAAATTAGAAATGTGTAAATATACAATTTCAAAATAATTTAGATGGTTTCAAGATCCACAGACACCTGATATAGACCTCCAGAACTGTACTCAAACTGAATATCCAGCTGTACAGATGAGTTCTGAGCTCCATGTTGGTTCTGAGCTCTACAGTATAAACAACTGTGTGTAATCCATCAGTCCCTTGATGGTGAGAGAGTGTCCGGTCCCTATCTGGCCTCTTCCATTCTGTCTGTACCAGGTGTAGTTTTCACTGCTGGGTTTTCCTCACTTCTGCAGCTCAGAGACACTGAACTCCTAACACCACTGGGACCAAACGGAGATACTGACACAGATGTTTTTCTTTTGGGGCATCTGAGAGGTGAACAGAACAATAGTTTGTAGTACAAGCCACTGCCAAAGTAAACAAAGCCACACAGAGAGAATATGCCGTACTGCTTGCAAAACGGGCACTGCCCTGCAGTTATGGTCCCAGCCCGTATATATTAAAAAATCAATGGCCCAGAGAGACCCACCAGTAGAAATGATTCCATTGATCTGCTTGACAATTCTCAGACTTTGCCTTGTGCACCACATCCACACACAGTGTGGCACCTTCATTGTACAGCCCCTGTCTCTGCCCAAACCCATTTCCAGACATCTAGCAGAGAGAAACTTGGTGGTTCACTGGTGCCCGTTATGTGTGCTGCCCATGGACCGCTGGGCCCTATTGTCTTCATTTGCAGTAGTGTGTGGCGAATGAGAAACCTGGACTGCTTTTGACTGGATATCATCTTTACGCGAAAATCCAGGTTTCTGTTTGGGATCTGATCCAGGTTTGAGTATGGGAGACCTTGTGGTGTAAACGCCTTAATCCAAACGTTTTGTGCTGTGGATCATCACACTTGGTCCAACTGCAAGTATGTTGATCTTGGGAGCCAATCACATACGACAGATGGTCCACCCTAGTACGTGATATGAGGGGCACTAACGAGCTCAGCGATATGTGCAATAACGTCCTCCATACACATGAGTTGACCGCTCATGGTAAAGCTTCCAACTGCCATTCATCAGCAGGATACTGCTTGCCCACAACATGATAAGGGTTTCCCCAGAATATCTCCTGATAGCACTATAATGTGATGCCAGTGCTGTTAAAGGGGCTTTTTTGTCCTAACAAGGGTTACTGTTCCATTTCGTCATAGCCAAACGCCTAATGTGATTCAGTAAGTCGTTTTGGCTTCCATATGTAGTTATGCCCTTCCACTGATTGTCTAGGACTTGCACATAATGATTCTCAGTTTGATTTAGGTCCGGGGTAACATGAAGCCGCAATCAAAGGCCAGCATAATATTCACGCACAAGTATCTCCAGACTCGTTCATCCCTGTTCTTTTTTATGCCTTACCTGTAAACCTGCTGGTCATTTGTCTAAAGGAAAGAGTGCCAGTGGTGGAGCTGCCGATTTTGATGTTTCTCTAGCCAATAGGCCAATTAGACTGCACTGTGCCTGGCAGTAAGCACAAGGCCCACCTTCATTTAGGTCCATTTCATGACAGTTGGTTGGTCAGAAATAATCAACACCAGTAATAGCCCTGCTGGAATTCATTTTGTGGGCCTCTGGCAGTGCTCTCTCCTTTTCTTTCCTCATACAAAGGAGGAAATACCAGTGCCTGCTGGGTTTATACCCTTCTACATCCCCTGTCCAGATCTCTTCATGTAACAGACTATGTCCAGGTATCTCTCTCCATGCTCTTGACATTGTGCTGGGAGACAACAGGGAACATGTTTGAAACAACTTTGCACCGGATGTTGTCCCATCCTGGAGAGGCAGCTTGATCCCCGCAATCAGCAGGATATTTAGCCAAAATGTTATAGTCCCAGGAATCACAGAAAAGGTTTGATGAGGTGTAACTCACACCTCACAATGGTTGGGTGTCTCTGTGCATGCTCACCCAGGCAGTATATGCAAGTGCAAGTTCACACCCCTGCAATTGTCCGCAGACAACCATCAGTGTGGTTTGCAAGTTTATTTTAAGTGTTGTTATTTTAAAGTCAGGCAAAACAAAATCTCACCCTAAAACGAGCATTTCAATTCAACTGTAAAGAAATTAAAATTTGTCAACTGTCAATTTCAGCAGACTACTTAAAAGATTTCTTGATGAGCTACAGACACCTGATATAGACCTCCAGAAGTGTACTCACACTGAAATTTCCAGGCTGTACAAGATTAGTTCTGAGCTCCGGTGTTTGTTCTGAGCTCTACAGGTATAAACCGACTGTGTGTATCTCATCATTCTTTGATTAGTGAGAGAGGGTCCGGTCCCTAGCTGCTCTCCATTCTGTCCTGTACCAGGTGGAGTTCACTGCTGGGTTTCCATCACTGCTGCAGCTCAGAGACACTGAACTCCCTACAACATCACTGGGACCAGACGGAGATACTTCAGACACAGATGTTTTCTTTGGGGCCATCTGAGAGATGAACAGAAATAATAGTTTGTAGTACGCCACTGCCGAAAGTAAAATTATGCCACAGATAGAAATGCCGTACTGCTGCACAACACTGCCTGCAGTGTATGTTTCCCCAGCCAGATACAGGGGTTGGATACAATGAAACTGAAACTACCTGTCCATTTTAGTGTGGTAGGTTTCCATTGGCCTAAATTGGACCAGCCTGGTTGCCGAATCTTCATTTAATTGCACATTGCACCAGTAAGAGCAGAGTGTGAAGGTTCAGTTTTAGCGGTAAGAGCACAGTTCTGCTCAAAATATTTGCAATGCACACAACATTATGGGGTGACATACCAGAGTTTCAATCTAGAGGACAATTTGTTGGTGCAACCGTCTCGCATCTGTGACCAGACAGCAAGTCTTTGTGATGTATCAAGAGCCCACGGTATCCCAGGGTAATGTCAGCATACCACCAAGAAGGACGAACCAACATCCAAAGGATTAACTGTGGACGCAAGAGGAAGCTGATGTTCGGAATTGTGCTAACACCGGATTGTATCCAAAAAACATAAAAACCACGGCTGCCCAAATCACACGGCATAGAAATACACTGTGTCACCTCAACTCTCCCTACACCATACTAATAATGATTGTGGTCTAAAACCAGGTGTTTCAGTTTCATTGTCCAAACCCCTTGTATATAAAATCATTAAGTGTGGTCCGGATATATGTGACAGCACACACACATGGCAAACAGGCTCCAGACGGCCCAGGCAGAACCACCATAGAAATAGTAATTTGATCTGCTGACAAGCACGAGTTAGCTCTCAGAGTTTGTAGCGCCATCCACCACACATTGTGTGGCACCTTCATTACACACCCCCGTTTCTTCTGCCCAAAACCTTTTCCAAGCGCTTAACAGAGAGAACTTGGTGTCACAGTGCCCATTACTGTTTCTGCCCATTCACAGCTAGTTATCATTTTCTTCATTTGGCAGTGGTGTCATAAATGAGAAACAAGGACCGCTATTGACTGGAACTATATTGTTCTTTGGCCAATGGAATCCAGGTTCTGTTTGGGATCTGATAATGGTTGGGTTTGAGAATGAAGACCTTGTGATTAGCACCTTTAGTCCTACCTGTGTTGTAAAGTGATTGGTGTAGTTCAGCAGATAACACCAGTACCCACCAGGGAGCCGCCACCACATGTCTGGGGTTCAAATCCTGGTTCCTGGGTGAGTATGGCTGTACTATGCCAATGAGCCTTCCTTCGGCAAGGACTCCTAACACTACATTGGCCTACCTGTAATATGATTAACCTTTGCAAATTGCTCTGGATAGGCGTCAGCTAAATTCTGTAAATGAGTGACACACACTTCTGGCATAGATTAGGAAACCAGTTTTATGAATGGAAGGTTGAATGGTTTCGATCTGCTGAACCAACAGTAGATAATGAAGTGTCCTTGAGCAACACAACTTGGCACCCCCAGGGTACTATGGATAGGGCTGTCACACTGCTCTGGGCAAGTGTTTTCTTACTGCCCCCTGCTTTGTGTTTTCACTGGTGTGGGTATTTTTATATCTCAGAAATATAGCTTTCTCAATTAACATTATCTAACTTTTTGTGTGTGTTTGTGAAACAGTTTTCTTCCCTTTGTGTTTTACCTTTGAGGTGTGAAATAAGCATTTTACAGGTTTGAGTTTCATTGTGTGTTTTTTTAATAGGTGTATAGTTATAACATGGATTGCCACATAGCACAAATTATCAAGCCATCAACCCTAATCAAGGATAAAGACTTCAGTCTCAACTTCCAGTTGTGAGTGTCAGTTTTAGGTTTTGCAACCCCCTAATGAAGATTATTTCATCAAAGAGTTTTGTACTGGTGAGTCCCTATGGTGTACAGGTAATGTGCCCCTTTTTTTATTTTTGTCCCTTCCCTTTAAACAGGGATCTACACACAAGCAGGGTTGGGGGGTGTGGAGCAGACCTCGATTGATTTCGGGTTTCTTTGTGCTTTCAGATATCCTTCAAACTGATTTGTAGTGTGCAGTGCATTTGGCCTGCTAAGCAAGCTATAATGTAGTCAAAACTAATTAAGTGTCTTAGTGTACACTAACTCAACAGTAGTTGATAGTAATGTTAGTTTAAAACCAAAGTAGTTCAAAAGTACGGAACTATTAAATCTGTACTCTTTAAATTTAAATCTGTAAACTTTAAATTCAACTTTAAGGAAGTTGGGCATTTGTAAAATGCAATTTCAGACCAATTAAGATTGTTTTAGATCCACAGACACCTGGCATAGAGTCCCGAAAATGTACTTACACTGAATGTCCAGCTTTACAGATGTCTGAGCTCCATGTTGGTTCTGAGCTCTACAGTATAAACCACTGTGTGTATCATCAGTCTTGATGGTGAGAGAGGGTCCTGTCCCTATCTGCTCTCCATTCTGTCTGTACCAGGTGTAGTTCACTGCTGGGTTTCCTTCACTGCTGCAGCTCAGTGTCACTGAATTGCCCAACATCACTGGACCCGACGGAGATACTGACACAGATGTGTTCTTGGGAGGATCTGAGACAGAAAACAGAATTGTAGTATGTGATATTAAGACATCAGCTGACCTCCTGATCAGATTCAGGACAGTTATTAGGAAAGCTATTAGAACTTAAAGCTTTTTCACAATGCAGAAATAATGCATAAACATTGAGTAATATGTTCAGTCCATAAACCAGCCTTACATAGAACACGTAAAATAAGAGAGCGCTGGGCTGTTTTAGCAACTTTGTTCTCCAGCTGGTAGGTTGCAGTGCAGTTGAATCTGAGTCCATGGTGAAGGCGAGTAGCGATGAAGTTCAGCTGAGAGGAGATGAAGCTGGTGCTTTGGATCTGCTGCTGGTTGATGTTGGTTGGCAGGGGGCTCCATGTTAGTGTAGGGGGTTGAGTGGGACACGGAGAAAGGGCAGAGCAGAGCAAACTCACAGAGCTACCCTCTAAAACCTTCCTGTCCTCCACCTCCGTCTGATCTCTATTGAGACTCAGGGTGGGTTTAGGGGGAGAGTCTGAGACACACAAAGATGTTGAGAGGTAGAGTGTCTTGTTACAGAAGTACTTACTACAGGATTATCTTACATATATTATTATTAGATCAAAGGAAGAATCACACTGTACACTTCACTGTAACACTTACCTCTGACATGTAGAGAAACAGATGCAGTCGTATATACATATTTGAGATCCTGAACTATCCCTGCCACTATTCTGAAGTAATATGTCCCAGTGTCATTCTTATTGACGTTATTGAAGATGGTGGTGCAGTCCTTCTTCTGGAGATCTCCTGTTATTCTCCCTTTAATCTTGTTGCTTTCAGGTGTTTTGGAGTCAAAGACAGTCTTATCCTCCTCAATGCCATCTTTACGCCATATTGCTTTAGGATTAACCTGGAGGTCTTCATCAAACTTATCCTCAATTGTGAAACTGCAGTTTATGAGAACACAGAGTCCATTCACAGCCTCTACACTCTGTGGCAGAGTGACACTGAAGACATCTCTGCACATAGAAACTGGAACACAGACAGAATCACACACGATCATTACCACACAAACACTCAGGCTGGACTCTGAACACTCAGAACATCATTTATATAAAGATAGTAGATCAGCTTCCACCTGAACACACACTACAGAACATACACTAACCACACATTCACATTACACATGGAGAGAATCACCAGTTACACACATTATATAAGCTCAACATATATAACACACTGACCTCCAAACAGAGAATAAAGGAGCACAAGCTTCTCAGCTAACTCCATCTTTCTCATGAGGAAGAATCACCTGCAGAGAGAGAGAGAGATATACTTTTTCTTAAATTTACTTTAAACTACTTTAAACTTTAAACTACCCAACATTTTTAGAAGTATACAGCTCTGGAAATAAATAAGACCTTAAGTGACCTACAGAAAGACTGGTGATTGGTGGCTGGGGTGAAATGCACAGCGTTTGATCATTTTAGGAGCTGCTATGAGCTTAAGTATACACGTTTCATTACTCCCACTCTACGCTACACACAGGGTGCAGTGGCCTTTCGAATACAGAAAAAACAGAGCTCACTAATACGTCTGCAGTTTCTCATAGAGAACAATGAGATCACATGGAAAGACAAAGGAGTCTCTGGCTTGTTTATCTGCAACTGAACTCTTATCTCTCCTTCATGTTTGGTGTTCTTTACGTCTACTGCTATTTGTCCTTAATAATTTAAAAACATTTACATTTACATTTACATTTAAGGCATTTAGCAGACGCTCTTATCCAGAGCGACTTACAACCGTGCTTAGTGATCTGTTGGATAATATTCCAGTTAGTCGAGGAAGTTTAGAGCCTAAAACTCACCATGAGCTCAGACACTGCCCGAACAGGGGGTCAGTGCTGGTACCTAGAGAAAGGTTATTATAAGTGCAACAACAGTCAAAAACAGTCATTACAGTGAGTCTCCTGAGCTACAGAAGAGCAAGATTTGACCAATAAATGTTTCCTCTGGCTTTCTGACAGTAGTGGTATAAAGTGGTATGAATTAGTAAGAGAACTATATCATTTAGAACATACACTAAAGACTTTAATATACTCTTCAATGACATCCAACTAACAAGGGTTGTGTTATTAGTAGGGGCACTACAGGGGCGTACATGTTTAAGTGATTGTGGTAAGCCGATTTTTCTCTCAATAGTGGCCGAAAGCAAGTTTCTTAAAATAAGTAAAATGATCTGCTGAAGGTAAAAAATCTTACAATAAGATCATCAATTAGATATAAGATCATTTTACCTACCAAGATATAATTTATACAAACTAAATAGGGATTTGAAGTGATTCGTCTAGATCCAAAGAGTTTTTTAGGGGATGGGGGTGGCGTCCCTTAACATCATTGTCATTACTGTCTTCCAGAAGATAGCTGAAGCCATTATGTATACTGCAGCTGTAACTGGGTCGTGGGTTATATCTTTACTTTTCCCAACACTCTTATAGGCCAGTGAAACAGAAAGCAGATAGTCTGAAACAAGCACCGTCTAACAGCTAACATACTGAACAGAGCTCAGAGTGTATTCAGCCTGTCAGAACAGCTCTATCTGAAGCACAGATCATATTTTCTGTTTCTTACAGTTTAAAATAAACATATTGTATGACTCAAGAGGTTGGCATTTATTCAAAATGAAAGTGTGGAATGAAAACAATTAGGTTTAAGATGAAAAGGAAATAGTGCAAAAACTACCAAATAGTGCAGCACTGCTGAAGTGAAACCTTTTTGCATATTGATATTTCTTTCTCGATCTGTTCATACAATTATCATATACATATAAATACATACAAAATTATCATTGTTGACATTCAAGACCAGCAGTTCTACAACTTCTTTTATGTCAGAAATGTTTGGAAAAACATGAAAGAAGTTGTTTTCTACGGGCTGCCACGACCGCCATGAACGCTAAGGGCCCGTCTACAAATGACTCTACACATGAAGACATAAATGTTTCTTACCTTTATTTTATCTAAACTGATCCTTCTGGGTCATAGCAGGCTTTATATTGAAATCTGGACCATATATTGTATCTATTCTATTTGAATAGATCATCATCACACATTTGTTTTTGTTATTTAATATACACTCATCATCGAAAAAGTAGTTGCACCCAAAAGGAATCAACTTGACAGGAATGAAAGTTGGTGAGTAGGTTTGACATCCTGACACATGCGAATGATTAGAGTTCCATGCTCTATATAAGGTCCCGTTGCGTGTGCTTTTCATTTCGTGCTGTTGTGTTGGTAGCATCTTTTGTAAGCGAAGTACAGTATGTCTCAGAAAAGCAATTTGAGCAGTTGAGTTGCATCGTAGGGCTCCGGGAGGCAGGATGTACATTCAGCAAGCAGTAATGTCCTCCATGAATCATACTGTTGGTGCCAGCACCATTGGCAGATGATTGCACAAAACCAGTCTTGAGTTATTTTGTCTATATGTTGGAGACGTTATCTTGTTGAAAGGTCCATCTTACTCCAAGATTTACTTTGTTAACGATGAGATTAAATTCCTTTTAATTTCTCCCTTGCATTTGATACTTTGATAACATTATTGAAGCACTCACTATCCCCATCATACACTCAGTAAAGAGAAATGAGATTTATCACCATAACGCTACATAACTATATTGTCTACCCATAGGTGTTACTAATTAACACCTGACAGGGCTACAAATATTACTAAAATACTTAAATATCACATAAAATTCATATCATATCAAATTCATATTAATTTCTACTTTTAACTAAATAAAAACTTTTTCAGTGATTATGTTTTGTAATCCAAAACTGATCAGCGCATGTTTTACTGCACTCTGTTCACATGCCTAGATCACTGGACATCAAATTTTATCTCTAATTTTGTGTATGTAGATATATATAAATATTATCTGATGTTTCTTTTTGTTTGTAAAAAGATAATAAAAAGAAAACATTCTAAAGAATGTTCCACCAGTTGAAACACTTCTGTAGAAACACATAATGTGGGTGATACACCGGTATTCCTTAGTACTTCTGCCAAATAAGGGTGAGGAAATTACATGACATAAATTGCCTACCTGAGCATTTTTTCTAAATTGCATGATTCTAATATTTTTAAGAATGACACCAGTGAAGGTTTACCACTCGCATACTAAGCGGTAAATGTTGTTTCAACATTGTGAAAGTAAAATATTCTTAACTAAACTTAAATTAAAGCCAAACACAGGTGGTTAACCAGGGTGCTCCTCCTGATGATGGTGCTCCCCCAACCTTTCTCTAGTTAAACTCTAATTATAGACAGACTATACAAGCATATGTCTTCTTCAGACTGTTTTATTTGACTCTTAGAAATAAAAATGACAGTTACATGGCCAGTGCTCCCATTTTAACCTCATCCAGTGTTAAAGAGCTGATGAACACACAATGTGCAGTCCAGTGGTAAATTAGGAGCAGATCTGAGAACAACTGTACAAAAGCTATACTGTAAAAAAAAAAACATTCGGGCTGCCTTACAATGTTTATGTAATGGAATCTTAAATAGTATGTTTTTGTTTTTATAGAGTTTTTGATGTAATGGAGTAAGTTAACAGAACAGCAACCTGTGTTTTGTTTACCATTTACCATTTCAAGTTCAAAGTAACTAAAAATATTAAGGCAGCCCAGACACTAACTATTTTTTTAAAAAAACCTTGTTTTTATTTGTACAGTGTAATACAGCATCAGTCCAATATTTAAGCAGAGTTGCAGTGGTCCTTACCTCAGAGTAGATGAGAAGTTGGAGGAAAACCAGGTCCTTGGTGCAGAGAGCTCTATAATCTGTAGTTGTTGAGCTCAGATTGTGTGAGGTGTCTTACTGTAACGCTGCTGTTTATACTTCACTGCACTGTATGATAAACATCATTTACCCACAAACACACACATACATACACACTTCAGGTCCTTCGTACTTCAAATTCCTCTCACATTCAAGTCTGAACTTGTCTATCAGAACGTTACTATCAGTAACTTATAATCTTATGTCCTTAATCGTCTTAAAAGACTTTACATTTGCTGTTTGATGTAGCTGTAGAAGACTGGTCCATAACTGACACTGTTTTTTTTTTTTCTTTTCCCCGTATTACATTTGTGTGGTTTTAGCTACTCAACACGGCCACAGCTCATTTCACATGGCCATTTCCCAGCCTCTCTTTATCTCTTTGAATGAAACAGGCTGTTTTGCTTTTTCTTTTGAATGAATGCCCCACCCACTGCTGAGTGTTTCAGCCATAGCTCAGCACAGCCAGTCGGAACACACCTCCCTTGCTTATGTAACAGTCTGTGTATATAAAAAGTTCGAAGTCAGGGCTGCCCAAAGTGTGGTCTTCATCTTGGCCCACCAGAAAGTTATTCTAAGCCCAAGCAGTCACCCAGAAAGAGAACTAAGATAAGATGGTATCAATAAAACAACATACATACATATATATATATATGTGTGTGTGTGTGTATATATGTATGTATGTTTTTTATTTTTATTTATATATATATATATATATATATATATATATATATACACACTGCTCAAAAAAATATGCCACATCGTTTTATGGAAATGAAAATGATCACCCTACAGAGGGTTGAATTCAAAGACACCCTGAAAATCAAAGTGAAAAAATGATGCAGCAGGCTCGTCCATTTAACCCAAATTCCATTGCAGCAACGCAAAATGATACTCAGTAGTTTGTATGGCCTCCACATGCTCCTAATGAGACGACGGATGGTGTCCTGGGGGATCTCCTCCCAGATCTGGACCAGGGCATCGCTGAGCTCCTGGACAGTCTAAAGTGCAACCTGGTGGCCTCGGATGGACCGTAACATAATGTCCCAGAGGTGTTCTATTGGATTTAGGTCAGGCGAGTCGGTGGGCCAGTCAATGGTATCAATTCCTTCATTCTCCAAGACCTGCCTGCATACTCTCGCCACATGAGGCTGGGCATTGTTGTGCACCAGGAGGAACCCAGGACCAACTGCCCCAGCGTAGGGTCTGACAACGGGTCCAAGGATTTCATCCTGATACCTAATAGCAGTCAGGGGGCGAATGTCTAGCCTGGAGAGGTCTGTGCGTCCTTCCAGGGATATGCCTCCCCAGACCATTACTGACCCACCACCAAACCAGTCATGCTGAATGATGTTGCAGGCGGCATAACATTATCCATAACGGTGTCTCCAGAGCCTGTCATGTCTGTCACACGTGCTCAGGAAAAAACCTGCTCTCATCTGTGAAAAGCACAAGGTGCCTGTGGCGGATCTGCCAATTCTGGTGTTCTGTGGCAAATACCAATCGAGCTCTACGGTGCTGGCCAGTGAGCACAAGGCCCACTACAGGACGTTGGGCTCTCAGACCGCCCTCATGAGGCCTGTTTCTGATTGTTTGGTCAGACACATTCACAGCAGTAGCAGTCTGGCAGTGCTCATATTGTTCCTCCTTTCACAAAGGAACAGATACCGGTACCGCACCATGGTACTAGTAGTGACGCTGACCCAAGCAAAACTAGTGAAAAATCAGTCGGGAAAAGATGAGAGGGGACAAAATGTCAATGACCTCGTCCTTTTAAACCATTCCTGTTTTGGGGGGGTGTCTCATTGTTGCTTCTCTACTGCACCTGTTGCTAATGCCATAAACACCAAAGCAGCTGAAACTGATTAACGGCCCTCCCTACTACTTAACTGACCAGATCAATATCCCTGAAGTTGAACTGAGTTGATGCTATACTCCGATTAAAAAATGCTCCCTTTATTTTTTTCAGCAGTGTATATATAAAATCTCAGTTCATATTTTCATTTCAATGTTTAATGTGTGTACAAACACTGCAATTTGGCCCCTGAAGGCAAAACATTTGGTAACACTGTATAAAGAAGGGATAGAAATGGGACAATTAATTACACCACATTTTTATTTATTTTGGTTCATAAAACCACTAAAAAAACCCTTTAGAATCAACTCCACTTATTTTTATTATTATTTACCACAGTCCTATTAGCAAGAATAAAGTGACAGGGCATTCCAATACAGTAACTACAGCGTAAAACTCAGCAGCTATAGCCCAAATACTAAACTAAGGGTGGAACTACATCAGCATGTCCAATGCACCTAAGAAATGAATCAGAGCACCCCCTATATGTACCTAAATGTTAGGAAAGGCTGAACATGATTTATTTTAAAAGAATTTTGAGGGGTTTTTTTAATTTATGAAATTAAAAAAACAAACAAAAAAAAAACAGAAGATCTGGGATTTGCTGACTAATGTTGCCCGAATGACCATTTGCAAAGTTGTGATAGACAGACCTATACAAATAAAAGGTTCTATTCAGCACCATCCACAGCACATATCCACCAATCTGAAAAATCCATTTATAATGCATAGAACCTTTTAATTTTGCAAAAAGCGCTAGCTCAAGAGAAAGATTAAACATAGTTTAATATAGTACCTTTATAAAAACCTCTATGAATTCTCAAAAGTAATACCAAATACAGCCAGTTAGAAAACCTAATCTTTATTCACAGCTGCAAGGCTTTATTAGAGACCAATGGCACAACTTCTCTCACTCAAATTCAAACAGTAGACAGTGGTTAATAGACAACCTGTAACAGTTTGCTAGATAAAACAAACAGCTAGCTAACTAGCTGATTTTTTTAAAGAGTGATCTGTGATTCAGTGCAGCAAAAATTAGGACTGTAGCTAATGACTAATGTGTTGGTGCTGAACGATAAAGCAACAAACTCTGTGCTACTTACAGGAGCCAGCACACCACAGACCACCTACCTAATCAGATAATAGAAGGCAGAAGATGCTTTTAAACAGATATGAGCTCTACAAAAAACACTTAACTATAATAAAGTACATAATGTCACTGAAGCGTCAGACATGTGTTTTCAGAGTGAGGACACATAGATCATTAGAAGTGAAGTATGCTAGTGCTAAAGGACAATCAATAAAGGTCTAACATTACGATACTTAATACACTACGTCTATAACAGTTTGCAGTTCTAACAGCAGAGCTGATTTTATAAAGCTACATCATCTATGAGACAGAAAGTCAGAAAGACATTGATGAAAACTAATTATTCAAGATGATTGCCATCCAGTCAGCTACATGACACAATGCAGTTTACTATAGTCTCTGGTTGTTGTTGCTGTTGTTTACAGCCTCCCTATTAGTCTAACAAACAGTTATAAACAATAAAGCTATGAAAAGCACATTTTAATAACTATACTTTTACTGAGCTCTATGTTTTTAAGCTGAGAATGCTTTAATACTCGCTCTGCAGTTCCTTTCAGAGAACCCAGATGAAGATGAAGTCCTAAACATCATCACCTAAATATGCTGAGTCCAAGAATAAAGTGATTATGAACTGGACAAATGAGTGCAGCTCCTCAGGATTTGCTCTCTTTTAATTTCCTCTCTGAAAGAAACACAAGAACCAGCAGGATTAAATACCACTCACAAGTTTTCAGACTATTCCTACAGGACTGGATATAAAGTTCCTGTTGTGTAAATGAGCAAATTTTATTATAATTAAGTTATAATTATTATAAATATAATTATGATAAATATAATTATTATAAAAAGATTAATTAATGTGTGTCACCTCTGTTGGGATGCAGAGTCTCATAGTCAGAGCTTTGAGCAGAGAGCTGCAGAGACGCGTATGTATCTCCCTCCACCTTCGGAGCCTTCAAATAACAAACACCACTTCATCATCATTGTCATCATCACCATCATCATCGTCATTGTGATAAAGCGCGTCCCTCAACCGGACAATATGTCGTAGTAAGGGGTGCCCTTTATGGTTACTGTCGGGCAAGCAGTCGTAAGGCCTGAAAAAAGTGCGGATTGCACAAGAGCTCTTTTTTTTCCTTCACTTTTATTTACACACCAACAAAGACAATAATTTACATATTTACAAGTACACACATTCAGAAACAGATAAAACGAAAACAATATTCTCAGTGTTTAGATCTGATGACTGCAAAATCATATGGCAAGAACCCTTCTCCCCTCCAGTACCCCCAGTTATGTCACATATAAGCGGGTTGCCCCTCCCCCGTCTAAACCATTAATGGCTTGACACTGGAAGCTCACAACCATAGTTTGCACTATTCTTCCCTCCTCTTCTACAGAGGTTGGACACACCCAGGTAGGTATAGCTACAGTGAACCAATCAGTTCCCTTTTGACCCATATCCATACAGTTAATCAGCTTACAGGTAAGTATACATGATCTCTACCTTTTCTGTGATGTGTACTGAACCTTAGATCATCAAAGTCATCATCACCATCTTTCTGTTTCTTTGTGTATAATACTGTGTATAATAGTGATATATTCCCAGAACAAAAATCAGAGGACTCACCTTTGTTTTGGCGGAAAGGCTAGAAAAGATCAAAAAAAGAAAAAAAATATTGCAACTGAAAACCTGAACTTACTAAACTTTGTCTGTTTTGACATGTCTCTTCAGTGTGACCAACGTGGTGCCTCAGTATTAACCATCAAATCAGAACAGAGCTTATAAAGTTATTCATAAAAAAGGGGAAAAAGGGGAAAACAGCCTGTTTCATTGTAGGATCAAATCATGCTGTAAATGTGTGAATGAGCATGTAAAATCACATGTGGGCATTTTACACTCTAACTAAAGTGGCTTCTGTTCTATACATCACATGGGTTCAGCTTTCAAACCTTCTGGATTTATGCACCAGCCACTGGCTGAGGAAAACCAGGAGGATTCTAAAGGACTCCACCCACCCAAGCCCTTGTCTGTTCTCACAGCTGCTGAGTGGGAGGAGGTTCCGAAGCATAAAATTCAGAACCAGCTGCCTCCGAAATTCTTCCCCCGAGTCATCAGGCTACTGAACAGCCAGTAGTGCTGATGCATCGATAAATGGACCTGGTTCAGCACATCTCACCAAAACCATCTAAAAGATGATCTCCATGGACAATCATCACTCTGCACTTTACATTAGCATATTTACACTTGCAAATATAGACTCACCTACTGTTACCTTCCATCCATACCGTATATTTGTAGTGTATATATATATATATATATATATATATATATATATATATATATATATATATATATATATATATATATATATATATATATATATATTCTATGCCATGTATATACCCTGCATCTCTCATCTATTTTTTTTCTCATCATATTTTTTGTATTTAAGTACTGTAAGGGATTACACACCTAGGTTTTTCACTCACCTTCACACCTGTGAAAATGTGACATGGCAATAAAAGTGATTTGATTTGATGTAGATCATCATTTAATACTGAATTCATTGTATTATGTTGCACCTTGTGGGTTTCCAGTAGGCCCTGACCAATACCAAACAGAACAGTATTGAGGGGTCAGTCAAGATATTTCATTTTCATACCCCTTCTAATTAGGTCTCCAAAAATGTTGTATATTACACTTGTCCTGATTTTACCATAAGGGTGAAAGAACTGTGTGTCAGGTCAAACTCAGTTTATTAGTTATTAATCAGACTTCATCTATTTACCTGAAGCAGATTCAACCACAGATGTGAAAACTTTACAGCATTTTTCTCCGCTTCATCAGGGCTACTCAACACAGTCCGTTTCACTGTAAAAAGTGTAGTCATTACTGAGCGCTGGACTTACTGTTTCAGTTTGTGGAGAAGGAATCCAATAATAATAACACACAGTAGAAGAAGTACTGTGAGGATCCCATATGGCACTGTGGTCGGTTTGCATTCTGTGAATACAACACCATCTGAGAGAACGAGAGAGAGTGAGCAGGAGAGAGAGTGAGAGAGAGTGAGAGAGAAAGAGAGAGAGAGAGCGAGAGAGAGAGAGAGCGAGAGAGAGAGAGAGAGAGAGAGAGAGAGAGAGAGGATAAAGTAAGCAGTTCTAATCTAGTCATTTATTTAGAGAAACAGGAATTGTGAACTGCTCTAAATAACCAGGATGCCAGAAAGCAAAATTTAAGGTCACGATCTGCCTCCAAACATCTTTGACTCTTTTGCTTCTCTTATTGTATAACCCTGTGTGTCCCTGCCAGCTATTCAACATTGGGATTAATATACTTTCAATTCAATCAATTTTAAAATTAATTACTTTCATTTTCTTCTGTCATCAATGCTCAATGACAAAAGCTTAATAGACACTGTTGCAAATGTGTGTAGGAATAGTGCTCCTTACACACAACTGTCATATAAGCATGTATATAGGAAGAAACTGGACATGCTGATCAGGAAGGCAAGCTCTGTTTGGGGCTGTGGGTTGGAGGTAGTTGGGGAGAGGAGGATGTTGGCCAAGCTGTTGCTGTGCTGGCGGAAAGGAAAGTGTGTAAAGGAAACATACTGCAGCACTTTTTACCCTACTGCTGTTAGGCAGCAAATCCAAAATGCATACCAGTGGTGATACAGGTGCAGCAGCAAATATTGCACAATAATTTATATGTATACCACCTGTAAACATCTTGGATTTACTGCCCACATGATTGTACTCATCCTCTGACTGCCCATATCATCATTAGTATTTATTTAGTATTATTTATTTAGAATTAGTGACTGCCAAGATCATCAGTATTTAAGTAGCTGGTAGCGGAGAAATTTAGCAGCCAGTAGCAGTTACACAATACAGCACAGTAATGCAAAGTAAGGCCTGTAGAGTATGAACATGCTCAGGCAAATTATTAACCATAAACTATGAAGAATACCATCTTGGATCAAAATATCTCACTTATTACAATGAGGCAAGGGGTGGTGGGGGTTAGATCAGAACTTATGAGATAAAGTGTGAAATAAGAGGAACAAGTGTTGTCTGTGCTGTCAGCCTGTGGGAGGGGTGCATGAATATCAGAAGAAGAGGTGTTGATGTCCAGGCAGGCAGAGACTGAAGTATCAGGAGCTGAAATGAGAGGGAGTGTGGAGAAGGTGACCAATGGAGCTCTGTTTTTTTTGTATGGCAATTGGACTGAGTTAGCGCTCATAGCTGGTAGCCTGCTCGGATATCGCATTCACGTTGGCTGTGAGAGCCTTGGATTGGTCCGCTGTTGCGTGTCAGTGGAAGATTCGGACAGTTAAAAGTTTCTGCAACATTCCTGGGACAGAAAGACCGCTGTCTTACATGTCCAGTTGCTGTTTTCAACGTGTACCCTGCCATTCAGACGACATCCTCTCAGCGGGGCATCTCACCAGTTAAAGGGAAGTAATCTTTTGTACTGTTCTGGTCTATGCGGAGGCATTTGAGAGACTTGACCTGAGAGAGTTAAAAGGCTTTTCATAACTTGCTTCATAACAAAAGACTGAATACATTTCACTTCATAACTTGCAAAACATGTGGTTTTGATATGTGGAGTATGAACTGTTCAGACTCTAACTATGGTACAAGTTTGATGAAACAGAGAAACTAATCTGTTTCTTTCCTGATATTTTTATTTATTTTTTTATTTTGTACACCTGGAACAAAACAAACAGAATAATCTCTATAGAATAAATAACACAACTGGTTTCTCATTTGGTGATGGGTCATTTACCTTTTGTGCCACATTTTGTGTGTTCTGTATTTCATACTTATTCTGAATACTTACCTTGGAGTGAGGGCGTCTCACCTGTCCTGTTCTGATCTGGGGAGGGAGGGAGAAGTTATGAAGTCTGTACACAGACATAGCATAATTAAGATTAGCACTTCGGGTTGCCACCGTGTTGCCACCGTGTTTTCCGAAGCCCACCTCACCATATCTGCTATTAGCTTACCTTTACAACCAATTTGACTTGGTGTTCAGGGTTAATTTTTTAGACTGCAGGATAGGCAACAACATACCTATACACATGAGTACTGAGACTAATTATACTGGGGGTGGGGACTTAGATCCGCCCCCAGTACAATTAGGCGGGGCAAGATACCCCCATTGAGCAACACAACTGGGCACTACCGGCCCCCAGGGTACTGTGGATAGGGCTGTCCACTGCTCTGGGCAAGTGTTCCTACAGCCCCCTGCTTTGTGTTCACTAGTGTGGGTATTTTTAATCTCGGAAATAATAGCTTTCTCATTAACATTATCATCTCCTTGTGTGTGTATTTGTGTTTTACTTTGAGGTGTAAAATAATCATTTTACAGGTTTGAGTTTCATTGTGTGTTTTTATAATAGGTGTATAGTTATAACATGGATTGCCACACAGCACAATATCAAGCCTAATCAAGGATAAAGACTTCAGTCTCAACTTCAGTTTTAAGTGTCAATTTTAGTTTTGCAACCCCCTAATGAAGATTATTTCATCAAAGAGTGCTGGTGAGGCCCTATGGTGTACAGTATGTGCCCTTTTTCATTTTTGTCCGTTCCCTTTAAACAGGAGCTACACACAGCACAGACTTTGAGTGATTTTGGGTTTCTTTGTGCTCTCAGATATCCTTCAAACTGATCCCATTTTAGCATCAGTTAGCTGGAACCAAGCTTGTGCTAGTAGTGTGCGGTGCATTTGGCCTGCTAAGCAAGCTATAATGTAGTCAAAACTAATTAAGTGTCTTAGTGTACACTAACTCAACCGTAGTTGAAAATAATGTTAGTTTAACCAAAGTAGTTCAAAAGTATAGAACTATTAAATCTGTATCCTTTAAATTAAAATCTGTAAACTTTAAATTCAACTTTAAGGAAGTTGGGCATTTATGTAAAATAACATTTCAGACCAATTAAGATGGTTTTAGATCCACAGACACCTGGCCTAGTAGCTCCGAAAAGTTGTACTTTCACACTGAATGTCCAGCTTTTACAGATGAGTTTTCTGAGACTCTCATGTTTGGTTGGTCTGAGCTCTACGTATAAACCACTGTGTGTATAATCAAGCTTGATGGTGAGAGAGGCTCCGGTCCCCTATTCTGCTCTACCATTCTGTCTGGTACCAGGTGTAGTTCACTGCTGGGTTTCCCATCCACTGCTACAGCTCAGGCGTCACTGGAACTGACGCCCAACAATCACTGGAACCCTTGATGGAGATACTGACACAGCGCGTGTTCTTGGGAGGATCCGAGACAGAAAATAGAATTGTGTAGTATGTGATATTAAGACATCAGCTGACCTCCTGATCAGATTCAGGACAGCTATTAGGAAAGCTATTAGAACTTTTTCACAATGCATAAACATTGAGTAATATGTTCAGTCCACAAACAAGCCTTACACAGAACACGTAAAACTAGAGAGCGCTGGGCTGTTTTAGGGGCTTTGTTCTCCAGCTGGTAGGCTGCAGTGCAGTTAAATCTGAGTCCATGATGAAGGTGAGTAGCGATGAAGTTCAGCTGAGAGGAGATGAAGGTGATAAAAATTGTTGGTACCTCTCAGTTAATGAAAGAAAAACCCACAATGGTAACAGAAATAACTTTAATCTGACAAAAGTAATAATAAATAAAAATTCTATAAAAAAGAAGAAATGAAAGTCAGACGTTGCTTTTCAACCATGCCTCAACAGAATTATTTAAAAAATGAACCTGAAACAGGCCTGGACAGAAATTATGGTACCCCTGAAAAATGTGACCAAAGCATGTTAAAGGTAAAGGCTATAAGACCATCTCCAAGCAGCTTGATGTTCCTCTGACTACAATTGCATATATTATTCAGAAATTTAAGATCCATGGGACTGTAGCCCACCTCTCTGGACCTGGACGCAGGAGGAAAATTGATGACAAATCAAAGAGACAGATAATACGAATGGTAACAAAAGAGCCAAGAAAAACTTCTAAAGAGATTAAAGGTGAACTTCAAGCTCAAGGAACATCAGTGTCCGATCGCACCATCCGTCAATGTTTGAGCCAAAGTGGACTTAATGGGAGACGACAAAGGAAGATACCATTGTTGCACATCAGCTCTATGTTCACAGACGGAAAAATGAAGCATATAGGTGTATAGTTATAACATGGATTGCCACATAGCACAATATCAAGCCTAATCAAGGATAAAGACTTCAGTCTCAACTTCAGTTTTAAGTGTCAATTTTAGTTTTGCAACCCCCTAATGAAGATTATTTCATCAAAGAGTGCTGGTGAGGCCCTATGGTGTACAGTATGTGCCCTTTTTCATTTTTGTCCGTTCCCTTTAAACAGGAGCTACACACAGCACAGACTTTGAGTGATTTTGGGTTTCTTTGTGCTCTCAGATATCCTTCAAACTGATCCCATTTTAGCATCAGTTAGCTGGAACCAAGCTTGTGCTAGTAGTGTGCGGTGCATTTGGCCTGCTAAGCAAGCTATAATGTAGTCAAAACTAATTAAGTGTCTTAGTGTACACTAACTCAACCGTAGTTGAAAATAATGTTAGTTTAACCAAAGTAGTTCAAAAGTATAGAACTATTAAATCTGTATCCTTTAAATTAAAATCTGTAAACTTTAAATTCAACTTTAAGGAAGTTGGGCATTTGTAAAATAACATTTCAGACCAATTAAGATGGTTTTAGATCCACAGACACCTGGCATAGAGCTCCGAAAATGTACTTACACTGAATGTCCAGCTTTACAGATGAGTTCTGAGCTCCATGTTGGTTCTGAGCTCTACAGTATAAACCACTGTGTGTATAATCAAGCTTGATGGTGAGAGAGGCTCCGGTCCCTATCTGCTCTCCATTCTGTCTGTACCAGGTGTAGTTCACTGCTGGGTTTCCATCACTGCTACAGCTCAGCGTCACTGAACTGCCCAACATCACTGGACCTGATGGAGATACTGACACAGCTGTGTTCTTGGGAGGATCTGAGACAGAAATAGAATTGTAGTATGTGATATTAAGACATCAGCTGACCTCCTGATCAGATTCAGGACAGCTATTAGGAAAGCTATTAGAACTTTTTCACAATGCATAAACATTGAGTAATATGTTCAGTCCACAAACAAGCCTTACACAGAACACGTAAAACTAGAGAGCGCTGGGCTGTTTTAGGGGCTTTGTTCTCCAGCTGGTAGGCTGCAGTGCAGTTAAATCTGAGTCCATGATGAAGGTGAGTAGCGATGAAGTTCAGCTGAGAGGAGATGAAGGTGGTGCTTTGGATCTGCTGCTGGCTGATGTTGATTGGCAGGGGGCTCCATATTAGTGTAGGGGGTTGAGTGGGACATGGAGAATAGGCAAAGCAGAGCAAACTCACAGAGCTACCCTCTAAAACCTTCCCGTCCTCCACCTCCGTCTGATCTCTATACAGACTCAGGGTGGGTTTAGGGGGAGAGTCTGAGACACACAAAGATGAGGAGAGGTAAAGTGTCTTGTTACAGAAGAACTACAGGATTATCTTACATATATTATTATTAGATCAAAGGAGGAATCACACTGTACACTTCACTGTAACACTTACCTCTGACATGTAGAGAAACAGATGCAGTCGCATATACATATT
The DNA here is from genome assembly GCA_024036415.1 of Prochilodus magdalenae. Classification (NCBI taxonomy): domain Eukaryota; kingdom Metazoa; phylum Chordata; class Actinopteri; order Characiformes; family Prochilodontidae; genus Prochilodus; species Prochilodus magdalenae. The sequence goes on along the minus strand of JAMWET010004599.1, from coordinate 34,266 downwards.
TGAGATCCTGAACTATCCCTGCCACTATTTTGAAGTAATATGTCCCAGTGTCATTCTTATTGACGTTATTGAAGATGGTGGTACAGTCCTTCATACGGAGATCTCCTGTTATTCTCCCTTTAATCTTGTTGCTTTCAGGTGTTTTGGAATCAAAGACAGTCTTATCCTCCTCAATGCCATCTTTACGCCATATTGCTTTAGGATTAACCTGGAGGTCTTCATCAAACTGATTCTCAATTGTGAAACTGCAGTTTATGAGAACACAGAGTCCATTCACAGCCTCTACACTCTGTGGCAGAGTGACACTAAAGACATCTCTGCACATAGAAACTGGAACACAGACAGAATCACACAAGATCATTACCACACAAACACTCAGGCTGGACTCTGAACACTCAGAACATCATCTATATTAAGTAAGTAGATCAGCTTCCACCTGAACACACACTACAGAACACACACTAACCACACATTCACATTACACAGAGAAATCACCAGTTACACACATTATTATATAAGCTCAACATATATAACACACTGACCTCCAAACAGAGAATAAAGGAGCACAAGCTTCTCAGCTAACTCCATCTTTCTCAAGAGGAAGAATCACCTGCAGAGAGAGAAACAAGTGAGTATTTACATTAGTTTGGTATAAACTTTTTCTTAAATTTACTTTAAACTGCTATGCTGATTATGTGGGGGGAAATGCTGCAAAAAAACCCAAAGATCTTACCCAATCAAACCTCATAGAAAATGTCACCAAGAGTATGGCCTGTTGGTCTTTAATCATAAAAAACAAGATGTAATGGTCATTTTTAATATTATTAGGAGTTTATTGTTTATTGTGTCCTCGCATAACCAGGAGTTAATATAGAGCAGTTAATAATGACTTGTGTGGCTACAGCCATCATTCCTCCCCCCGTTCCCAAACTCTAAAAAAGTGCTGTCATAAGAAAAGTTCATGAACACAGTGGTAAACACCAAGATGCCCGAACCTTTATAAATGATGGCATCATGTATAAATGGGCAAATATTTTTCAAAATATGTCTTAGTTTCAGCATTTGATATGTTGCATTTGAACTATTTTCTATTAAATATAGGCTTTAATTAAATTTGCTCATCATTGCATTCCGTTTTTATTGACTTTTTACCAGAATCCCAACATTTTTAGAAGTATACAGCTCTGGAAATAAATAAAAGACCACTGCGATTTCATCTTAAATCAGCATCTCCACATGCACAGCAATTTCTTAGTGGGAAGCAGAAGTTCAGTTCTAGCTTTACTGGCAGATACAGTGAGCGTCAAGCAGCAAACACACAGGACAACACATCTACTGACTGGTAGAGTGCGAAAACCCCTCTCTACTGACCGTGATGAGCGCCACCTCATTCAAATGTCACTTAACCACTGTAAGACGACCTTAAGTGACCTACAGAAAGACTGGTGATTGGTGGCTGGGGTGAAATGCACAGCGTTTGATCATTTTAGGAGCTGTTATGAGCTTAAGTATACACGTTTCATTACTCCCACTCTACGCTACACACAGGGTGCAGTGGCCTTTCGAATACAAAAAAAACAGAGCTCACTAATACGTCTGCAGTTTCTCATAGAGAACAATGAGATCACATGGAAAGACAAAGGAGTCTCTGGCTTGTTTATATGCAACTGAACTCTTATCTCTCCTTCATGTTTGGTGTTCTTTATGTATACTGCTATTTCTCTTTAATAATTTAAAAACAGTCATTACAGTGAGTCTCCTGAGCTACAGAAGAGCAAGATTTGACCAATAAATGTTGCCTCTGGCTTTCTGACAATTGTGGTATAAAGTGGTATGAATTAGTTGGAGAACCATATAATTTAGGACATACACACGTGGACAAAATTGTTGGTACCTCTCAGTTAATGAAAGAAAAACCCACAATGGTAACAGAAATAACTTTAATCTGACAAAAGTAATAATAAATAAAAATTCTATAAAAAAGAAGAAATGAAAGTCAGACGTTGCTTTTCAACCATGCCTCAACAGAATTATTTAAAAAATGAACCTGAAACAGGCCTGGACAGAAATTATGGTACCCCTGAAAAATGTGACCAAAGCATGTTAAAGGTAAAGGCTATAAGACCATCTCCAAGCAGCTTGATGTTCCTCTGACTACAATTGCATATATTATTCAGAAATTTAAGATCCATGGGACTGTAGCCCACCTCTCTGGACCTGGACGCAGGAGGAAAATTGATGACAAATCAAAGAGACGGATAATACGAATGGTAACAAAAGAGCCAAGAAAAACTTCTAAAGAGATTAAAGGTGAACTTCAAGCTCAAGGAACATCAGTGTCCGATCGCACCATCCGTCAATGTTTGAGCCAAAGTGGACTTAATGGGAGACGACAAAGGAAGATACCATTGTTGCACATCAGCTCTATGTTCACAGACGGAAAAATGAAGCATATCAAGAAAACAACACAGTCCGTACTGTGAAACATGGAGGAGGCTCTGTTATTTCCTGGGGCTGCTTTGCTGCATCTGGCACAGAGTGTCTTGAATCTGTGCAGGGTACAATGAAATCTCAAGACTATCAAGGAATTCTAGAGAGAAATGTGCTGCCCAGTGACAGAAAGCTTGGTCTCAGTCGCAGGTCATGGGTACTGCAACAGGATAATGACCCAAAACACACATCTAAAACACCCAAGAATGGCTAAGAGGAAAACACTGGACTATTCTGAAGTGGCCTTCTATGAGCCCTGACCTAAATTCTGTTGAGCATCTTTGGAAGGAGCTGAAACATGCCGTCTGGAAAAGGCATCCTTCAAACCTGAGACAACTGGAGCAGTTTGCTCATGAGGAGTGAGCCAAAATACCTGCTGAGAGGTGCAAAAGTCTCATTGACCGATACAGGAATCGTTTGATTGCAGTGATTGCCTCAAAAAGTTGTGCAACAAAATATTAAATTAAGGGTACCAACATTTCTGTCCAGGCCTGTTTCAGGAGTTTATTTTTTTAAATAATTCTGTTGAAGCATGGCTGAAAAGCAATGTCTGACTTCATTTGTTCATTTTCATAGAATTTGTATTTATTATTACTTTTGTCAGATTAAAGTTATTTCTGTTACCATTGTGGGTTTTTCTTTCATTAACCGAGGGGTGCCAACAATTTTGTACACGTGTGTACACTAAAGGCTTTAATATACTTTTTAATGACATCAAACTGACAAGGGTTGTGTTATTAGTAGGGCCCTCATACATGTTTAAGTGATTTTAGTAAGCCAATTTTTCTCTCAATAATGGCAGCAAATTTCTTAAAATTATCTGCTAATATAGAGACATTTTGACTTAAGACAAGTAAAAATATGTTAAAACAAGGTAAATAATCTTAAAATAAGATTACCTTTTGAGATATATCTATATATTAAGATATAAGATCATTTTACCTACCAATATATAATTTATACAAACTAAATAGGGATTTGAAGTGATTCGTCTAGATCCAAAGAGTTTTTTAGGGAAAAGTGGGTTCCTTTTTGCATATTGGAATTTCTTTCTCGATCTGTTTAAACAGAAGTGTTAATACAGAAATATTATCATTGTTGACATTCAAGACCAGCAGTTCTATGTTTTATTTGGCCAGTGCTCCCATTTTAACCTCATCCAGTGTTAAAGAGCTGATGAACACACAATGTGCAGTCCAGTGGTAAATTAGGAGCAGATCTGGGAACAACTGTACAAAAGCTATACTGTAAAAAAAAAATCGGGCTGCCTTAAAATGTTTATGTAATGGAATCTTAAATAGTATGTTTTTGTTTTTATAGAGTTTTTGATGTAATGGAGTAAGTTAACAGAACAGCAACCTGTGTTTTGTTTACCATTTACCATTTCAAGTTCAAAGTAACTAAAAATATTAAGGCAGCCCAGACACTAACTATTTTTTTTTAAAAAACTTGTTTTTATTTGTACAGTGTAATACAGCATCAGTCCAATATTTAAGCAGAGTTGCAGTGGTCCTTACCTCAGAGTAGATGAGAAGTTGGAGGAAAACCAGGTCCTTGGTGCAGAGAGCTCTATAATCTGTAGTTGTTGAGCTCAGATTGTGTGAGGTGTCTTACTGTAACGCTGCTGTTTATACTTCACTGCACTGTATGATAAACATCATTTACCCACAAACACACACATACATACACACTTCAGGTCCTTCGTACTTCAAATTCCTCTCACATTCAAGTCTGAACTTGTCTATCAGAACGTTACTATCAGTAACTTATAATCTTATGTCCTTAATCGTCTTAAAAGACTTTACATTTGCTGTTTGATGTAGCTGTAGAAGACTGGTCCATAACTGACATTGTTATATTATATTTTTTCTTTTTCATTTCCACGTATTACATTAGTTACTCGAAGCCCAAGCAGTCAGCCAGAAAGAGAACTAAGATGGTATCAAACTCAATAACAAAAAAAAAAACACATATACATATATATGTAATTTGGCCCCTGAAGGCAAAACATTGGGGAACACTGTATAAAGAAGGGACAGAAATGGGACAATTAATTACACCACATTTTTATTTATTTTGGTTCATAAAACCACAAAAAAAACCTTTAGAATCAACTCCACTTATTTATCTTATTATTTACCACAGTCCTATTAGCAAGAATAAAATGACAGGACATTCCAATACAGTAACTACAGCGTAAAACTCAGCAGCTATAGCCCAAATACTAAACAGAGCACCCCCTATTGTACTTAAATGTTAGGAAAGGCTGAACATGATTTTAACAAATTTTGAGGGGTTTAAACTCTAGTCAAGACAAAAAAAAAAACCCCAGAAGATCTGGGATTTGCTGACTAATGTTGCCCCAATGACCATTTGCAAAGTTGTGATAGACAGACCTATAAAAGGTTCTATTCAGCACCATCTACAGCACATATCCACCAATCTGAAAACCTGTAACAGTTTGCTAGATAAAACAAACAGCTAGCTAACTAGCTGATTTTTTTAAAGAGTGATCTGTGATTCAGTGCAGCAAAAATTAGGACTGTAGCTAATGACTAATGTGTTGGTGCTGAACAATAAAGCAACAAACTCTTCATCTGTGCTACTTACAGGAACCAGTATACCACAGACCGCCTACCTAATCAGATAATAGAAGGCAGAAGATGCTTTTAAACAGATATGAGCTCTACAAAAAACACTTAACTATAATAAAGTACATAATGTCACTGAAGCATCAGACTGTTTTCAGAGTGAGCACACATAGATCATTAGGAGAAGTGAAGTATGCTAGTGTTAAGGGACAATCAATAAAGGTCTAACATTACGATACTTAATACACTACGTCTATAACAGTTTGCAGTTCTAACAGCAGAGCTGATTTTATAAAGCTACATCATCTATGAGACAGAAAGTCAGAAAGACATTGATGAAAACTAATTATTCAAGATGATTGCCATCCAGTCAGCTACATGACACAATGCAGTTTACTATAGTCTCTGGTTGTTGTTGCTGTTGTTTACAGCCTCCCTATTAGTCTAACAAACAGTTATAAACAATAAAGCTATGAAAAGCACATTTTAATAACTATACTTTTACTGAGCTCTATGTTTTTAAGCTGAGAATGCTTTAATACTCGCTCTGCAGTTCCTTTCAGAGAACCCAGATGAAGATGAAGTCCTAAACATCATCACCTAAATATGCTGAGTCCAAGAATAAAGTGATTATGAATTGGACAAATGAGTGCAACTCCTCAGGATTTGCTCTCGTTTAATTTCCTCTCTGAAAGAAACACAAGAACCAGCAGGATTAAATACCACTCACAAGTTTTCAGACTATTCCTACAGGACTGGATATAAAGTTCCTGTTGTGTAAATGAGCAAAACTTTATTATAAGTAAAGGTTAATAAATGGATGTCACCTCTGTTGGGCTGCAGAGTCTCGTAGTCAGAGCTTTGAGCAGAGAGCTGCAGAGACGTGTATGTATCTCCCTCCACCTTCAGAGCCTTCAAATAACAAACACCACTTCATCAACATCATCGTCATCATCACCATCATCAGCGTCATCATCACCGTCATCCTTATGCCTTTTCTTTTCCCTTCAGAACTTGTGTTAATGACCACATACCAGAGATGGGCACTCGAGTTAGCGACTCGAGTTAGAGTCGCACTTAAGTTGCATATAAATAGACTTCAGACTTGACTTGTAACTCGTCTATAATGACTCCTGACTCAATTAGAACTTGGTCCAAAATAACACATGAACACCAAGTTTCTTTCCATTACCATCCAGGCACGGTGTGCGGAAGTTACAGAAAAATAATTATTTTGTGTATGTATACTTCATTTCGTTGATTTGGGACACGGCCCACGGACACGGCCGCATCACAACAACCGACTTCAGAGCGTGTGTGATATCAGAGAGCGGCGCCAAGTGTAAACACAACACAGTAGCATGGCTTCGTTGTACGTGGTAGTCTTTGGTTACAGGGAATTCAAAATCCTAGCATATAACAGAAGAGTGGCAACATGCAAAGAGTGTGGGAGACAAATTAAAGAAACTGGATCGACCACATCAAACTTCATAAGACACCTGAAAACACACCCGGATTGGTGTGTGCTAGCCGCTTAGCCGTTTAGCCATCATTCCAGCTATATAACATAGTGTTAACCCCTTAAGCTGGCTTGAAACAGGAAGTGTTTGAGGCAGAGTATGGTGCCGAAACAAAAAGTGATACTGCTTCTAGTTTGTTCTGTTTGAGAGTTGTAGAGCATGTAGTTTTTTGTGAGTGCATACTGTAAGGAAATATGTAGCATTTAAACAAAAAAAGAAAAGAAGTGTTGGACTGTAAAAAAAACTACAGTTGTGTTTTGCACACAAAGTTAATCTGTTGTGTTTTTTAATCTACACTTAATGCTACAGTTACTATATAGTCTTTGTGTAAATTGACTTAAGACTTGACTTGGACTCTAGCCTAAAGACTCGTGACTTGACTTGGACTCTAGCCTAAAGACTCGTGACTTGACTTGGACTTGTATTTTGTGACTTGTGGCCTTCTCTGCCACATTCTATGTATAGTAGTGACTGTGTACAATAGGACTCACCTTTGTTTTGGTGGACAGTCTGAAAAAGATTAAAAAAAAAGAAAAAAAGAAAAAACATATTTGCAACTAAAAACCTGAACATTCAGTCATCTTTGAAATAATAGTTGCAGCCAGAAGGAAGTGTAAGCTGGCAATGCTATTTGATATTTACCAGGAACAATAAATCATGATAAATTAAGACTGATATGGATAATATTTATTGAGCTACACATCCAGAAGTAGTTTCTCTCAGTATGGTGTCAGGTCACTATGTTTGCTACCGCAACATGCCAGATGGCTTGGCATGCAGTTGTAGAGGTTCCTAATGATGTCCTGTGATAATCCTATGCAGCATGAATATTCTCACACAATTCCTGCAGATTTTGCAGTAGGGGTGGGGCACATTGGTTTTGAAAGCACATCCAACAGCATTCCACACTTGTTCAATCAGGGCTAGGTCTGGCAATGGTGCTGACCACGGTGCCTCCACACACAGATTCATTGGTCGTCTCTACCAAGACAAATACGGGACTCGTCACTGAAGATGACCTGCTGCTATTCTGAGTGACTCTAAGACAGTTTGACAGTTTAACACCATTGTAATCTTTGAAGAAAGTGACATGGAGTTAAGGTTAGTCATTGAAACAGCCTGCGTGATCTGAAAAAGATGTTTTTCTATTTTCAGATGTTCCATTCTAACTTAAATGCTGCAGCTTTTATAGGTGCAAAAGTTACACGAATATAGAACATAAGAGAACAGTTTAAATACTAAGTGAACGCATTTACTGGAACCTTTAGGTATTTCCAACCTTAAGTGTGGTCACTTACTGTCTCAGTTTGTAGAGAAGAAATCCAATAATAACAGCACACAGCAGAAGTAGTACTGCGAGGATCACATCTGGCACAATGGTCGGTTTGCACTCTGTGAAAACAGCATCATCACAGGCATCATCATTCTGAAGAACATCAGTAAAGGAGCAGATTTGAAAAACTAACTGAGTACAGTTGAATATGAATTAAGACCAGATTTACACAATCAAACTTTCAAATGACAGAAGTTGCTCTGTATTCAGACAGAGCAGTGGATTTTACCTGAGCTGTGTCCAGTAGCCACAGAGTAGATCAGCTTTGTGGTGCTGCCCAACTCATTGGTGCTAACACACTGCAGGCTGTGCATGTCTGTCAATGAGTAGTGCATGGAGAGGACACTCCTCAGGCCTATGCTGCCCACAGACTCCTCTCTGGTGGATGGGTTCACAGAGGGTGGCACAGGTTGCCCAGACAGATGCCACTCCAGTTTATAAACAGAATTTCCATGAACCTCACAGACACACTGGATCACACCTTCACTGCTGCTGTTACAGTGGAAAGAGAAATAGATCTGAGAAGCATCTGAGAGAACAGGACGAAGAAAGAAGGCCTAATCCAGTCACAGATTGTATTGGAAGAACAGGAATCATGTGAACATATGTAAATGTTTAATTCTTTGATATTATTATTTGATATTATATTGACAATGAATTATTATGTATTCTTAATAATGAATAATCATTTTGGCTTTCAGCCACTTTTGTACTTATTGGCTACAATAATAGATCTACAAAGATGGCACTTCTCTGACAAAAATTAGTTGAAACACTACATTAAGTCAGTTAAACCTTGTGCTTGTCTTAATGTACAAGCCTGTGTGTCCTCATCAGCTATTCAGCATGACGATCAAAACTCTTATGAGCACAAAGCAAGACAGGGTGTATATGTGTATACATTTCTACATGGGGACCAATGGATGTAAAGAATGTGCTTTCTGAACTAAATCCAAAGAGCAATTGCAGGAAATCAGTATATTTATTCCAGCTGCACAGTTAAGTTCTGAGCTCCATGTTGGTTCTGAGCTCTACAGTATAAACCACTGTGTGTATCATCAGTCTTGATGGTGAGAGAGGGCCCGGTCCCTATCTGCTCTCCATCCTCTCTGTACCAGGTGTAATTCACTGCTGGGTTTCCATCACTGCTGCAGTTCAGAGACACTGAACTCCCTAACACCACTGGACCAGATGGAGACACTGACACAGATGTGTTCTTGGGAGGATCTGAGACAGAAAATAGAATTGCATGTAGTCAAGATATAAGCTTTTAACTCAGGGTTGATCAGATCCAGAACAACACAAAACTATTAGAACCTAAGGCTTTTTCTAATGTAGAAAGGATTTTAGTAATATGTCCAGTTCATAAACCAGCCTTACACAGAACACGTAAAACTAGAGAGCTTTGGGCTGTTTTAGGGTCTTTGTCCTCCAGCTGGTAGGTTGCAGTGCAGTAGAATCTGAGTCCATGATGAAGGCGAGAAGAGATGAAGCTGGTGCTTTGGATCTGCTGCTGGTTGATGTTGGTTGGCAGGGGGCTCCATATTAGTGTAGGGGGTTGAGTGGGACACAGAGAAAGGGCAGAGCAGAGCAAACTCACAGAGCTGCCCTCTAAAACCCTCCGGTCCTCCACCTCTGTCTGATCTCTAAACAGACTCAGGGTGGGTTTGGGGGGGGAGTCTGAGACGCACAAAGATGAGGAGAGTAGAGTGCCTTGCTACAGAAGAACTACAGGATTATCTTACATATATTATTATTAGATCAAAGGAGGAATCACACTGTACACTTCACTGTATCACTCACCTTTGACAGTTATAGAAACAGAAGGAGTTGCAAATGTGTATTTCAGCTCTGGTCCTGCCTCTATTCTGAAGTAATATGTCCTATTGTGATCATTATTGGTCCTGTTGAAGATGGTGGTGCAGTCCTTCATACGGAGATCTCCTGTTATTCTCCCTTTGATCTTGTTGCTTTCAGGTGTTGTGGAGTCAAAGACAGTCTTATCCTCCTCAGTGCCATCTTTACGCCATATTCCTTTAGGATTATTCTGGAGGTCTTCATCATACTGATTATAAATCGTGAAACTGCAGTTTATGAGAACACAGAGTCTATTCACAGCCTCTACACTCTGTGGCAGAGTGACACTGAAGACATCTCTGCACAAAGAAACTGGAACACAGACAGAATCACACAAGATCATTACCACACAAACACTCAGGCTGGACTCTGAACACTCAGATCATCATTTATATAAAGTAAGTAGATCAGCTTCCACCTGAACACACACTACAGAACCTACACTAACCACACATTCACATTACACATGGAGAGAATCACCAGTTACACACATTATTATATAAGCTCAACATATATAACACACTGACCTCCAAACAGAGAATAAAGGAGCACAAGCTTCTCAGCTAACTCCATCTTTCTCAAGAGGAAGAGTCACCTGCAGGAGAAAGAAGTGAACAATCAAGTATGTAAATAAGTTTGGAAAACCGTTTTCTAAATTGTTTACATAAAACTACTACACTCCTGCACTCTCCATGACCAAGAAGGATAAAATGGTTTAGATGAGTGAATCTTTACCTCCACCTTATGTAGACTTTATGAAAATGATTTTATGAATTTAACTGCCTGTTGCATGCTGAAATAAGTAAACTTAATATTACTTTTTCCATAATACTGTATTGTGCAATGTAGAGGGAGACAAGGAGGCAGGATGCAAGTACAAGTCAGAACCTTTCAAAAAGTAATAGAATCATAAAAAAAACAAAAAACAGAAAAAATATTCACAGTAACAGCAAAAACTGGCATGGAGACAAAAACCCTGAGTAAACAAAAAGCAAACAACTAGGGGTATCCCTACAAACTAGGGATAGGTGAGGGGCATAACAGGGGGGTAGAGACACAGAGGAGCTATAAGCCAAAATAAACAGAAGCACAGGGCAGGGACAAAGGCATACGGAAGCGGAAAAACAAAGACAGTAACAGAGAAAACCAGAGAAAGACAGGGGCAGGGCTAGACAAGATGTGATAATACATATGAGCAAGTTTATGTTTATGGTGTAAAAACTGAAAAGGATGCTATTTTGAATGTTAGAATTCAAAAATCAATATTAGATCATTATTAAGATTAAAGTGTTTTGAACTTAGAACATTAGAGCCTGTAAGAATGAACCATTTAAAGTAATTCTTTAATATTAAATAGATACATACATATAATATATACAGATAAATATTTATTATAGTTAAATATTACAGAAAATGTCTGAAGGATCATTAAGTTAACTTATAGGATTGTAGAATGAAACTGAGAGTTACGGTAAACGTCAGTAGGGGAAAGAACACAAAGGTGTGTAATGAGGAATAGAGAAATGTTCTGCTGACTGAGTGCAATTCAGTCATACAGGATTTTAGCTGAATGCTGGGTTAGTAAAAGAGGAGCGGGTGGTTTGTGTATAACTAAGCAGCACATAAGAGGGGTAGCTGCATTAGCTTCTTAAAACATTTAGTCTATCACTTAGTTTAACCTGATGAATATTTGCATTATGTCCTAGAGTTAGTTGGCATATGTGCTGAATATCATAGTGTTCATTAAAAATGAGTAATATATATCCCCGAATTTTAACATGCTAATGTGACAGGTAGGGCACTCTCCTGAATGGCTGTCAGTGCTCTTTAGTTAAACGGATCGAGAGGGGTGTGGTCTAGCTCCCCCCATGACTAATTAGTCACACGTGACTGTAATAAAAAGGGAGCGTGTAGCGGTTTGGTAGTCCCTTCTCAGATCCAGTTTCCATGGTTGAGCTACTGTGGTGTGATTCAGTTGTCGTGGCTGTACAGTTTTGTCTCTGCCCAGGTTGTAAATCAGTCGAGGTAACTTATACAGCATGCACCCGAGAAGTACAGTGAAGACCATTCTGCCATGGGAGTGAGCTCCAGCGATCCTGTGGAACTTGCTAAGCTATTAGCCTAGCCCATCTACAGTAAACCTAGCTACTAGCCTGTCCAGTTTGTAGCCTGCTAGGCCTTTAGCCTGCCACATCTACGCTGACCCTAGCTACTAGCATGATAAGCTATTACCGGTGCTGTGTAGAGTGAGCTCAGCTAATAGCCTGCCAAGTTTGTAGCCTGCCAAGCTATTAGCCTGCCCAACCTACATTGAGCTTAGCTACTAGCCTGCTAAGCTATTAGCCCTCGTCGTGTACAGTGGACTAAGCTACTAGCCTGTCCAGTTTGTATCCTGCTAAGCTATTAGCCTGCTCCATCTACAGTGAGCCTAGCTACTAGCCTGCAAAGCTATTAGCCCTCGCCGTGTACAGTGAACTAAGTTAGCCTGTCCAGCCTGTCTAACCCGTTTACCTTAAGAGCTGGCTGAGCAGATTGCTGGTTGGCTTCATATAGCTATCTGTTGGTTTGTGTATTTTGGACCCCTGAGGTTTGTTTGTTTTATTTATGAATTTGTTGGGGTAAAAATGTGTCTGCATTGTTCAGATAAGCCACTGGGTTTTTTCTTGGTTCCATCATTCTTTTTTTTTTTTGTGGGTTGGAGTGGGGTGGATGGTGTTGGCAGGAGGGGTTTTAGCCAGGTGGTCTAGTCCAAGTAACTACGCTGCTGTGTATGCTTGGGTGTGGGTACCATTTTCACCTTGTTTTACAGTGTGAGTGATCGGTGCGGGAGTGTGGTGGTAGTTAATATCCTTTTTAGAGTAGTCCCTTGATCCCCTCCTGTTGTTAGGTGCACCCCCGTCCCTGTTATTGTGGCTTCTGTTGGTGCCATTCTGTGATGTGACATTTTATAATCGATTTAATAAACTGATGGTTAAATTAAAAGTTTATTGTCTTCTTTGGAAAATCACATCTCTGCTATTAATTACTGTGAACAAAGGGGAGCCCCGTTTTATTATAACACCAGCAATCAGAACTGTGGAAGTATATCTTTAGGTGAATGTCCCAAGGTGGCCAAGGGTAGAGGGTTGTTTTTTGTTTACTTTTTTAAAATATTTTTTTTTCCTCTCTCTCTACATAACAAAGCATAACTTGTTCAGATTACTGGACATCAAACTTTCTCCATTTCATTGTTTACCTTTCACAAGCAGGACCTTCTAGGACCTACATGGAAAAACATTTACTGTAGAAAAAGAAATGTACAGGATATTTTAGACACGGTGTAGAGTGTCTCTTGCCAGCTGATGTTTTAGCTTATAAAAAGAGATTCTACAAATTGTTCAACCAATTCAAAGGATAAGTTCAGAAGAAGAATAGAGATGCAGTACACATTTAGAATAGGAGAATTTAAAATGAACGTCTGGAATTCACAATGCCATCACTGAGTGGATGAGTTCTTCTTTCTTCTTTTGTTCTGTGACATTTGAGCAGTTATTCCTTTCTACCACTCCTCCATCCCACGCTGAGTCTAACCCTAGGAACTCCATTTCCCAAGACATCCCCACATGGTCATGTGTCCTGTTTCTAATTTCCCTGCTGTAGTTTTTTGACATTTGAGTTTCCTCTTTTTGATGGTCGTCAACCTTCTGCGTGCTTTTGACTACGTGTTTGGATTGTGTTTCTGTAAAGAACCTCAACTGCACACACCAACTTTGACCCAACCTACACTTACTACTGGTGCAAAATAAGGGTGTGGATTTGATCTGAGAAATTTCACTCTTCATGGTTGTCACAAAAGGTACCGAACTAATATTATTGGTGACTGTGAGTGAACACACAATTCACATACTGGAACAGCAGTGCTGTGAAGTATAATTGTACTTAAAATATCCCCAATAAAACTTAAATTAAAGCCAAACACAGATAACCACAGAGTTTCACCGAATGATGGCTCCTCCAACCTGTCAGGCCAAATTTGCACCCTTTTACAGACAGAAACTGTTTCCATTGGCAGTTACCTGGCCAGTGCTTGCCAGGATTCATTCATGAACACTCCCATTTAAACCCCACCTAGTGTTCTTTAATAAGCCGATGAACTTCAGCAGGGAAACAAGCAAATGTTAAGTCGTTTAAATGAATTTAAGTGTTAAATTAAAGAGTTGCAGTGGCTCTTACCTCACAGAGTGGATGAGAAGTTGGTGCAAAAACAGCTCTTTGGTGCAGAGAGCTATGTAACCTGTAGTTGTACAGCTCAGCCTGTGCTAACTACCACAACACACACAAATAGACATGCACTTCACAGCTTCTTCATACTTCAGTTTCCTCTCACACTAATCTTCTTAAAGGAACCATCACCCATTTTTAAATAAGAGTTTGATGTAGTTGTAGAGGACTGGTTCATTACTTGCATGTTGTTATTATATTTTTCTTTATTATATACATACACTGCTCAAAAAAATAAAGGGAACACTTAAACAACACAATATAACACCAAATAAGTCAAACTTCTGTGAAATCAAACTCTCCACTTAGGAAGCAACACTGACAATCAATTTCACATGCTGTTGTGCAAATGGAATAGACAACAGGTAGAAACTATTGGCAATTAGCAAGACATGCTCAATAAAGGAGTGGTTCTGCATGTGGGGACCACAGACCACTTCTCAGTACCTATGCTTTCTGGCTGATGTTTTGGTCACTTTTGAATGATGGTGGTGCTTTCACACTCGTGGTAGCATGAGGCGGACTCTACAACCCACGCAAGTGGCTCAGGTAGTGCAGCTCATCCAGGATGACACATCAATGCGAGCTGTGGCAAGAAGGTTTACTGTGTCTGTCAGCGTAGTGTCCGGAGGCGCTACCAGGAGACGTGGAGGAGGCCGTAGGAGGACAACAACCCAGCAGCAGGACCGCTACCTCTGCCTTTTTGCAAGGAGGAACAGGAGGAGCACTGCCAGAGCCCTGCAAAATGACCTCCAGCAGGCCACAAATGTGCATGTGTCTGCAGAAACGGTTAGAAACCGACTCCATGAGGATGGTATTAGGGCCCGACGTCCACAGATGGGGGTTGTGCTCAGAGCCCAACACCGTGCAGGACGCTTGGCATTTGCCAGAGAACACCAGGATTGGCAAATTCGCCACTGGCGCCCTGTGCTCTTCGCAGATGAAAGCAGGTTTACACTGAGCACATGTGACAGAATCTGGAGACGCCGTGGAGAGCGATCTGCTGCCTGAAACATCCTTCAGCATGACCGGTTTGGCAGCGGGTCAGTAATGGTGTGGGGTGGCATTTCTTTGCACAGCCCTCCATGTTCTCGCCAGAGGTAGCTTGACTGCCATTAGGTACCGAGATGAGATCCTCAGACCCCTTGTGAGACCATATGCTGGTGCGGTTGGCCATGGGTTCCTCCTAATGCAGGACAATGCTAGACCTCATGTAGCTGGAGTGTGTCAGCAGTTCCTGCAAGATGAAGGCACTGAAGCTATGGACTGGCCCGCCCGTTCCCCAGCCCTGAATCCGATTGAGCACATCTGTGACCTCATGTCTCACTCCATCCACCAATGTCACGTTGCGCCACAGACTGTCCAGGAGTTGGCGGATGCTTTAGTCCAGGTCTGGGAGGAAATCCCTCAGGAGACCATCCGCCACCTCATCAGGAGCATGCCCAGGCATTGTAGGGAGGTCATACAGGCACGTGGAGGCCACACACAATACTGAGCCTCATTTTGACTTGTTTTAAGGACATTACATTAAAGTTGAATCAGCCTGTAGTGTGTTTTTCCACTTTCATTTTGTGTGGCTCTAAATCCAGGCCTCCATTGGTTAATAAATTTGATTTCCATTGATGGTTTTTGTGTGATTTTGTTGTCAGCACGTTCAGCTTTGTACAGAACGAAATATTCAATGAGAATATTTCATTCATTCAGATCTAGGATGTGTTATTTGAGTGTTCCATTTTTTTCTTTAAGCTGTGTGTGTGTGTATGTATGTATGTATGTATGTATGTATGTTCAGTCAGTGTGATTCTGAATGTAAAATTGCAGATATAGTGATAAACTGTGCCTGACAGACTGAAGGGGGCTGGTTTAACACACTTCCAAAAACAAAACAGAAATAAAACATCCCACTTGGAATAATCTGTGATTAACATCATCAGCGTGTCAACAAATGTGCCTGCTTATAGGTGAGTCAGTTCATTTGCTGACTAGTTGACAATATGACCTTTTATTGGCTTTGGACTGGCTGTGCAGTTACTTCAATACGTACATGAAGACATTAGGTGATCATTAGGTGAACTCAGACCTACTAGAACAGCAAAGCTGATGGCTGTTTAACTATTACTGTTATGTTTAAAGAGGAACACTGTGACTTTGCTCATTGTCTCTTCTGGAACTACTTTTCTGTTACAGCCTCTTTTGTGGTAGCAGGTTTATCTCAGTTAACCCATACAGTCTTTTTTACTTTGTAAATTGTTTTTGTGCTTTGTGTTTTTCCAGGAGCCAAGACTTTAGTCTTTAGAGTGGTATCTTTGAATGGACTGAGCTGTGCTCATCAGAGAAGATTTAGTGGAGTCACACATACTTTTGAACAAGACTAAAGGATTTTTCTCTGACTAATGTTGCCCAAATTAGTTATGAATAGTTAGAATAAAGTTATGGTAAAAAGACTAAGTTTGGTAAATCATCCTGTAAGCCCTCCTAAGTATCTAGCATTGCTAGCTTGTATTAGCTTTAGCACTACCTCATCTGAAGGTATAGCTTCAGTCACTTAAAGCTCCTCAATTGCCTGATTAATGATCAAACATGGTTTCCTACCTCTGCTTCCAAATAAGTTTTCTTACACACATTTTGTTGCTTCTTAGACATCTATTAAATGCTACCAGGTGTACCAGTACCAAAGGTCTAATGGATTAGTCATCTTCTATGTAGACACTGGAATTAAGTTTTATGCTCAAGAGACAGTCACTGATAGAATTAAAGCTATCAATGAAAACTATGTTGAATGAAAAAGTAAAATTATTCATTAAAATCATAAATAAAAGGTTCTATATAGCACCAACTACAGCACATATCCGCTAATCCGAAGAACCCATTTATAATGCAGAGAACGCTTTAATCATGCAATGGGTTCATGAACCATTTTCTTTACTAAAGAACCCTTGAAGAACCTTTTTTAATTGGGTAGGAGTGCTCATCCAAGATCAGACTTAGTCTTTCACACTTGATTTAATGTTACTGTGTGGGACCGGAAAACTACAGAGAATGCCCTATTAACTATGACTGTGCTGAGTTAGGCAGCTAATTTTATTAGTAGCTCAGGAGAAACATTAAAAATGGCACACATAGTACATATTATACAAGAAAAACACACAAAATAATAAAATAAATAGAAATTATACCATATACAGCTAGTCACAAGTAGACAGTAGTACAGCACAGTAGTTAGCTCCTCTCACTTAAATTCAACACAGTAGATTGTGGTTGATTGACAACCTCCAACATTAGCCTGCTAGATTTAAAAAAAATCAGATAAATAATCAAAAAATCAGATCATAAAAAGCAGATTATGCTTTTAAACAGATATGAGCTCTACAAAAACCACTTAACTATAATAAAGTACATTTAATGTCACTGAAGCAGAGGACACACAGATCATCAGCAGAAGTGAAGAATGCTAGCACCAAAGGACAATCAATAAAAGTCTAACATAATGACGCTTGACACACAACATCTAAGACAGCAGAGCTGATTTTAAAATGCTACAGCATCTATGAGTCCATTTTCTAAAAGACGTTTTCATCAACATCCAATCAGCTACTTGACACGATGCAGTTTATACAGTTACTGTACACTGGTTGTTGCTTAGTAGAGTCTCCACAGTAAGTCTAACAAAAAACAATAATAAACAATAAAGCTATGAAAAGCACATTAACACCTAACTACACCTTTACTTTTTAAACTGAGAATGTTTTAATACTCGCTCTGCAGTATCTTTTAGAGAATCCAGATGAAGATAGTCCTACACAAAATCACTGTGTCGAGTCCAGGATTAAACTAATCCTGTACAACTGGACTAATGAGTGCAGCTCCTCAGGATTTGTTCTCTTTCAACTTCCTCTCTGAAACAGACACAAGAACCAGCAGGATTAAATTCCAAAAATATATTTATAAATTTTAGTTTTCACATCATTCCTACAGGACTGGATATAAAGTTCCTGTTGTGTAAATGAGCAAAACTTTATTATAACTAAAGATTTATAAATGTGTGTCACCTCTGTTGGGCTGCAGAGTCTCATAGTCAGAGCTTTGAGCAGAGAGCTGCAGAGAAGCGTATGTATCTCCCTCCACCTTCAAAGCCTTTAAATGACAAACACCACTTCATCAACATCAGTATCACCACCATCACCACCACCACCATCACCATTGTCATCATTGTCATCATCACCATCTTTCTGTTTCTTCTTTTCATTCAATTTGTATTAATGATCACATACTGTGTATAATAGTGATATATTAAGAGAACAAAAATCAGAGGACTCACCTTTGTTTTGGCAGACAGTCTAGAAAAGATCAAAATAAAGAAAAACTTACACTTACATTTATTCAACACATGGGGCATAGGGTACTCATTTACACTCACAGTCAAATAAGCAGAGTCACATGGAACATAGAACAGACATACTTCAAACCTCAGACACTGTTGTTCCTCCTTCAAATACAAATCCTGCATTTATAAAAGAGTCGGTTAACGGAGCTGGTCCAGAATCCTTCACATTTACATGTACCAGCTGGAGTTCTAGCCCAACCGGGATCAACCCCAATGGCGCAACAGCAATGGTGGACTATACATGCAGTAATCTACCTTTCCAGACTGTAAAGGGGATGTAAGCATTTATTACTGCGCTTCAGAGGAACTGAACAGTCAGTTAATCTTTAATCAAGGCTTCCTACTCACCAGGTTCTTCAGATGTTTCATTCTACCTAAAATGCAGCAGCTTTTATAGGTGCTAGAATGTAACCGCAGGACCATTTAAGGAGGAAAAGGAAATTTGTAAAACAAACTGGTGAACAGGAAGCCATGCAGCTCCCACAAGATCCTGGAAATTATTATTTCAATTAATTTGCTGTATATTTGCTCTGCAGGTTTTACTCTGGACACTTTCATCATCTTAAACAATACTGAAGAGCTTAATTCAGTGTCCGACACTAAAGAGAGGAGCAGCTCTACCTTCATTAGTATCACAACCCCAACAGCAGCCTGTAAGTAGTAGAACTGCTGTGTGAATTTATCCACTGATG
Organism: Prochilodus magdalenae; assembly: GCA_024036415.1. NCBI lineage: Eukaryota > Metazoa > Chordata > Actinopteri > Characiformes > Prochilodontidae > Prochilodus > Prochilodus magdalenae. Next base: position 15,139 of record JAMWET010004599.1, on the reverse strand, counting down.
GTTACCGCAGTTCATCTTAAACTAAGGGTTTCATAGTAACAACTTTAATTTACTTTGTTTTGTTGCTGAGATTTAAATCTTGTAGCTAGTATAGGTTACACTAGCTTCTGGCTAGTAGGTAACTAACATGGCATGTCTTTGTCTCTTTTGACATGTCTCTTCTGTGTGATCAACGTGGTGTCTCAGTATTAACCATTAAATAAGAACAGAGCTTATAAAGTTATTCATAAAGAGGAAAAAAGGGGAAAAAAGCCCGTTTCATTGTAGGATCGAATCATACTGTAAACTTGTAAATGAGCATGTAAAATCACATGTAGGCATTTTACACTCTAACTAAAGTGACTTATCTTCTATATAAAACATCATTAAATACTGAATTCAATGCATTATGTTGTATCGATTGTGGTTTTCCAGTAGACCCTGACCAGTACCAAACAGAACAGTATTGTGGGCTCAGTCAAGATATGTAATTTTCACACCCCTTCTAATTAGGTCTCCAAATATGTTCTATATTACACCTTATTTTTCCATGACGGTGAAAGAACTGTGTGTCAGGTCAAACTCAGTTTATTAGTTATCAGACTTCATCTATTTACCTGAACTGTAAAAATATCTGATATTGGAGATTCAACCACAGATGTATATGTTTTTTATAGCATCTGTCTCCGCTTCATCAGGGCTACTAAACACAGTCCGTTTCACTGTATAAAGTGTAGTCATTACTGAGCGCTGGACTTACTGTTTCAGTTTGTAGAGAAGAAATCCAATAATAATAACACACAGTAGAAGAAGCGCTGCGAGGATCACATACAACACTGTGGTCGGTTTGCAGTCTGTGAATACAGTATTATTACAGGCATCATCATTCTAAGGAACATCAGTGAAACAAATAAAAGAACATATTTAAAAAACAGATGAACAGAAATTAAGACCAGATTTACATACTCTATTTACACTCTGTCTTCAAGGAGAGCAGCAGCTCTTACCTGAGTATTGACCAGTAGTCACAAAGCTGAACAGCTGTGAGGTGCTGCCCAGCTTATTGGTGCTGACGCACAGGAGGCCTGGCATCTCCGTCAGTGACAAATGCATGGAGAGGACACTCCTCAGGCCTGTTCTGCCCACAGACTCCTCTCTGATGAATGAGTTTAAAGAGGGTGGGATAGGTTGTCCAGACAGAAGCCACTCCACTTTAGGAACAGGACGCCCATGAACCTCACAGACACACTGGATCACACCTTCACTGCTGGTGTTGCAGTTGGAGGAGAGAGAAATCTGAGGACCATCTGAGAGAACGAGAGAGAGAGAGAAAGAGAGAGAGAGAGAGGGAGAGAGAGAGAAGATAAAGTAAGCAGTTCTAATATAGTAATTTATTTGGAGAAACAGGAATTGTAGCTGCTCTAAATAACCAGGATGCCAGGAAGCCTCATTTAAGGTCACAATCTGCCTCCAAACATCTTTTGCTTCTCTTATTGTATAACCCTGTGTGTCCTTGGCAACTATTCAACATTGGGATCAATAAACTTTCATAAAATTAATTGCTTTCATTTTCTTCTGTCATCAATTCTCAATGACAAAAGATTAATAGACACTGTTGCAAATGTGTGTAGTAATAGTGCTCCTTACACACAACTGTCATATAAGCATGTAGGTAGGAAGAAACTGGACATGCTGATCAGGAAGGCAAGTTCTGTTCTGGGCTGTGCATTGGACTCAGTGGAGGTAGCTAGGGAGAGGAGGATGTTGGCCAAGCTGTTGCTGTACCGGCGAGCTCCTTCAGTGACAGGGTTCTTCATCTGCGTGTGTAAAGGAAAGATACTGCAGCACTTTTCACCCTACTGCTGTTAGGCAGCAAATCCAAAATGTACACCAGTGGTGATACAGGTTATACAGGTGCAGCAGCGAGTATTGCACAATAGTTATAACATATTATTTACACACGTGGACTAAATTGTTGGTACCCCTCGGTTGATGAAAGAAAACCCACAATGGTAACAGAAATAGCTTTAATCTGACAAAAGATGAAAAATTCTATGAAAATGAAAATGTCAAACATTTTTTTAACCACTCCTGAAACAAGCCTGGACAGAAATGACGGCACCCTTAACTTTTTTTTTTGTAATTCAAGTTTTTATTTAAACACAGTTAACAGATGCTCATATGGTACATCATACATGGAGACAGAGACAGAAGGCCAGGCATAAAGGGGGGCGGAGGAGAAAGGAAAAAATAAATAAATAAATAAATAAATAAAAATAAAGACACTCTCAGGGTCTAGGCCGGCCCCATCAGAAGGAGTTAAGTAAAATACTGTGAAATAAATAAATGACATATATACATAGTCATACCCATGCTGTTAGTTAGAAGTGAGATGATCCATGAACTCATGCCAAATTCCCCGTTCCACAAGCCCTTTGCCCCCTATTCTGGCTAGCATAACCTCGTATGACGAGGTCTCACTCATTAGAATTTTCCACTCTTGGAGTGTTGGACATGTGGATAATTTCCAGTGTCTTAATATGATTCTGGCAGCTGAGACGATCCCCACCATCAGAACCGAATATGCACTTTTTGTTAGAGTTGGGGTTTCTGTTTTATCTCCCAAAAGACACAAACGGGGAGACACCGGTAGGGTTACCCCCGCCCATGTCTCCATAAGTTTCAGCACACCATGCCAAAAAGGTTTAACCATGGGGCATTCCCATATGAGATGTAAAAAGGTTCCCATTTCTGATTTACACTTCCAACATGAACTACTATTTGTTAGTCCTATTTTGAAGAGCCTACAAGGTGTCCAATAATACCGGTGCAGAATTTTATATTGAATGAATTTCCCTCTAGCTTCTCTGACATATTTACCATTCTGTGCTATAATTTGACTCCAGGTATTCTTATTAATTTCACATTTAAGGTCTCTCTGCCAAATTACTCTTAAATGATCACATATGTCACTAATTGAGTAAGTCGAATTTTTATAGAAAGTTGACGCCTTATGATTAAAAGGGTTATCTAGATAGTCAACTATCGGGTTAGCTAGTCTCTCTGATTGAAACATTTTAATTATGCAATGTCTAATTTGTAAATATTTCCAGAAATCTCCCTTTTCTTGCAACTTGTACTTTTCCTTATAAAGATCATTTACAGTGTGTATGCCCTTGTCTAGCCATCTTTTCCAAAACACCTTCTGCTTTCCAATCTTCACCTCTGGGTTGAACCAGAGTGAAGCATAAGGTTGTTTGTGGTGGGAAATCTTGTACAATTTATGAACCTTTGCCCAGACCTCCTGAGAATGCCTAGTGACTGGGTTTATGTCCTTCCCTCTACTTTTCAAACACTGGGATAGCACATTTATTGGATGGAACGGTGCTGCCAGGTTTTCCTCCATATTGGCCCACACTAAACCAGATACTGTTCCCCTCCAGTGGTTGATTATTTTAGCCATCTCAAATGACAAACTATATAGCCTAACATCCGGAAGACCAAGCCCACCCTTCTCTTTGGGCGCACACATCTTACTCCATTTAAATCTGGGTTTTCTCCCTGCCCAAAAAAATTCTCTGATTACATTTTCATATTGTTTAAAAATGTGATCAGGTTTACTGAGTGGCAACATCATAGATATATAGTTAAATTGTGGCACAATTACCATTTTAACAATATTTATCTTCCCCCAAAGACTCAGATGTAACTTTTCCCATTTACCCAAGTTTGTTTTAATGTTTTGAAGGAGAGGTTCAAAGTTCAGTGTTGCCATCTCACCTAACTCTGAGGTTAGTTTAATGCCCAGATAATTCATGCCTTTAGGAATCCATTTAAAATTATATTGTTTTATTATTTGTGGGTGACAATGCCTGGATATAGGCATTGCCTCTGATTTGATCCAATTAATTTGGTAGCCAGATAACTTGGAGTATGTGTCAATGGTGTCCATTAGTGCAGGTAGAGAGTTTTGGGGATCATTAGTCACAAAAAGAATATCATCAGCATAAAGCATTAGCTTATGATCACCTCCACCACCATCCACGCCTTTGATGGCAGGATTTGCTCTTATAGCGACCGCCAGGGGTTCCACAACAATTGTGAACAAGAGAGGTGATAAAGGGCACCCTTGTCGCGTTCCCCTAGAAAGATCAAATAGAGCCGACGCAAGACCGTTTGTCAAAACTGATGCTTTAGGGTTGCTATATATTATTTTAATCCATTTTGCAAAACTAGAACCAAAACCAAACCTCAACAATGCAGAATGCAAGAACTCCCACTCAACCCTATCAAAGGCCTTCTCAGCATCCAGCGAGACAGCCACCACTGGCTTCGCGCTGGATGCATGTAACCACATTAAGTGCATAAGTCTTCTCAAATTATCAGTAGAAGACCTCCCCTTTATAATGCCTACTTGGTCTGTATGTATAATGTGTGGCAAGACTGTTTCCAGTCTTAAGGCCAGCACCTTTGCCAATATCTTACCATCCACATTGATGAGGCTGATCGGTCTAAAGTTGGCCGGCTCCGTATGATCTCTATTTTTCTTAGGTATCAGAGAAATGAGTGCTTCATTAAGAGATGGTGGGAGTGAACCTCTTTGAAAAGCCTCTTGAAACACTTTTGTCAGGATTGGAGTAAGTATATTAATATATTCTTTATAGTACTCCACAGGAAACCCATCAGATCCTGGTGACTTCCCTGTACTCATGGATAAAATGGCGGTTTTAACCTCTTCCTGGGTTATTGGTGCATCAAGAAGAGCTGCCTGATCAGAAGATAAATTTGGGAGATTTATGTTTGAGAAAAAATCTTGGACTGCTAACTCGTTTGAAGCACCAGATGATCTATACAGGTTCTCATAAAATTCCCTAAATATATCATTAATACCCCTAGAAGATGTCACAAGAGAGCCTCCCACTCTTATTGCTGGAATTATGTGTGCAGAGCTTTGTTCTTTTAACTGTCTGGCCAAAAGTCTGCCAGTCTTTTCCCCCGACTCATAAAATTGTGTTTTAATTCTGAACATAGCATACTCTGCTTTTTTATTAAAAATGTCATGAATTTGAAACTTATATTTGCAGATGTTTTTAAATAAGCTTTCGGAATAATGTCTGGCCAAATCTTTTTCCATGTTATTTAGTTCTACTTCCAATTTTTTAATAATGTCATTGCTCTCTTTTTTCCTTTTTGAGGTCTGTGCAATCATTTTACCCCTAATGTACGCTTTAGACGCCTCCCAAACCATTGCTAGACTGTCTGTGCTACCCAAATTAATTTCAAAAAATGAGGATAGGTCCTCTGCAAGTTCTTTAGAAAATACTTCATCCTGTAGCAAGGATGTGTTCATTCTCCACCTACCTCGTCTAAGCCTGTCTGAGTGTATATTTACACAGAGCTCAACTGGCGCATGGTCTGACAGGGAAATAGCGTTGATAGTGCTATCAATGATGACATTAGTTAGATTCTTGGAGATCAAAATAAGGTCAATCCTTGAGTGGGATTTATGGCAATGGGAGTAAAATGTATACTCCCGGTTTCTAGGATTGACTAATCGCCAAGCATCGATCAGGCCATTGTCTTCCATCAGCATATGAATAGCAGCTCTATCCTTCGGTGTTGAGATCCCTGAGTATTTACTTTTATCTAATATCCCATCCAAGACCTGGTTGAAATCTCCTGCCAAAATTATTTGTCCGTGGGCATTTCCTAACATACTATTAAGTCCATGAAAGAAAGATGGATCCTCCCTGTTAGGAGCATAGATATTACATAATGTTATTTCCCCCCCATTTATATTGGCTTCTATACAAATAACTCTACCATTACTATCCTTACATTCCTTTAACATAGAAAAATTCAACCTCTTATGGACCAAAATAAGAACTCCGTTACGTTTGCTGGAAAAAGAACTATAGTAAACATGTCCAACCCAGTCTCTTTTAAATTTTTTAGCTTCATCGTCCTGTAGATGTGTTTCTTGAATGAATGCTATATCCACTTGTTTATGCTTAAGATATAAAAGTACCTTTTTCCTTTTCACAGGGTTCCCACAACCATTAATATTCCAAGAAACTACCTTAACATAGGCACTATTTGTCATTCACATAGTAAGAAAATATAATTGTCATAAAGTGTTGGCATAGAAATCGTCCGATGTTGCCTGACCCTCCTAAACTAAATATATAGACTGTGGCTTTTGTACCAGTGAGCATTATTGAAAAACCTGTAATTTTAAAATGAACCAACATGACCAAACAGGTCAACAAAAATCCTCCCTCAACAGCAGAGGGGAAAACATAACCAGAATCAGCTAAGGATTCTCTTCTCGTTGAGTCCAAGTCCATTAAAAAAAAAAAAAAAAAAAAAACACAACTTAGGTCAGTGGGATGACCGAGGCGCCGCTGGGTCGTAACCTAAACAGCCACGCCAAGTTACCCAGCCCCATCCTACCTCTCTCAGTCCCCTTGTACTGACGAATGTTCCCTATTTTATTCTCCATTAGTAACCTGCTGCTCGATAAACTTGACAGCCTCTGTTGCGACATCAAACTTTCTGTTCCTCCCCTTCCACGCGAAACAGAGCGTCGCAGGAAAGGCTAGTCGGAACCTCACGCTCTTAGCACGCAGCAGCTGCTTCGCCGCTGTAAAAGTTTTCCTCCTCTCGGCCAGCTCCTTCGTCATGTCTGGAAACAGGGAGATGTTGCATCCATTCCACACCGCACCTCCCTTCTCCCTCGCAGCCCTTAAGACTTTATCTCTCGCGGTTGAACGCAGAAATCTTATCATAATCAGTCTCGGAGGTCGGTCTCCATCCGGACGAGACCCGGGGGAGCGGTGCGCTCTTTCAATTTCGAACTCGTTGTCAATATGCATGTGCAGGCCCTCTGACAATATCTTTTCAATGCACCCAGTCAGGTTATCTCCTTCAACGCCCTCCTTCAAACCCAGAAGTCTGACATTGTTGCGGCGGCTCCTGTTTTCCAGATCTTCCACTCGGCTCCAGAGACTATCTATGCGCTTGCTATGCTGCTCGCGGCCATTCACCAGCTGCTGCGCGGAATCCTCCAGGTCGGAGATTCGCCCTTCCGCCTCTGTTAGCCGTTCCTGCATGGCGTTCACCGCGTTTTTCAATTCTTCTGTAGTCTCCTTAATCGTTGACACATCAGCCGCCACTGTTTTAAGCGTCGAGCTCATTTTACTCACCTCCGCAAGGATGTTTTCTAAATTAGCAGTCTGTACAAAGTCTCGTTTTGGGCTAGCATCACCAGGTTCAGCGGTAGCTGCCCCCTTTCCTCGCGAAGGCTTAAAATATTTTGAAGCTGTAGACATTTTGTTACGGATGAACAATTTCGAACAGTAGAGATATTAATAATAAAATACTTAACAAAAAGAAAATCGAAAAGAGGAGAAATACGCGGATTATTTAGGATTTAAGTTAGTGGGGCTTAGGACAACTTCTTCTAAGCAGCCATCTTGCTCGTTGCTCCCACGTGACTCACGGCACCCTTAACTTAATATTTTGTTGCACAACCTTTTGAGGCAATCACTGCAATCAAACGATTTCTATATCTGTCAATGAGACTTCTGCACCTTTCAGCAGGTATTCTGGCCCACTCCTCATGAGCAAACTGCTCCAGTTGTCTCAGGTTTGAAGGGTGCCTTTTCCAGATGACATGTTTCAGCTCCTTCCAAAGATTCTCAATAGGATTTAGGTCAGGGCTCATAGAAGGCCACTTCAGAATAGCCCAGTGTTATCCTCTTAGCCATACTTGAGTGTTTTTAGATGTGTGTTTTGGGTCATTATCCTGTTGCAAGACCCATGACCTGCAACTGAGACCAAGCTTTCTGACACTGGGCAGCACATTTCTCTCTAGAATTCCTTGATAGTCTTGAGATTTTATTGTACCATGCACAGATTTAAGACACCCTGTGCCAGATACAGCAAAGCAGCCCCAGAACATAACAGAGCCTCCTCCATGTTTCACAGTAGGGACAGTGTTCTTTTCTTAATATGCTTCATTTTTCCGTCTGTGAACATAGAGCTGATGTGTCTTGCCAAAAAGTTCCATTTTTGTCTGATCTGTCCATAGTACATTCTCCCAGAAGCGTTGTGGCTTGTCAACGTGTAGTTTGGCAAATTCCAGTCTGGCTTTTTTAACAATGGTGTCCTCCTTTGTCGTCTTCCATTAAGTCCACTTTGGCTCAAACATCGACGGATGGTGCGATCTGACACTGATGTTCCTTGAGCTTGAAGTTCACCTTTAATCTCTTGAGAAGTTTTTCTTGTCTCTTTTGTTACCATTCGTATTATCCCTCTCTTTGATTTGTCATCAGTTTTCCTCCTGCGTCCACGTCCAGGGAGGTTGGCTACAGTCCCATGGATCTTAAATTTCTAAATAATATATGCAACTGTAGTCACAGGAACATCAAGCTGCTTGGAGATGGCCTTTACCTTTAACATGCTTGTCTATAATTTCCTTTCTAATGTCCTGAGACAACTCTTTCCTTTGCTTCCTCTGGTCCATGTTGAGTGTGGTACCTGTAGCCCTATATATATAGGCCCACTGACTGGTTACAAGATTGTAGACACCTGTGATGCTAATTAGTAAACACACCTTGATTTAACATGTCCCTTTGGTCAAATTTTTCAGGGGTACCATTATTTCTGTCGAGGCCTGTTTCAGGAGTTCATTTTTTTAAATAATTCTGTTGAAGCATGGTTAAAAAGCAATGTCTGACTTCATTTGTTCATTTTTATAAAATTGTTATTGTCAGATTTAAGTTATTTCTGTTACCATTGTAGGTTTTCTTTCATTATACGAGGGGTACCAAAAATTTTGTCCACGTGTGTATATGTATACCACCTGTATACATCTTTACTTCCAACATGACTGTACTCATTCCCTGACTGCCAAGATTATTGGTATTTATGTTGCTGGTAGCGGAGAAATTTAGCAGCCAGTAGCAGTTACACAATACAGCATAGTAATACAAAGTAAGGCCTGTAGAGTATGAACATAAGCATATGCTCAGGCAAATTATTAACCATAAACTATAAATAATACCATCTTGGATCTCACTTATTACTATGAGGCAAGAATATATACAAAAAATATATCAAAGAAATATACAAATATCATTGTAGATGATAGAAAATATGTAAAAAAAATATATATTAGAGATAAAAAGGATGAAGGGGGGGGGGGGCTTCAGTGGTGCTGCAGATCAGAACTCATGAGATAAAGTGTGAAATGGGAGGAGCAGGGTCTGTGTTGTCTGTGCTGTCAGCCTGTGGGAGGGGTGCATGAATTTTAAAAGAAGGTGAGGTGTTAATGTCCAGGCAGGCAGAAACTGAATTATCAGGAGCTGAGATGAGGGGGAGTGTGGAGGAGGTGACCACTGGAGCTGCAGATATTTGAACCAAGCAGTCATATCAGTTATAAAAGGTGTTGAACTCATTGGCTCTCTCTCTGTCAACATCTGTAGCACCATCTCTCCTCTGCTTACAGCCTGTGATAGTCTTCATACTATTCCATAGCTACCTCATGTTATTCTACCTTAACATCTGCTCTTCCTTCTTCATGCAGGACTCTTCTGGTTTTCGCAAGTGGACCTTGAGCTCCCTCTTTGCACTCCTAAGCTCCTCCTTATCTTTAAAGGCCTTATGTTCAGATTTTCCCAGAGGGGGCAGGGGTGTGGCAGTGTATGTATCTTTCACATTGGCGTTAAGGAGATCTATAGTCCAGTTCTTCCTGGTGGGAAAACTCACCACACATTCACATGTCCTGGCTTTCACCATCTGATGTTCACCAAAAACTTGAGTCTCCCATCTTTGTGTTTCTCCATACTCTTAGCCTTTAGCCAGCTCTGCAGCCCCTATAAGCTCCTTTACAGCACTTCCAGGGTGGGGTGCGTTTTGCAACCCTTTGTTCGGAGCGCTAACAGCTCTTCCCTTGTGTTAACAAAGTTGTAGGACATCAAAGTCCATAGAACATACAAAATAATCACCAAACTAGCTATAACTATACCCACAGCGGTGCCAAAAGAAAGTGTCTTACTTTCTAGTAATAATTGCTGCTACTAGTTTCAGGTTGTAACTAAACATAGGGTCACACACATCTACAGTTTTATATATATATATTGTACATATATATGAATGTTCATTGTATGTATATCACTGTTCATTCTTGTCGGTTCCTGTTTGTCATAATACTGTATATATGAACACATTTCTACCTGAGGACCAACATATACGAAGAATGTGCTTTCTGAAACAAATCCAATAAGTAATGGCAGGAAGTCATCATTTTACTCACACTGAATGTCCAGCTGTACAGATGAGTTTTGAGCTCCATGTTGGTTCTGAGCTCTACAGTATAAACCACTGTGTGTATCATCAGTCTTGATGGTGAGAGAGGCTCCAGTCCCTATCTGTTCTCCATTCTTGTTGTACCAGGTGTAGTTCACTGCTGGGTTTCCATCACTGCTGCAACTTAGAGACACTGAACTGCCCAACGTAACAGGACCAGATGGAAACACTGATACAGTTGTGTTCTTAGGAGCGTCTAAGAGATGAACAGAATAATAGAAGGTATGATATGTAAAGTATCAAATGAACACTAGTGATGGACATTTATAATCATCTTGTGTTTGAGCACTGAAGTGGTGGATTAACCTGGGGTTCCCTACAGCTTCTTCATGCCTCTTTAATGCCCTTCCAAGTGAGAAAACATGATGACATGCCCTACAGTCTCCCTTACAATGTACCCTTCTAGGCAGGCTTTCACAAAGTGAGTCTCATGAGAAAAGTATAGACATGCCATTAAATATACTGTTCAGAAAAATGAAGGAATTACTTACATCACACATCAGAACTATATGAACAAAATATTAAAGGTAAAATCTTTACTGATATAAATCCACCCAGTGAAGGCTGGATTCGATTCAGATTCTGATTCAGTAATGTGTACGTCCTCCCCATACGTATGCCCTTCCAAAACAGGGTGTGTTCCTGATGAAAGTGCAGATGGTGTGCTGAAGGGAATGCTCTTGGACCTGGATCAGTGGATCAGAGAAATTCATCCCTGTTCCTAACATCAGTCAGGCTACCAATGGTCATTATGAGGAGGTTTGTGTGACTCCCCAGCGATATGCCTTTCCAAACCATCACTGACCCCCTGCAAAACAGTCATGCTAGATGATGTTGCAGGCTGCAAAATTTTTATCACCGTATCTCCAGACTCTTTACGTCTGTTACATGTGCTAATTGGGAACCTTCTGTCATCTGTGAAGAGAACAAGGTGCCAGTGGGTGGCCCGGCCATTTCTGATGTTCTCTGCCAAATGACAATTGAGCTGCACAGTGCTGGGTTATGAGCAGAAGTCCCACCCTCACTGAGTCTGTTTCTGACAGTTCAGAAATATGAACATCAGTAGCCAGCTGGAATTTATTTTTTAAGTATAAAAAGTATAAAAACACACAAACACACAACTTACACCCCCTGTTAGGTCTCTCTGTATGCTAACTCAGTAGGTTAAGTTAGTTTAACGCCAGTGTAATTAACCTGCATTGCCACTGTGAAGTGATTACAAGTGTTGTACTTAAAAAGGCAAACCACAACTATCACATCTGCAAATTCAAATTTAAGAAAGTTTAAAATTTGTAAAATGTCATTTCAGACTAATTAAGATTTCTTTAGGAGCCACAGACACCTGATATAGACCTCCAGAACTGTACTCACACTGAATGTCCAGCTGTACAAATGAGTTCTGAGCTCCATGTTGGTTCTGAGCTCTACAGTATAAACCACTGTGTGTATCATCAGTCTTGATGGTGAGAGATCGAGGGTCCGATGCACGTCCTTATCTGGATTCTCCATTCTGTTGTAACCAGGTGTATGTCCAACTGCTGAGTTTCACATCCTGCTTGGGTAGAGGACCAGGCCTCAGAGACAACTACGCAACGTGCACCGCTAGACATCCACATGGGACCAGTACATGGAGGAACGTAACACAGATGTTTTCCTTTGGGGCATCCTGTAGGAGCACCGTGGATACAGAATACTCGTTGTAGGTATTACAGACCAACCATGGCCAAGTAAATAACGGACGACACAGGTAAAATAATGTGCGTCATAATTTGCGATTAATGGGCAAAGCAAAACTGGACCGGCTAGCCTGCGGGTATGTCATTGGTGGGGTTAGGAGGGCCAGATATATAAATCATTACAGGTGTGGTCGCAGGTTGTTGTAAAGGCATGACACACGACACAAAACATACAGGAGCCAGAGTAGCCACAGTTTGCTGGCTTATTGTCGCAACAATACACTTTGATGTTTTTTGCTTTCGCTAATGTTTTCTATGAGCCCGAAACTCAAGCCACTGTACTAAAGGGACATTTTCTATGTAACACAAAAGTGCAGGTTCAAAAGCCGTTTTTCTCATCGAATATATTGTTGCGACGAAAGATGTTGTTCTGGCCTAAATCTCATGTTGAACGGGATGAGCACATTCAGTCATCCTTCTAGCCCTTGTGAATAAGCAATACACTCCCATTCACAATTGGTGCCTGGTAGCTATATTCAAGATGCCTGATTTAAGACAGCATGATTATTGCAACGGGTGAGTCCTATTTGGCTGACTCACACAATGAAAATGGCACGACACTCTAGAAACTTCTTGGAGGTTGTAATTACACAGCCCATCACAGTAAGCCGGCGAGGCATGGTTTTGAGGGAGTGGTGTGGACTAGTTTGGGCCATTGCTCACTGCAGGAGGTGTCCACCAGACAAAAGCTGTTTTCCTGTGTCAAATTAACCAAGTTGTGGGTCTAGATCTTTCCCACAGAGGTTCCGCTCGGAGTGTGGCTCGTTCCAGGGTGTGGGGTGCGTTATTGCAACCCTTTGTTCTCCGAGCGTTACTAATAGGACATCAAAGTCATTGTGGAGGACATACACAAGGAATAATCCCAAGAAACCGAGCGTCTATACAAACTCTACCCGACGTAGAGCAGTGCCAGATAGAAAGTGTCTTAGCCCTTCTCAGTTAATGAATTGCTGGCTGACTAGCCATCGGGGTGATGGTTTGTAACTAAGACAAGGAAATTATTATTTTGGACAGCTGTTTTCTGCCACGTAGGGTCACACAACCTCTACAATTTAAATACTCATGTGTAGAAGAGTGCTTTAAGCATACATGCTTCTCTCCTTATTATGACACACTGGATAAGTTCTGTTAGCACATTTGCTAATCAAGTTACTTTTAGGGCGGACGCCATGGTGTTTGTCCTAATATTATCGTAGAAATCAACACGTTGTCAAATAATATCTCTATATATTTCTCATGCATTGTTGTTCGCGTCCATGTAGTGCTTGGTAACTATGTCTACATGTGTTACGCACATGTATACACCTATACCATACAAGTACTAAAGATCTTATGAACTAACAGATATCATAAGAACAATAACAAGTAAATTGTTCATGTTACTGACGGGATGATGGGATTTGTCTTCTGGCATTGTCTTGGAGATGCTTTAAATTATGATGCGACACCTGGACAGGCAACTGGGAGGTGGTGGCTGGATGCGACATGCCATCATATGCTGGTTGGCGACATTCTCTCTGTTTTAGAAAATAAGTTACAGCATTTGGTGTTCAAGAACATTGAATTTGACTGTTCAGATTTGGATCATAAACCTTTATTGATTATGTGAGACTCAATTCAACCTTCCGTGGAGCTTCGTTCTATGCAGTGCCTACAGTGTCCACAGCAATGTAACTAAGTAGACCAAATTATTTCCACTAACCTATAAAACTTCAGGTTTTATAGTGGCTAGTATCGGTACTGAGTAATGATGAATGCATTCATTAAAAAAATGTCTAAAATTGTGCACATAGCAGCATATGAAAGACCTTATTGTAGTATACGATATGAATGTTATTGTATGTATATCAATGTTTATCTTGGATTTCCGGTTTTACGTGTGTTGTCAAATAATACTGTTATATATAGAACACCATGTTCTACATCTCGGAGGACCAACATATAATGGCAGGGGCAAAGCCATGTCATTGTAGTCACACTGATGTCTAGCTGTCAGATAAGCTCTGAGCTCCAGTGTCTGGTTCTGAGCTCTACCGTTTATAAACCACTGGTGTTATGTATCAATCAGTCTTGATGAGGTGAGTGTGGAAGACGGGCCAGCTCTCTAGTTCTGTTCTCCATTTCTCCACTGTACCCGGTGTAGTTCACTGCTGCGGTTTCCATCACTACCTGCACCTTTAGGAGGACACTGAAGAACTCCCGAGCACCACTGGACCGAGACAGGAAGGTACACTGATACTAGATCGTGTTCCAGGCGCATCTGTGAAAAAATGAACAGAATATAGTAGCACCGAGATTGTGGTTTTTTGAAAGGTATATCAATTATGAACATAGGGATGGACATTTAATAATCATCTGGTTGAGCATTGAACAACATAAAAACTAACCCTCGAGTAACGGAATAAATTTAATTATTTACCAGCGCGGAGCCGAAGAATGGCTGAGGTGCTATATAGCAGCCTTTATAATGGGATTAACCTGGTGTTCCCTGATAAACAAACTGCTCATGCCCTCTTTGATGCTTTTGCAAGTGAAATGTTGTACCCTCCTCCTAGGTAGGCTTGAAGCAATCACTTCAACCACACATCAAAACTATATTAACAAAAGATTAAAGGTAAATCTTTACTAAGTCCCCCACATGCCTGTATCCCCTTCCAACATTGTCTGGGTGTTTTCCTGATGAGATGGCAGATGGTGTGTTGAAGGGAATGCTCTTGGACCTGGATCAGTGTATCAGGTCTGGGGAATATGATGCCCAGTCAACGGCATCAGTGCCTTTATCATCCACAAACTGCCAACACAGTCTGGCAACATTTCCTGCACCAGAAGGAACCCAGGGCGTACTGCACCAGCATAAGGTCTGACAGTGGCTCAGAGAAATTTCTCCACATTCTTAACATCAGTCAGGCTACCACTGGTCAGCATGACTCTTTTTGTGAGACTCTCCAGAGATATGCCTTTCCAGACCATCACTAACCCACTGCTAAGCCAGTCATGCTAGATGTGTTGTTGGATGTTGCAAGCAGGACCTTTTATTAATGCCATACTCTTTC
>JAMWET010004598.1:5000-28588 GCA_024036415.1 Prochilodus magdalenae | reverse complement strand
TCCATCGTGGTACTATATTATTTTGAAAAAAACTCAATTTATGGGAAGCTAAAGAACACATCTTAACCAGGGGTGCCAATAATTATGGAGGGCACTGTACATATGGAATATAAACTGAGAGGAGAACGTGGAACCAAGCGACATTTAAGTCTCTGCTGCATGAGGTAACTATAGAACAACACGGGGGGACGTGAAGCTGTAAATACAGTAAATGTTCATTGTGCTGGGCCTATTGTGACCTTTCCTACTCTGTCCCGCCCCAAGGATGGACACCACATGGTTGGATGATGGGTCTTTTATTCTGAAACAAGTTCAGCATTCAAATATACGTCAGTTCAGTGTCTGGTCAGCTAGCCAGCCTAAACAGAATTAGCTATTATTAGCAACAGTGACGTGGCCTGCTAGCTAAATCAGCTAGCTAATTGGCACACAAAAACAACTTAATACATGTAACTAACACATGCATGTTCATTATATAGTCATTTAGATCTGTTAAATATTAAAATATACTAGCGCTGAGTACTTATTTTGATATTTTAGTGATTTTCACTGGTGCAGAGAGACAACTCACCCACAGCAGGGATATCTCAGACTGCTGGGGGTCTCCCAGCATGCACTCCTGTTACACTGACACTGGCAGCATTTAACCAGCAGGTGGTGCTGAACTCATTTGCAGGAATTTCACTGAACTATTTATGTATAAAATACACTTTTAACACTGTTACACTAGCACCATCTTTTGTATGTTCCAGGATCAACACCCTTCTAGAATGAAACAGGAGGTTTACAGGATGCAACAGAGACAAACTCCTTCCTCACATGGGCATACAGTGGGGCAAAAAAGTATTTAGTCAACCACTGATTGTGCAAGTTCTCCTACTTAGAAAGATGAGAGAGGTCTGTAATTTACATCAAAAGTACACTTCAACTATTAGAGACAAAATGAAAAAAAAAATCCATGAAAAAACATTGTAGAATCTTTAAATAATTTATTTGTAAATTATGGTGAAAAATAAGTATTTGGTCAATAACAAAAGTTCAACTCAACACTTAACATAACATAACCTTTATTGGCAATGACAGAGGTCAAACGTTTCCTGTAAGTCTTCACCAGGTGTGCACTCACTGTAGCTGGTATTTTGGCCCATTCATCCATGCAGATCTCCTCTAGAGCAGTGATGTTTTGGGGCTGTTGCTGGGCAACACAGACTTTCAACTCCCTTCACGAATTTTCTATGGGGTTGAGGCCTGGAGACTGGCTAGGTCACTCCAGGACCTTGAAATGCTTTTTACGGAGCCACTCCTTCGTTGCCCAAGTGGTGTTTGGGATCATTGTCATGCTGGAAGACCCAGCAACATTCCATCTTCAAAGCTCTCACTGATGGAAGGAGGTTTTGGCTTAAAATCTCACGATACATGGCTTTGTTCATTCTTCCCTTCCCTTAGAACTCAGGAGACGCTTTAGAGAGAGTCTGTGAATGTCCCTGAGTGGAATAGCCAGAGCCCAGACCTGAATCCAGTTGAACATCTGTGGAAGAGCTGAAAATGTCTACTGATGTTCCCCATCCAACCTGACAGAGCTTACAAGGACATCCCAAGAGGAATGGGCAACAGTGTCCAGGAACAAGTGCACCAAGCTCGTAGCTTCTTTCCCAAGATGCCTTGAAGCTGCCATTGTTGTCAAAGGTGCATGAACTCAGTATCAGGCTGAGGTAGTGTACAGATATGTAACCCCTAAATAAACGATTTTTATCAGTAAAATAAAACTGTATATTCTCTAATTTTGATTGTGTGTAGGAATAAAACTGTAACGTAATAAAACAAGGGGTGTGTAGATGTTGCGGGCTCAAAGAACGAGGCCTGAACTGTCCCTTTAATGAGGAGACAAGAGTAGATCTGCAAAAACATAGAAATGGCCATCAACAGGGACAGTGGCTCGCTCTGCACCTCCCTCTACTCTGTGCAGGGGGATACTGAGGCAATTAACTCACGTGATACTCTGTTGTCACACCCTGCCATGTCTGTCTGCCTGTCCATGTGCTTGTGTTATCATGTGACCTTTGTTGTCTTGCCCCGTGTGCGTCTGTCTGTTTTGGTCATGTGCCCCTCCTGTCTCCGCCCTCTAGGTAGTGTTTGTAGCTCCGCCCCTTCCCAGGTGTCTCTCGTCAGCCCTAGCTGTTTTATACCCGGTGTCTGCCCTTTGTTCTTGTTCGGTATTTTGTCTCCCTACTGGTCCCTTGTCTTGTTGTGTTTTCCATGAAGTTCTCAGTAAGTTTCTCTATGTCTGTTGTTGTTGTTCAGCCTGGTTCCCGTGTATAGCCCCCTTGGTTTTTGTTTTATTCTTTATGTCATTAAACTGACTTGCTTTTGCATCCGGTCCCCTCGTCCCGCGTAACATCTGTGAACAACTGAAAGTGCAGAACGCCCCACTGCCACCTTCCGTCCACCTCTGGAACTGCAGGCGAATACAGTCATGCTTCTCCGAAAAAAACACAGGTGGTAATAACTTTAATATGCTGTTGTTTACAGTTCTTTCTTTTAACCCTTTTTTTCTTTTCAGTCCACAATCACATTGGCTGATGAATATGTGTGTGATCCAGTCTCTGATGCTGTGTTTATTCCTGCTCTGATTTTCTTAATTACATTTTGATTAGCAGTATCATTCCGATCCATGCTACAGTTCAGCTCATTTTCCAAAGAACAGCTTTCTCTTAGTTTTAGCTCTAACTCCAGCAGTTTCCTCCAATGGACATCATGTTTCTGGTTTCCATATTATCCATATATTATTCAAACTCATCAATTAATGTCTTGTTGACCTGGTTATCAATATCCTGTCATTAAATAACTCTTACCGAAGGTCATTTTAATGTGTGGATCAATATTATTACAAGCTTTGCAGGTCCTAGTGTAAAACTCTATACCCATATTTAATATATATAACTGTGGTTATTGTCTGTGCTTAATATAAACTAAATTATCGTGTCTGATGTCTGATGTCTGATGTAAATATCTAATAATAATATAAATTTGATCTGGACTAAATCACCACATTAACTTCATAATAACAACACACTGTGTTTAAGTGGGCATATTGAAGTAACATCACATTTAGGTGTGTGTGTGGTTGGTTTGATCTATTCAGTCTGGAGGGGTTTGGAGTAAAAAATAATCAGACACCTTTTCACTTTAATTCTCATTATATTAGAACCACAACACAGTGTTCTTCTCTAAAAGGGGACATATTAAAATACTGTACACACCGTCCTTGTTATTGGGCCCTGGGGCCCTGCC
This sequence comes from Prochilodus magdalenae, assembly GCA_024036415.1. Classification (NCBI taxonomy): domain Eukaryota; kingdom Metazoa; phylum Chordata; class Actinopteri; order Characiformes; family Prochilodontidae; genus Prochilodus; species Prochilodus magdalenae. Next base: position 25,297 of record JAMWET010004598.1, on the reverse strand, counting down.
TTTTATTAGTAGGTGTTCAGGCAGGGTGTTACACTGCCATTAATAATGGGTTACCTCGGAAGAAGGCAGGTGTAGTAATGAAGCTGAACACAGAGCAGCACATCAGAAACAGAATAGTTTTAATAAAAATATCTTCCCTCCTTTTGCCATCGTTCATTATTAGGACAACACTAAATAATATTGTTTTCATCATCAGTAATAATATCTGGTAAAACAATAGAATGTTGTAAAATGAATTAATTATAAAGCATAATTATAGAAATATTTACAGGCTATAACACAATTATATCAACTACTTTTAGAAATTCAAAATTTCTACTGGCACATATGGTCCTGTCCAGTTCAGGTCTAGAGTCACCATTTTTGTTAAAACTCAGTAATACAGAGCTTTCACTATCAGTGATGTTGGATTTACACACTGATTAAAGTAATATACTAATAATGCTGCTGTTTAGTTAATTACAAAATGAAAAAAATATAAAATATTATCAAAAACAGAACGACAAGAGAGTTCCAGCTCCTTAAACACTTCCTTTGTTCTGTCTGTGTGTATGTGTCCTCCACCATCATCTCCACTCTTGTGGCTCCAGCATTGATTTCTAGAGGGAGTTTATTAAAGTCCACCAACATTAGCACTAGGAGATCTCATCCGAACACCAGACTCTTCCTCCTGTACACGCCCTCATCACCAAAGTAAAGTCATCTTCAAAGGTGAGGTTTGTAAGTTTGACAGACAAGATTCTTGAGATGCAGTCACTGGTAAACAGAAAGTGATGGGGAGACAAACCAGCTCTTCTGCAGCCATGTTCATCCTCTCCTCATACAGGAACTGTCGAGACCTTCATGGCTTGAATAGAGGGCTGATGTCTAATACTGTTTAAATATCACATATAAACCACATGGGAAGGTTGTGTTTATCATGTAAAAAAGTAAAAAAAAAAATAGGCAGAATTCTCTACTAGCAGGCCACCACTGTCACACTGTGATGATGTCATATGGTTTCAGAGGTCCCTACAGACAGTAAGAAGTGACTCTCCAGTAAAAGCTGGAAAGCCTGGATGAAATATTAGAATGAAATGAGAGATTTAGCTCGCTGTTCCTTGCTCAGTGGATGAGACAGAGAGCAGCCTATTGATATGGCAACAAAAGTGGCAACTTATTATAAAAGTATTTTCTCCCTTTTTAAATGATAATTAGCACATTCTGCTTCTATACAAACCTATTTGAAGGATATTTGAGATGTACCACATGCAGGGCAAATTTCTTAATACTCAGTGTTCACTTTAATTAACGTTGCTTGACCTAAACTTTTAGTTTACTACATTTGTTTATAAGTTACAGAAACTTTACATTTATTAAGTTAATATTTGAAGTTTAATGAACTGGTGGTTAGAGTTAGGCTAGTAGTAGTGCTGTTCCAGGGCTGCTGGAGTTCTTTCTGTGTGGAGTGTGCATGTTCCTCCTGTGTCTCAGTGGGTTACCTTTGGGTAGTCCCGTTTTCTTCCACAGTCCAAACCCATGCAGTCTGGAACTGGAGATGCTAAATTTCCCCCTAGATGTGAGTGTGAGTCTGTCTGTGTGTCTGCCCTGTAATAGACTGGTGGTCTGTCCAGGGTGTATCCTGCCTTGCATCCATTGAGCTCTGGGATAAGCTCCAGCACCCTCTGCGACCCAGAAGGATTAAGCAGGTTAAAGATGAATGAGTATGTAAGTGAGTGAATGAGTACAACTAGAAGGACTACAAGGATGAATTAAAACTTTAGAAACTGACCCAAATGAAGACTTCTGTAAAAATATGTCAGCGTGACCTTTAGATTTACTAAATAAAAGACAATCGGCAGGTAGAAACAGAAAAAGTAATATGAGATCCTCAACAATAAACTTTAAACCTTACACAGGTAAACACACAGGTGAATAGAAGGACTGCTTAAACAGCAAGACCAACGAGACACAGGTAGAAATGATGATGACACAATGGATCTACGGAAAACATGCAGGTGACTTTAAAAGAAACATAAATACAGAACACTAATCTCGTATTTCATGAACTCCTGATAAATTCAGACAATGAATATTAAGGGTACATGAACCCTGTTTGCTTAGCGTCCATTTCATAAGTGTGCTTAAAGCTCAGCCTCCAGGTAAACAGCTAAACACAATGTTGGGTGGTGGTGTGATGACACTGCACAGGGTTTGTGGAAGACAACCATGAGATTTACATTTACAGTGAGACCTCAGCTCAGGAAGAAATCATAATTCTCCCAGATGAACAGCTGTGTAATTCTGAAGATACAGCTTACACCTGTGTAAATTATCATTCAATAATAAAACAAAGAAATAATCAACAGAAGATATACACATGCTGTAAAGATGATTTTAAACAAGGTATACAAACTGTTCAGTTATAGTATAACACAATTTGGAAATCTGGCATGTATTAAAAGACAAGAATACAATAAAACAAAAAGTAGAATGAACAGAGTAGAAAGAAGAAGTGACACTTTGACAAATCGATCTATGATTGGTCATATTTGTAGCAGTGGTGCAGATCAGTCACTGGCTTTGTGTTTAGATGGACATGAAAGTCTATTAAAACACATTTCATTTTTGTTATTCTTCAGTAAACATTTTAAATGATAACTTTATACAGTGACATAACTATATATGGTGATATATAACTTTATACGGTGATATAAGTATATACAGTGATGTATGACCATATACAGTAATATATAACTATATACAGTGATATATACTGTGGGAAAAAAGTATTTAGTCAACCACTGATTGTGCAAGTTCTCCTACTTAGAAAGATGAGAGAGGTCTGTAATTTTCATCATAGGTACACTTCAACTATGAGAGACAAAATGAAAAAAAAAATCCAGGAAATCAAATTGTAGGATTTTTAAAGAATTTATTTGTAAATTATGGTGGAAAATAAGTATTTGGTCAATAACAAAAGTTCAACTCAATACTTTGCAACATAACCTTTGTTGGCAATGTCAGAGGTCAAATGAGGTCAAAAGTCTTCACCAGGTGTGCACACACTGTAGCTGGTGTTCCGGCCCATTCCTCCATGCAGATCTCCTCTAGAGCAGAGACGTTTTGGGGCTGTCACTAGGCAACATGAACTTTCAACCCCCTCCACACATTTTTTATGGGGTTGAGGTCTGTAGACCGGCTAGGCCACTCCAGGACCTTGAAATGCTTTTTACGGACCCACTCCTTCGTTTCCCGAGCGGTGTGTTTGGGATCATTGTCATGCTGGAGTACCCAGCCACATTCCATCTTCAATGTTCTTACTGCTGGAAGAAGGTTTTGGCTTAAAATCTCACGATACATGGCCCCATTCATTCTTCCCTTAACCTGGGTCAGTCGTCCTGTCTCCTTTGCAGAAAAAAAGCCTCAAAGCATGATGTCTCCACCCCCATGCCATCACAGTAGGTGTGGCGGTCTTGAGATGCAACTCAGCATTCTTCTTCCTCCAAACACGATGAGTTAAATTTTAATCGCTAAATAAATTATTTTTTATCAGTAAAATAAAAATGCATATTTTCTAAAAAAAATTTCAATTTAAAAAAGGGGAGAAGATGAAAAACTAATATGGATTACACAATGGGAGTGTTTAATGGTTTAATGATGGAACCAGTATGAGGAATTATTTAGAATGGACCCTGATACCATTTACAGAGCAAATCAGGAACATACAAAGAAACAGATTCAAAGAAGACAAGAAGAAGGAGGAAAAGAGGTGTGGTGTGGTAAAGGGTTATTCACAAATTTAAAAAAATACACATCAGAGACTGATAAAGACCTTCACCATTCTAATATCCAGGATATATATTATTTCATATTTCTAAATACTGTATCTAGTTCTCGGATATTTCAGTGAATTAAAATTACCAACAAAATCATTAATGAAAGAGGGAAAGTATATCAGTAGGGTATTTATTACCCATAATAATAACTAGTGTATATCAGAAACATCACGTGGTAGACCATACTGAAATTCTGTTAGACTATTTATATTAAGAGATAATTAATTATACAGATCATTCCAGGATTTTAATGTAAACTCACAAGAGAAGAATGAATGTTCTAGTGATTCTATTTCTGTAGTGTAAAAACCTCCACTAGACATGTAGATCTCAGTGTTTTTATTAAAATGTGTTTTAGTTTTAGTTGTTATAGAATGAGATAAATAAGAAAAGGCCGTCTATAAGAACCAAATATCTGCCTTATTATAACTATTTATAACTTTATGAATAAACTTATCCATCTTCTTATCAGACAGGTGTGAATCATGTACTTGGAGTGCAGGTAAGTCACATGGTCTGTTGTAATATCTCTAATGCAGTAGAGGGAGCAGAATAGCACTACACACCTGAATATGATCCCTCTTAATGTTTTAAACCTAATGTGTTAATAACCCAACCATCACATACAAACCACTACACTCTAAAATACCAGATGTTCCAGGTTTACCTGAACACAGGGTGTTTGGCTTTATCCCAGCTTTTCAGTCAGAGAGCTGAATAGACCTCTGTGATTGGCCAGAGAACTCATGACTCCACCCCCTGCACTTCCTGCTCTGGTGCCAAACTGATCCGGTTTAACGTGAAAGTGAAAGTAAATCAGTCCGTGTGAAGAACGAGGTAGATCAGCGTTTGGAGAGAAAGCAGAAGGTAAAAACTGGAGTTTAACGTCCTCAATTTATTTAATGACTTCATGAAGGTGATTCAGACTCTGAGAGAGAGAGAGAGAGAGAGAGAGAGAGTGCGTGTGCGTTCGTGTGTCTGTGTGTTTCCGTGTGTGCGTTCGTGTGTCTGTCTGTGTGACTCTGTATGTGTGTGTGTGTAAGTGTGTGCAAGTGTGTGTGTGGATGTATATAAGTGTGTGTGTGTGTGTGTGTGTGTGTGTGTGTTTAACTTTGTTCAGTGAAAGGTGCTGCGTCAGGGTAAATGTACCAGGCGCATATATTAGTGCACATTTGGGAGACTCGTTTATTAGGGGGTTTACGGTACACTATGAACACAGTGGCAGGAGAATTCCTGTAGGACCGCGTCTTCTGTTTAGAAGGAAGTCCTGGAACCTGACTGGAGACTAAAGAATTCCTGATTGATGGGAATGCTGATTTTCTGCTTTGTCTGTATTTAGGGGGAGGAGCTTCTGTGTTCGGGTTTTAGATGGTGATTTGTAAATGGACTGTATGTCTGAGGAGCAGCGTGGATATGTCTATGGATATGGCTTATGTCACTGCTTAGTACCTACAGTTTAAGTTATAAAATGATTTTATTTAATTGATTCTGTAGCGTATGACCAAACTAGCTATATGTTCAGGTTGGAGTGAGTATTGTAATGTGGGTGAACCTGATTCTATACATTACACACCCACCTTTTATACCTGCATTAATTACATATACTGATTCTCAGATGTTTCCAGTAAAATATGAACTACAGTGAGTTTTGTTCTGTCCAGACCTTTATTAATAAGACAAGCAGGCTTTACGTTTATCCTCACAAACTTTTCATTGTTGACTCCCAAGACCAGCAGCTACGACTTACTGTAAGTGTAACTTAGACCTTTTAAAAATCAGGAGCGTGTTGATTTCTACAGGCTGCTGAGCCTACAAATTACATTACAGTAAAGATGCTCAGCGGGGAAAAAGCATTTCACACTTTATTAAATTAAATAATAATGAAAATAGGATTCAGAATATGAATAATAGGACATGCGGAGAACAGATGATAAATGATAGACAGGTAGAACCGTGTTCCAGAGAACAACCTTCAGATGAAACCAAAACGTCTGCTTGACTGTGTGTGTGGTGTTTTAGGATTTGGTGATCCGAAGGAGGAACGATGACCTCCAAGATGAGTTCCTCTGAGGAGCAGGACCTACAGAAAGCTGAGAGGTGAGATAATACTGTGGTCTATATTGACTATGTTCTCTAGTTTGAATGTCCCGATTCAGAGTTTAATAGTGAAATCTGACCGGTAAAATCTGGCCTTTTTTGGCTCATTGATTGATATTCTCCTTTTCTACACTGACTTCCATTTTCCACACCAGACAGACGAGCTGAAACCCTAATTAAATGTTCTCCCTGATTTGGTATGAAGTGTATTTAATAATAGTGAGTGTTTCAGCCTTTTTCTCACTCGTTATTTAAAAAAGTCTGCATGATAGCGTTCCAGACCTGCACTGAGCCGGAGCAGTAATAGACCAGGAGATTATTGTTTTAATCCGCAGCAGAAGACACTAAAATTAGCCATGAAATCCAAACTGACACCTGAATAACAAATCGGGGGGAGATCCAAATTCTTTCCTTTAAAGGCCATAAATTTATTTATTCAGTTTTTAAACTGTTCTCTGATGTTCTACAAAGTACGTATGTGACTTTGTTCAGGGTGAAAAACACCCAGATGTGGTTCTCCATGCCCATTTACACCCTGTGATCTGATCCTAGAATGAAACCAGCTGCTAACTCCTTTTTGGTGAGCTCATGAATAATCAGATGAGCTCTGCTCTGATTGGCTGGTTTACAGTGAGACTCTGTGATGATCAGACAGAAGCAACATGTGGAAATAGACTAAATAAAATGAGCCTCCGTGTAAATAAGCTCCACCCTCATACTGTTGAGTTAGCTATGCTAGGTACTTGGAGCTAATGCTAGTAGCTAAAGTTACCTATACTACCAACAAGCTTTCCATCTGGACATCAACACACAGTAGATTACAGTTCCTCACTATGGCACTCTCAGTTTAAGATGATCTCATAATATATCAATCACGGTGTATATTGAAGGTGGTACCACCATACCGGCACGTCACCTTAGTGTACCACCATACCAGCACGTCACCTTAGTGTACCACCATACCAGCACGTCACCTTAGTGTACCACCATACCAGCACGTCACCTTAGTGTACCACCATACCAGCACTTCACCTTAGTGTACCACCATACCAGCACTTCACCTTAGTGTACCACCATACCAGCACGTCACCTTAGTGTACCACCATACCAGCACGTCACCTTAGTGTACCACCATACCAGCACGTCACCTTAGTGTACCACCATACCAGCACTTCACCTTAGTGTACCACCGTACCAGCACGTCACCTTAGTGTACCACCATACCAGCACGTCACCTTAGTGTACCACCATACCAGCACCTCACCTTAGTGTACCACCATACCAGCACTTCACCTTAGTGTACCACCATACCAGCACGTCACCTTAGTGTACCACCATACCAGCACTTCACCTTAGTGTACCACCGTACCAGCACGTCACCTTAGTGTACCACCATACCAGCACGTCACCTTAGTGTACCACCATACCAGCACATCACCTTAGTATACCCCATACCAGCACGTCACCTTAGTGTACCACCATACCAGCACGTCACCTTAGTGTACCACCATACCAGCACTTCACCTTAGTGTACCACCATACCAGCACATCACCTTAGTGTACCACCATACCAGCACGTCACCTTAGTGTACCACCATACCAGCACTTCACCTTAGTGTACCACCATACCAGCACTTCACCTTAGTGTACCACCGTACCAGCACGTCACCTTAGTGTACCACCATACCAGCACATCACCTTAGTGTACCACCATACCAGCACTTCACCTTAGTGTACCACCGTACCAGCACATCACCTTAGTGTACCACCATACCAGCACGTCACCTTAGTGTACCACCATACCAGCACGTCACCTTAGTATACCACCATACCAGCACTTCACCTTAGTGTACCACCATACCAGCACATCACCTTAGTGTACCACCATACCAGCACGTCACCTTAGTGTACCACCATACCAGCACGTCACCTTAGTGTACCACCATACCAACACTTCACCTCAGCAGAGTGTTTAATGTTCTGGACTGTACAGTAACATTAACATCAGTACTTCATTATATATCAGTAATGTAGGAGACATACACTCTTTCATATTCATGAAAACTATGTAATTCACATGTATCTGTCAAATAAGTAATTGTTTTACATTCAAGAAAATGTGATATTTGGTCTTTAATCACTAATTTATTACACACACACACACACACACACACACACACACACACACAGATACACACACACACACACACACACACACACACACACACGCACATACACACACATACACAGATATATACACACACACATACACAGATATATACACACACACACAGACACATACACACAGAGACACAGAGACAAACACACACAGAGACACACACACGTTCTGTAAGTATTCAGGTCATGTCTGTTCTTGTTTGTGTATTAGGCTGGATCAGGGTAAGAGATCTAATTCACCTGAACCCAGCTGTGTGTCCATGAAGAGTGACCAGTCAAACGAAAGAATCATACACTTCAGAGAGGGTAACAGGTCTACAGAGTTCAGGTAAGAATGATGTAAAAACTGAGGAGTCAGATTAAAACATGCTCTCAAAGGGAAAATGGTTCAGTGGCTTTATACTTCTGACAGATGGTTAACCTCCTGAGACCCGGACTGGCTTGGTGTTCAGTTTTAATTTCTCCTAGCTGTTTGTGATTAGTAGGACCCAACAAGTATAAAAAATTAAACGGTGTCTTTGTACAGGAAGTTGTTTTGGTAAAAAACAGTGTCCTCATATGAGGCCAAAGGGTCAACGTTTTAAAAAGTATCATGGTGCAGAGAAGCAGAAATGTAATGTCCTCATATGAGGACGCCGGTGTCTCAGGAGGTTAAAGAAACAGGAGCAGCAGGATTTTTTTCTCCCTAAATAATGTGTTTGTGCTTTGTATGTTTACTTGTGTTGTCAGGACTAATATTTAAATTAGTTTGATGATCTGAAACATTTAAGAGACAAACAAATAGAAAACAAGAAATCACAAGGGGGCAAACACACCCACACCACTGTATATTGTGTAGATTGTATATTGTATAATGTCTGTATTGTGTATATGTGGAGTCTTTGTCTATACTGTGGACTGTCAGTTAGTTAAGTGTATATTGATACAGTACTAGAGAGACACGAGCTGCTGAAACCACATTCCTTATGTACGTCAACATACTTGGCCAAAAAACCTGATTCTGTTTCTGATACATATGACCTGGAGTCTAAATCTAGCAAAGCAAATACTGTTTCATCCAGTATTACTGAATAAGACACACAAATTACATTTATTTACACACATTTCCAAAATAAAAAATCATGAAGCTTATTTACACACATTTTCACACCTTTAAAGCCCTGTCAGGGTAAAAGACTCCCACAGCGATGAGTGCAGAGTTAAAAGTCCAATAGGTTTTTATTATACAAATGAGTAACCCACACCAAGCAGCACCACACAACACACCTGTACAAATATCAAACTCAGAGTCAGGGACAGCACAGGTCAGAACCAGGACAGCAGGCAGCGGACGAACAGTTACAAGGACTACACGTGAGAGAGAGAGAGTAAATGGGAAGCAAGGGTCGGAAATCCAGTAAGACATAGACAAACCACATAAGAGATACACAAAGAGTAGTCAAGCTACGAAAATAAGTCAACACCAGAAAGATAACAGACCAAAGAAACGCTCAGAATAGCAAACGGTGTTCAGCAAAGCTTCACAGGGAGCCCATGGGAACATGGAGCTTAAATACCGACACTGATTAATTACAGCTGCGTTAAAACTCAGGTGACCGAGGGTGCGTAAGCGTCTCCACACGGGAACACGTGGACGTGACGTTATGGAGTGTAGCCCTCTGGGAAGTGGAGTTCTAAAGTGCGGAGTGAACGGGAGACCCGGTTGCGTGACAAGCCCTCATTAAAAATAAACAGTTCTGAGATTTTCCTGTTTCTCCTGGACAGTCACTCCAGTTCATGTTAATTTACCTTTACTGTTTTTAATTACAACCAAATTTACAACTATCAGTGTAAAATGAAACTGTCCAGTTATACTAACTAATTTAGCTGTTTTCCTGAAAGAAGTGTGTGGTAATACATGATAGGCTTTTAAATGTGCTGCTCAGTTTGTCTACAATACACAGTCATTAAAACAATATGATATTATTATGTTATTATACAGAAAACAGATGGAGACCTCTGAATCTACCAAGAGAAACATGGAGCTCTTCATCAAGGTGTGTGGAACTAATAGAGAAAACTGTAAAAAAAAAAAAAAAAAATGAGGCTTTTAACTAGGGCTGTACCCAACTCAGAATTTTCAATCAAATCAATTTGCATACGGTTCAGATCTGATATCCTCCTCATTTAGAGAGTCAGCAGAGTCACAGGAACATATTTATGAACTAAAAGAGGCGGGGCTTATGATGAACGATCTGAACTGGAGCCTGATTTAATTACAGGATACAGCGTCGGGCAGCAGCGCGTATTTATGCTTAGCGCTTATACATTAGCGCTTATAGCTTATAGTCTTTTTAATCTCACTTCTAACAGCTTCTTCAGTAGGAGGACCCTTCGCCTTTCATCTCTCATAAATAATGAACTGCTAAATAAAAACAGATTAGTCCATATTTAATTATTTACAGGGCATTATTACCTGCGCTGAAATAATTATCTCTCGTTAATCGGCAGGCATATTAAGTGACTGTACTTATCCTTAAATAAAGATAATCGTAGCTGTAAACAAATAAATATAAATATCTGTAATAAATAATTAATTTCCTTCGGGATCAATAAAGTATCTATCTATCTATCTATCTATCTATCTATCTATCTAAATTAATTAAATTATAATAAAATAAACGTCTTCTGTCCATTTCTCCTTCACCGCAGACAGCCGTTATGTCTAAAACAAGTCAGCTCCCTCATTTGGAGCAGTGTTGGACGTCTGACTAAATGAAGAGCAGAATTCTGTTTCATTTGTTCAGATTCTCTTCAAAAATCCTCCAGACTTTCTCTGAGACATCGTTCCCCCCGTGTCTCTCAGCTTCACAGCTTTAGCTTCCTTCAGCGGTGAACTGCCAGCGCACGTCGTCACGTGGATTTAATTTTTTAGCAAGCACGTGTCACAGCCTAACTATACCTTACATATATATGTATTATTCCCCTTTTAATCATTAATTTAAACGTCTTTTTACATTCTTAAAGAAGTGCATTTTTGTAAGCTTCGTCTGTTTTTAAAAAAAAAACTTCATTTGTATATAATAGAGCAAGATTATTTAATTTTTATTTTATATATTATTGTTTGTATTAAAATGATCATTTATGATTAAATGAGTAACATTTTATTTTAAAAGATGTTTTTAAAAAAACAACTCACTACTGTGTTCACTTGTAGAAGAATTACTGGTTTAAAAAAAAAAAATCTTATCGTTTGTAACAGTCTTAACTTTTATCCTGATCTTTTTCAAATGTAATATAGAACAACATATTCTAATCTCTACATAATCTGATATAATCTAACATAATCTATGTTCTAAATAGTATTTTATGTGAAGAAGATCTGAGGGAACAGAACTAGTTATGTTTTATGATGTTTTTATTTTATTTATGTAAAACACTTTGTGTATCTTTCTTGAATTAAATGTGTTATAAGAATAACTTTTGCCTCAGCTTCACACTAATATATTAATGATGTAAATATCATACTTTTATCTAAATAGAACCATACTGATGTTCTAGCTAACCGGTTTCTAATTGTTACCATTGGTTCTTTAATCAGGAGCTGGAGGACAGACTCATCTCTCTGGTAAAGAATCATCTGAAGAGGTTTGTGAAACTACTGAGTCTGGATTACCCAGCATGCTCTGAGAGAGAGGTGGAGGATGAAGAGGATCAGAGTGTTGGAGAGGAAGCTCTGAGGATCACACTGCATGTCCTGAGGAAGATGAACCAGACAGACCTCGCCAACACACTACAGTCCAGTAAGAGATCAGGACTACATCATTATTCATTCTGTACATTCAGTTAAAGAGTTTATTTAAATTTTAATTTAAGTTAAAACCAGAGTTTAAATTATGATGTTTATATTATTAACATTCATCACTGAATTCACAATATTCCTACATCCCAACATGCCTTACTTGACATCTGTGCAAAGCGTCATCCATGCAAAAACACGCCATGAAACTGATTTAGTAAATCAGCTCACTAACAATAAAAGTGTTGGTGTGAATCAACGCAACATTAGCAGGTTTTACCTACACTCTCTTACCAGATGCTGGAAGAATGATGCCTTTATATACACTTAGGAAAATATTTATTTTTTTATTAAGTCAGAGAGGCTGCAAATAATCTGAAACCTTTAAAGTAGTAATGAGTTGTATCAGTAAGAAGGTGGGTGTCAGGTTCTAGTGAGATAGTAGACAAATATATTTACCTAAAAGTCGACACTGAGCCTGACCAGAGCCTGAAATACCATCATGATCCTGTTAAAGTAGTCTTGAGTTGTACCAGTAGTCAGTAGGACAAATAGTCCTGTTTTAGTAGCAGGATTCGAGCTCAGGAGGTCCTGTGGTCATGCTGCTGCTGTTTTAGCTACAAAGTAGCTTCAGTGAGAATAAATAACTTTAGTCATGTTGAATTACTACAAGAGAGATTATACATCATATTTACTGAGAGAGTCTCTTACTCAGCATTGCTCAGCTGTGGTGACGGCTATGAACCGAGCATGTAGTGCCAGAACTCCCAAAAGACATTTAGCCTTTTGGCTAGTGTGCAAGCTAGAGTCGCTGTACTAGCATCATCAGAACAATGTTAATTACCCCTAGAATTCATAACCGCATGTTCCACACATATTTTGAAACACACAATCATATGAATAACTTTATTGTGGATAAACTCTATTAATAATTTAGTGAACGTCTTTTTGAGATGACGCTGTAACGTTTTTTGACGCTATAGTGTGATGTCACCTTTTGTTTGTAATAGTACTAAAACTAAATATTAATATGTAATATATTTATCGTTGCTTCTTTCTCTTTTTATCAGAACTGGCTCCTTCTTCACATCAAAAGCTCAAATCCACCCTGAAAGAGAAATGTCAGAAAATTAATGAAGGAATCTCAAATCCTGGAACCTCCAAACTTCTGAATGAGATCTACACAGAGCTGTACATCACAGAGGGTGGGAGTGGAGAGGTCAATAATGAACATGAGGTCAGACAGATTGAAACTACATCCAGGAGACCAGTAATACAGGAGACACCCATCAAATGTAACGACATCTTTAAAGATAAGTCCATCAGAACTGTGCTCACTAAAGGAGTTGCTGGAATTGGAAAAACAGTCTCTGTGCAGAAGTTCATTCTGGACTGGGCTGAAGGAAAAGCCAATCAGGATGTCCTCTTCATATTTCCACTTCCTTTTAGAGAGCTGAATTTGATGAAGGAGAAACTCAGTCTGGAGGCTCTTCTTCATCAGTTTTTCAAAGATACAAAGAAATTAAAACCAAGAGATTATCATCACTATAAAGTCATGTTTATCTTTGATGGTCTGGATGAATATCGACTTCCTCTAGATTTCCAGAACAATGAGAGCTTATTTGATGTAACACAGTCAGCCTCAGTGGATGTGCTGCTGACAAACCTGATCAAGGGGAATCTGCTTCCCTCTGCTCTCCTATGGATAACTACTCGACCAGCAGCAGCCAATCAGATCCCTCCTGACTGTATTGACCAGGTAACAGAGGTACGAGGGTTCAGTGACCCTCAGAAAGAGGAATACTTCAGGAAAAGGATCAGTGATCAGAGCCTTGCTGAAAGAATCATTACACATGTGAAGTCCTCCAGAAGCCTCTACATCATGTGCCACATACCAGTCTTCTGTTGGATTGCTGCCACTGTTCTAGAGAGGATGTTGGGTGAAGCAGAGAGTGGAGAGATCCCCAAGACTCTGACTCAAATGTTCACCCACTTCCTGATCTTTCAGATCAAACACAGCAGCCAAAAGTACCAAAGAAGAAGTGACACTGATCATGAGCAGACTAGAAAGATTATTCTGGCACTGGGAGAACTGGCTTTCCACCAGCTGGATAAAGGAAACCTGATCTTCTATGAGGAGGATCTGAGGGAGTGTGGCATTGATGTCAGAGAAGTGTCAGTGTACTCAGGAGTGTGTACTCAGATCTTCAGAGAGGAGTTTGGGCTGCACCTGGGGAAGGTGTTCAGCTTTGTACATCTGAGTGTTCAGGAGTTTCTGGCTGCTCTATATGTATTTCTTTCCTTCATCTCCAACAACAGAAATGTGCTGCTACAACAAGATACTGGATTTTTAGGATTCTTTAAAAAATTATCAATGTCAGACTTCCTCAAGAGTGCAGTGGACAAGGCCTTACAGAGTGAGAATGGACACCTGGACCTTTTCCTCCGCTTCCTTCTGGGCCTTTCCCTGGAGTCCAATCAGACTCTCTTACGAGGTGCACTGACACAGACAGGAAACAGATCTTATAACAAAGAGGAAATAGTCGAGCACATCAAGGAGAAGATCAGGGAGAATCCCTCTCCAGAGAAAACCATCAATCTGTTCCACTGTCTGAACGAACTGAATGATCATTCTCTAGTGCAGGAAGTTCAAACATACCTGAACAGAGGAGGTTCCAGTGGTCTCAGTGGAGCTAAGCTCTCTCCTGCTCAGTGGTCAGCTGTGGCGTTTGTGATGCTGAATTCAGAAGAGGAGCTGGAGGAGTTTGACCTGAGGAAATTTGACAGATCAGAGGAATGTCTTTTGAGGCTGCTGCCAGTGGCCAGAGTATCCAGAAGAGTTGTGTGAGTAAATTATCATCCCCTATAAACATGTAAAATGCACATTCCTTATTGCTGATCCTTTTGGTCTTTAATTCAACGTATTAGTAAAAATCTAACATAAATTTGAAGTACAATAATTTAAAACTAGACTCTAAATCTGATCATGAAATGCACTCATCATATATGTAACTATATAAATCAAACTCTTCCAACTGCTCTTATTGCTTTCAAAATTTTCTCCAAGGCATACTTGGCTTGTAAAGGATGCTACTAATAGAACAGCACAAGTTAGAATGGAAAGCACACACAACAAGACTACCTTATATAGTTAGTCAGGTACAGCGATAAGTGTCCTAAGTCAGATGCACTGTCGAGTGTGAAACTTGAATCATCTCACAATGTCAAACTTCCCACCAAGTTTCATTCCTGTCGGTGGATTCCTTCTGGGTGCAGCCATTTGTTTGATGATTGTAAATATTTTTATTGTATTTTGTATTGAATTTGAGTAAAGTCTAAGTGAATTAGTGTATAATTGCCATCCATGCTTTATATTTTACCTGAGTTATTAGGAACAGTTAAATGGTCAGCCATGAGTTCCTTGTTCAGTGAGATATAAATATTAGTACACACATTGGCCAGATTCTCTGTCGATTATCGCTATGGAAAAAACAAAGACTACAGCAGTGATGTACTACACAAAGCTCTAGCACAAATCAGGAAACGGCTATAAGCAAATTGCAAAAAGTAAAAAATGCCCATTTTTGTGTCACTATGTTTCACTTTCCCTGCTTTTTCTAGGATTAACCAACAGCATGTTGGCAGGTTTACTGCTGACCAGTGATTCAAACACACCGACAGTGTTTTAACTAGTTTCACAGTAACTGACCATGTAAACAGGTCTTATGTTTTTACCTGTACATTCCCACCTAAAATAAAAACACATAGTAGTGTTATTTACATGTGCTTTGTGTTTGATCAGTTCAGTTTTTTTGTGCCGCAAAATATATATATAGTGGATAAATATAATACTGTGGTCCATCAAGAATATATGTGTATATCAGGATATGTACTGGTTCAGACTCCCTCATTAGGAGCTGTTTAGTGTAAGCCTGTAGAGTCTTTAAGACCAAACAAATCTATTTAGTTGGGTGTTTAAACTTTTGACAGGTATTGTATCTGTTGGTGGGAGTGTTTACACCTTGATAACTATGTTATTTTCTCAGATGATTATCATACTATTAAATAGTGTTGCAGCTCTACTCTGTATGTGACAGTTAAGTATCCTTCTGTAATTTCTTCTCGCCGCAGGGTGTCTTCCTCCAGTGTAACAGAGAGGGGCTGTGCTGCTCTGCTTTCAACTCTGAAATCAAACCCTTCACACCTGAGAGAGCTGAATATGGACTGTAGTGATCCAGGAGAGTCAGGAGTGAAGCTGCTCTCTGATCTACTTAAAGATCCCCACTGTAAACTGGAGAAACTACAGTGAGTTACTAATGCCCATACACACACAAACACACCCACATACACACATAAATATACAGTAGTTTATTATCAGTCAGGGACATAAATAATGGTTCAAGAGGTACAAATTCCAGCATGTGAACGAATGTTTTAAACAGTTTTTTTCTCATCCTGTGTTTTTCATATCTGTCTTCCTGTTAGCTACCACATTGGTGACATCTTAGCTTAACTCCTGACTGCATCCAATGTCTGATATACAACATGTGTATAATCACACTTATTTCTAGCAACCTGTAGTCAGCTTATGTAGTAGTCTGTAGTAGCCTATGTTCGTTTTTCTTAAGCTTAACTTTAAAACTCTAGAAATGCTGATTCACTTTCATATGTGTCAGGATTGCAGTCTTATGTACATATGTTAACTGGAAAGGAACATTTCTCTTTGGTGATAAATGTGCAGCCATGTCTTGAAATGTGGATGCGGTAGGGGCCACAGGATAAATGTAGCCCATTGCTGCATTCAGAATTCCTGCAGGGACAAGGGAAGGTGTACAGGCTGAGGATGTTGATATTTTAGCACCATATACGTAACGTGAACAAGGACATCTTTATGAAACTGGTCTGCATTTGATTATATTTATTTATTTTAAATGATCATTATAACATTTAGATTTATATTATCATTAGCACTCCTGATGTCTGGAGCACACTCTTGGCACATTCCACTTCCTGCATCCCTGCATGAGTGTAGCCCTGGTTTTGAGTGATGGATTTTTTTGTCAGACCATGTTATATTTTTTATAACAAAACAGCAATACCAAATTCAGCAAACTTTAAAAGAGGGAATACTTATGATAAAATAGAATCAGTCAGGGGCAACACAAATAAGCCTGGAGGAGTTTTTTCTGTTGTGGTCCCTTCTAGCAAATCCAACACTAGACAGCAAAAACAACATAGCATGTATAATAAAAGATCACTTTAAATATTACTACATTCATTAATTAGCAATACAAATATTTTAAAATTATATTTTAACACTGCCTGGCAATTTATTCCAAACAATGAGAAACATTACCTGTGGAACTTCCTCTGGAAGAAAAACTGAACGTCTTTCACTAGAATAAAATCTTTTTTAAAATAGTGAGGAACATCTCTATGGTCAATCTTCTATACACAGCCAAGTCACATTATTATACTACTTCTGATGGCGGCAGCAGGTAGCTCATGAAGGAGGTCATGTGTGGTGAGCTGGCTTGATCAGTATATACTGTAAAGTGTACGATAGGCTCTCTGCACTCATACCCCTTATTGCTGTCATGGGTAAAAGGGGCAATACATGATGATTGTCTCCCCTGGAGCAGATGGGATCTGCCAGCAAGACAATGCAACGTGTCCCCAGACTTAAACCCAACTAAGTCTCTGTGGGATCCTCTTGAGCATTGTGTTCATTCTATGGATCCTCCCCCACGCACCCTCCAGCAGCTGTGGGATGCACTGCAGTCAGCACAGCTCCAGATACCTGCGACAACCTACCAGGACCTTACTGAGTCAGCAGGTCTGGCTGCTGTCTGTACTGTGCACAGTGGTTACTTTGGATGTTAAGGGCACTAAGTGACTGGAATGACTGGACTTGAGGAAGGAGTTTACAGTGGAGTGATTCTCTGAGACCGAGGTGACCCTCTGCTTTAGTACCTGATAGTGGCACAGGGCTTTACCTGACTTAACCAATAAACTGCTGAAGTTCATAGTATGAACATTTAATATCTCAATTATAGAGGCTAAAATGATCACACTTATTAGTATTATGATATTATTAAAATATGATGGACATGTTTAAACAGTACCACACATCAGACTGACTTCTCTTAGACAGCTGACAAATCTCAGGAGAGCTTTCACTGCCCTCCACCATGTTTCCCCTGACAACAAACAAACCCACAGTACACGCTGAACATGTGTCAGAAATGAAGATGTGACGTAGACAGATGTTTTACTCAAATACCGTGTTCTGACCAGATGTAGTCCTTTCATCTTACTGTATTTCAGTACATTATAGACTGGCTTAAACACCACAAAGCACCGACACTGTGAACCTCCACCCATCAGTACCTGAGTGTGTCCTGCTCTTTGCACGACTCTTTGTATTATTGAAATACTGCAGTTCAACCCCACCCAGGCTTATGTAGCAGACTCGAGACGGTAGTTCAGACCAAACCCACACACACCCCAGGAACTGGAGATCTGAAGGTTTATTCCTGAATGAAAGTAGCATGGGGCAGTAGTACACTCACCCAGCCAAAACAGCTCTCTCCCTCTCCCTACTGATAACCAAAACATGACTGAGCTAAACATCAAGTTTCATTCTAACTCAGCATATAGTTACCACACACTGTTTAAACACACTCTGTGTCTCTAAACTGCACACAGAATGTAAAGCTTAACCAAGATTAATGGCGTTACAGGTTTATCAAGGCATTTTAGGAGAGAGCTAATCAGTACATCCTACCCGTACAAGCATCCACACTGCTTCTGACAAAACTGGGTGTAGAGCCCTCACACCCCTTTCCTATGTTTGGGTTACACACTGCAAAGCCCAAGCTTGAATCTACGGGAAAGTCTTTGCAGTTAGGACAGAGTATAGGCTTGTTAGTGTTATAGCTACACTTAACTTTAACCCTTGCAGTTTAACCAAGTAAACCCAAACACGAATAGTGGAAAAAATAACTGAGTTTAATAAAATAGTAACTCAGTTCTTCCCTTCCTTGATAGAAAAGTAAATAATGTTACATATGAAATATTTCTACCACCGGATAACTGGATGAAAGAATAAACAACCACCTGTTAAAAGCTAGCACCTACAAAGTACACACTTAACAGGGCGCAGCAGTTACATTACTTAGGTACTCGGACCAAATCTAGTGGGATCTGATACTTAACACAGAACTACGATCTAATACTAAGATCTCTGATTTCCAGTAGTCACTTACACTCACAATAATACCAAGAAACTGTCGTTGAGATCTGACAAACTCAGTCTGGACTGCCTGTTGAGGAATAACAGAAAAGGATTTATTGAAGGAAAAGAAGGTTTACAGCATACAAAGAGGATAGAATATAGGAGCGCTGCCCGTTCTCCTCCTGAACGAGATATATACACTACCTGCATATCTACTTGCGTGTGCGGTAAATACCCTGAGTCCCAGGCCCGTTGCCGGGTAGCAGCAGGAAGCTACTCCCAAGCTTGGGAGATGCAAGGTCACCAGCGTAGACCAGAAAGACAAGAAAATCTGGAGACAGGGAGACGAGCCTCTGTGTCAGTATGTCACAAGGCCCAGATGTCCAGAAGACAGAATAACATGAGCTGTACAGACACTTAATCACATATAGAGAACACACTGACCTCTGACCCCCAAACTACTTCATCATGCACAGCTTAGAATGAACTCTGAAACTACTTCTACAGCAACAACTCTGAATCTCTCTCAAAGAACAACCCGGTTTGGCAGCTTCAGAATGAAAACTTAATGTTCAGGAAAGAACTTAACACCCCAATAACAAAAGGTACATTCACAGCAGGCGAGAACCCAGTTACCTCAGCAGCTCACTATTACCCGTGTAAACTCAGTAGTGCAACATTACCAATGTAACTCAGTGACTTTCGGTAAGGAAATGTGGGGCAACCTTCGGGTAAAAGAGAAATAATAAAAAAGCTCATTTATATGGAACATTAAATATGTATATGGACAGAGCCTTATGTCTGTACTGTATTCATTTCTTCTGGATTTGTTTACATTACTAAAAGCTTATGGATACAGATGAAACAGAGCCGTACTGGATATCATTCTGGTCAGATCTGCTACTGTAGTTAGACTCTACACTCTGATTCATGTTACGATACAGTGATGATATTTATCTGTTCAAGTACAAGTTAACTTTCTTTACTGGAAAGTAAAAGACTTTAAGTACACTCACAGTAAAATACTAGTTTAGTAGTTTTTACATTTCAGGAGCTTTACCTTAGACATGCATCACTGCAGCCGTAGTATATCTTAGGAGCAGGAGGAGAGCAGTGATAGAGACAGGAGGAGTGGAGGATACAGGGCCTGAGGTGAGAACATTAACAGGTACACATGGAGATACCAGTG
>JAMWET010004597.1:5000-19110 GCA_024036415.1 Prochilodus magdalenae | reverse complement strand
CCACCTAAACAGGTCACTGACCGGTGCCCGCTATGTTTTAGTGCTTGGTCACCCTTTGCAGCCCGTCAAGGATGGACAGCAACTTACACACAACTGTGCGTTATCCAGCCGTGCGGGTGCCCAAGCTGTTCCCTAGGTAACACCACTCCATGATCAATTTACAATTCCTGGACTTTTGGTATGTCCGTGTATTTAAAGCACATAAACTAAAAGCATGACTCCTGAAGTCACCCATCATTTTGTAGTCAGCATCTTGCCCATATTAGGAAATAGGTTTTAACATTTTTTGGGATTTTCAAACAGTGCTGCTTTAGCACCCTGTGCCGAACAGAGAGGTTCCAGACCTGCCATGTGTTGTCCTATGGACATTTTCCCACTGAAATGTCAGGGAAGCCTCTGAATTATGAGCTTGTTTGGGAGTCAAAAAATGAATAATGCTACATCAATGCTACAAGAGAACTACCACTCATGCTCAAATGATGCTGCCTGAAAGGCCCTATGAATCCTCAACACCAGCCACTCAGTCTAAATCTGCCATGGTCTTTCAACTACCGCATAGCTACCGTTAGCCGCTTAGTGGCTAATACCCCTACCCATCAGGGAGTCACCACCACATGTGGGAGACTGGGGTTCGAATCTCGATCTGGGTGACTATGCTGTGCTACACCAATAAGAGTCCTTGGGCAAGACTCCTAACACTTCACTGGCCTACCTGTAATATGACTAACCTTGTAAGTCGCTCTGGATAAGAGAGTTAGCTAAGTAAGTGTACACAGGATAAGGCTTCCTGATTGGTGTTGGGTATTTTGGTTAGGCTGTCAGGTTTAGGATATCAGTTCACAGCACAACAGCATGAACATGAATATGAAAAATATTAAACACTAATTTCTGCTGAGCTGATTTTTGAAAACCTTACTCAGTTTGCCATCGAGAAATCCAGCTTAGACCCGGAGCTCCTAATACGGATAGCACAGAAGGTAAAAACCGGCCAATAATATCACAGAATAAGACGTGGTGCAAATAAAAAGTACAACTTAAACTTTATGCCGCAGTTTTTAGCATTCAGTATTAATATTAATTAATGATATTTATTTCCTTGGTGGAATCACTCCAAAAGTGGTTTATTGCCATCTCGCTTTTTTTGGGTTAAATGCTGCTTGTACATTTCCAGTGC
Source organism: Prochilodus magdalenae (assembly GCA_024036415.1). Classification (NCBI taxonomy): domain Eukaryota; kingdom Metazoa; phylum Chordata; class Actinopteri; order Characiformes; family Prochilodontidae; genus Prochilodus; species Prochilodus magdalenae. The sequence continues at coordinate 17,936 of JAMWET010004597.1, read as the reverse complement.
CACAACCTGTGTTCTCACACGCACAGACTTTTCAAACTGATAGAAATCAGAATAAGGATACACAAGCACTGACAAACCTGACTAGTGAACGTAAAATCCAGCTCTATAGGATTTCCTAAATGGATTTCTAGGCCTTGATCCGATCTAAGAAACCAAAGTGTGCTGTTGACATGACCACTCCAATTACTTAACCACAATACAATTTATGTGACCAATGACAGTAATCAGATACCTGCAGAAATCCAGTTACTGCTGTATTATAAACTGCTTATAAACACATTCATTGTGCTCATGCTAATGTAAAGAATCGGAGGTCCTAGGTCCACAGATGTTGTCACAAAGCAGCTTTACAAAGAATCTGGTGTTTGAGCCCCCAGTGAGCGAGCCGATACAAGATAAGTGAAGGAAAGGAGCGTTCAGTGTTTGTAAGGTGGAGGAATGAATGTCTGATTGGTCTGTAGTTAAGTAGGTTTGTCATCGGATGGGTCAGCAGGACGCAAGCCAAGCTTCCACAGTGCAGGACAGCCAGGAGCTCCGTGGTGGTTAAAGGCAAGCAGTGGCACCCAGTCAAAGCAGATGTAGCATCAGACCGCACAGGATGGGCAGCAGTTCAGCTCAGAACATTAGAAACAGTGGGGGTACTGGATTCTAGAGCCTCTGATTATGTGGGTGTTAGGGGTCCTGTATATACACCATAATGGAATGGCCATAACATCCTATTGGTGTTTCCGCAGTCCGTTTTGTACGGATGGACATTCTTCACCACGATCCACTCTGTGAAACTCCAGTCCTTGTTTTACTGTACGCATGCAGCAGTGAGCCGTCCTAGCACTGCGACCTGGTAGCATGGCTTCAGACACAGGCCTTTCACTGCAAGCCGATTTTAATCACCCGAACATTCAGGTTTAATAAAACGCTCACATGAAAAGAGAGAAGGAACGGATTAATTGATGAGGATTAAAATTATCATTCACCTTTTAGCCAGTGCAACTCACAGACATCACCCTGGGTTCAATGCCAAACATAATAAAGCACTTCAGCAGTGCTGGAGTTTGCAGCTCCAGCTCTGGAAGTAAACAAACCACAGGAGCAACCACGAGCTCTAAGGTGAAAAATGAAAAATATATAAATACCAATGGTTAATGTTTATTTTTGTTCATATTTATTTATTTATTGGTCTGCAAAACCAAAACCCAGAGTGAAAAGTCCGCGAGGGATTGTTGTTGCCTCCAACTGTGGCACAAACAGAATCAGCCCTAGTTAAATTCAATGATACTGTAAAATAAACATGATTTAAATAAACATACTTATCAATATTTATTATAATTTATTGGCTTTTTTATAATTATGAAAAATATAGCTAACTAACATTTGTTTCCTCTAAACGGCACAAAAAGATCTAGAACAATAACTGAGTAGCGTTTCCTCAACTCGGCACAGAGAAAGACCTAGAACGATAACTGAGCAGTGTTTCCTCTCAGCACAGAGAAAGATCTAGAACAATAACTAAGTAGTGTTTCCTCTCTCAGCACAGAGAAAGATCTAGAACGATAACCAAGTAGTGTTTCCTCTTCACAGTACAGAGAAAGATCTAGAATGACAACTGAGTTGTGTTTCCTCTCTCAGCACAGAGAAGGATCTAGAACAATAACTGAATAGTGTTTCCTTCTTTTGGCACAGAGAAAGATCTAGAACGACAACTGAAGTGTTTCCTCTTACCAGCACAGAGAAAGATCTAGAACAATAACTGAATAGTGTTTCCTCTTCCCAGCACAGAGAAAGATCTAGAACAGTAACTGAGCAGTGTTCTTCTTAGCACAGAGAAAGATCTAGAATGATAACTGAGTAGGGTTTCCTCTCTCAGCAGAGAGAAAGAGCTAGAACGATAACTGAGTAGTGTTTCCTCTCGGCACAGAGAAAGATCTAGAACAATAACTAAGTAGTGTTTTCCCCTCTCAGCACAGAAAGATCTAGAACAATAACCGAGAAATGTTTCATCTCTCAGCACAGAAAGATCTAGAACGATAACTGAGTAGCGTTTCCTCCTTTTGGCACAGAGAAAGATCTAGAACGATAACCGAGTAGTGTTTCCTCAACTCAGCACAGAGAAAGATCTAGAATGATAACTGAGTAGTGTTTCCTCTTTTTAGCACAGAGAAAGATCTAGAACAGTAACTGTGTAGTGTGTCTTCTCGGAAGAGAGAAAAATCTAGAACGATAACTAAGGACATAGGGGTGCTGGAGCAGAAGCCAGGAAACACTACGGACAGGCCGCCAGTCCATCATAGGGCAGACATATTACATGGTGAGGTTTGTTATGCACTTAATCGACTACTAATCCAACCTACTGAGTCAGGTTATAGACGTGTGTGGAGAAACATCGGACCAACCAATAGGTCCTGGCCACCCAAGGGCTGGGGTACTGATGTATGATCTACGCTTAGAAAAGACTTCTAGACTATTTACCATGATAAAAAACAAACTGATGGCAAAACTAAATTCTTTCATGATGCCGAAATGATATCATCATATCACCTGCCACCAGTATATATTACAGACCAAGTCCAGTAGGTTAATCCGTGATTTAGAACACACACCTAGTCCTGTGTGTTCTAGTGGTTAGGTTTACTGTTCACAAAGATGTACATAAGTAAGGAAAAATACTTCACAGTTGGGCCGATCAGAGGATATTAGACTTGACTACAGAGCCAGGGTGACCAAATAACGTAAGAACCTCACTGAACCAAGAGAAGTGCGTTTGAAAGGAAAATTAACACTTCCATTTAATATAGATAGCAAATAATTGTTGCGTTAGACATACAAAAATTATTACCCGGGTATCTGGAAATAAAACAAATATTACAAATTTGTCACAGGTAGGGAAATCAGCTGAGGTGATCACAGTTCTCAATTCAACATTTTGTGCACTTAGAAAAATCACTGTCCATGTCCCAGGGAGTCACCAGGGTTGAGCAAGTGTAGAGCCTTGCGACTGTGGAGATGCAAGTTTTAGCCTACCACACTGTGAAGTGACTCAGTGCCAGTGGTGAATGAGTCTTGGAGTCAATGGGTTCAATTAGCTGCATGCAGAAAAGCTTCAGGTTCAGAGTCTGGGCTTAGCTCGCCATCCAATGGATCCAACCTGAACGCGTTGTTCAATGTCTCTGTTCTCTCTCACACACAAAAACAACCTGACCTACAGCACATAAGATCAGAATGTACAGTTAAACTCATAACCTAGTTTAACACAGGCTTATTTTATCATCTACCGAATTCTGTTAAATTACTAAAAGCTTTTATCCACATTAAAGAGCTTAAAATGGAAATAAAGCATACAATGAACACTTTGGCATTTTAAGGGTTAACCATCACGAGGCTACAGCCTGTGGCTAAACTGCCTAGGCTTCGCCTAGAATGCTTCACATTTTGCACCAAACATCCTTAATAAAACCCGCAAAACGTGACATAAAACATGAACTAAACTGATCATGAACATGTTCAATCACTCCCTAACAAGGAAATACTCAAAATATAAGCATTTTAGATCGCTAAGTATGGCTAACAGTATAGGCATAAGTGAATGGGATTTTCCATTAAACGGTTAGCATTCCGGCTAACTATAACTAGCATTAGCCTACACTCATCTCTTACCCATGCAGGGAAATTCACGGCGCATTCTCAAAGTATAGACGATAAAGAACCTTTATTTTCAGCTCACGGTAAGTAACTATACTTGAAAAGAGTATTTCTATTGTTCTACTGCACTTTTACTAACTTTATTACTGTTTTATTCCCAGCTCTAGTCGGACAACTCCAAACTGCGCATGCTCACACCGCCTACAAGTGGAAAAGAGAGAAAATGGCGCGAACCACCTACTGCACCTGCGTATACCGTGCAAGTTCATTGGCTGAGCAAATGTCTAAAGTCTTGCAAGCCAATCACAATCAAACAACAAAAGTATATGATGCTTTTAATAAAATAATAAAATAAAATAACGTGTTTGTGTCTTTATTTAAAATTAATAATTTTTTAGTCTTTCAAAATTTCTGAATTAATTATTATTAGGTCTACTATGTTTCTTCTCTGTTACAGTTATATTTGGTTAGCTTGTTTTAACATCCAATAGCTTCTTTTCTAACCTGGGTTACATGTGAGTGCTTCATAAGATTCATCAGCAAAAAGTTCATTTCAAGCAATTTCAGTCTTAAACTTAACACCGTCCCCCTGCACACAGATCACATTCAGGCCCGGTAGCTGGTGCTTTAGGCAGTACTCTAATGTTGCAGCTGCCTGCCAATGTAAATCCCTCTGGATAAGAGTGTCTACCGAGATGCCAGGAAAGTAAATACAAAAACGTAGAAGGTTCAGTACAGCAAGCCCTGCAGTATGAAACTGGTACAGAGTTTAGACTGCGTACCTTCACTTTTTTTTCGTTTAGGGGAAACAATATACATATTTTCCACTTTTAAAAGACTTATTTATCTTATTTATCTCAGCACAGAGAAAGATCTAAAACAATAACTGAGTAGTGTTTCCTTCTCTCAGCACAGAGAAAGATCTAGAACGATAACTGAGTGGTGTTACCTCTCTCAGCACAGAGAAAGATCTAGAACTATAACTGAGTAGTGTTTCCTTCTCTCAGCACAGAGAAAGATCTAGAACTATAACTGAGCAGTGTTTCTTCTCTCAGTACAGAGAAAGATCTAGAACGATAACTGAGTAGTGTTTCTTCTCTCAGTACAGAGAAAGATCTAGAACGATAACTGTGTTGTGTTACCTCTCTCAGCACAGAGAAAGATCTAGAACTATAACTGAGCAGTGTTTCCTTCTCTCAGCACAGAGAAAGATCTAGAATGATAACTGAGCAGTGTTTTCTTCTCTCAGCACAGAGAAAGATCTAGAACGATAACTGAGTGGTGTTTCCTCTCTCAGCACAGAGAAAGATCTAGAATGATAACTGAGTAGGGTTTCCTCTCTCAGCACATAGAAAGAGCTAGAACGATAACTGAGTAGTGTTTCCTCTCGGCACAGAGAAAGATCTAGAACAATAACTAAGTAGTGTTTTCCCCTCTCAGCACAGAAAGATCTAGAACAATAACAGAGAAATGTTTCATCTCTCAGCACAGAAAGATCTGGAACGATAACTAAGTAGCGTTTCCTCCTTTTGGCACAGAGAAAGATCTAAACGATAACTGAGCAGTGTTTCCTCTCAGCACAGAGAAAGATCTAGAACGATAACTGAGTAGTGTTTCCTCTTTTTAGCACAGAGAAAGATCTAGAACAATAACTGAGTAGTGTTTCCTCTCTCAGCACAGAGAAAGATCTAGAATGATAACTGAGTAGTGTTTCTTCTCTCAGCACAGAGAAAGATCTAGAACAATAACTGAGTAGTGTTTCCTCTCTCAGCACAAAGAAAGATCTAGAACGATAACTGAATGGTGTTTCCTCTCTCAGCACAGAGAAAGATCTAGAATGATAACTGAGTAGTGTTTCTTCTCTCAGCACAGAGAAAGATCTAGAACAATAACTGAGTAGTGTTTCCTCTCTCAGCACAAAGAAAGATCTAGAACGATAACTGAATGGTGTTACCTCTCTCAGCACAGAGAAAGATCTAGAACTATAACTGAGCAGTGTTTCCTTCTCTCAGCACAGAGAAAGATCTAGAATGATAACTGAGTAGTGTTTCTTCTCTTAGCACAGAGAAAGATCTAGAACAATAACTGAGTAGTGTTTCCTCTCTCAGCACAAAGAAAGATCTAGAACGATAACTGAATGGTGTTACCTCTCTCAGCACAGAGAAAGATCTAGAATGATAACTGAGTAGTGTTTCCTCTCGGCACAGAGAAAGATCTAGAACAATAACTAAGTAGTGTTTTCCCCTCTCAGCACAGAAAGATCTAGAACAATAACAGAGAAATGTTTCATCTCTCAGCACAGAAAGATCTGGAACGATAACTAAGTAGCGTTTCCTCCTTTTGGCACAGAGAAAGATCTAGAACGATAACTGAGCAGTGTTTCCTCTCAGCACAGAGAAAGATCTAGAACGATAACTGAGTCTAGTGTTTTCCTTTTCAGCAAAGAAAGAAATCAGAACACTGTCTTTTGAGTTTTAGTGTTTCCTCTTTTTAGCACAGAGAAAGATCTAGAACAATAACTGAGTAGTGTTTCCTCTCTCAGCACAGAGAAAGATCTAGAACAATAACTGTGTAGTGTTTCCTCTCTCAGCACAGAGAAAGATCTAGAATGATAACTGAGTAGTGTTTCTTCTCTCAGCACAGAGAAAGATCTAGAACTATAACTGAGTAGTGTTTCCTTCTCTCAGCACAGAGAAAGATCTAGAATGATAACTGAGTAGTGTTTCCTTCTCTCAGCACAGAGAAAGATCTAGAATGATAACTGAGTAGTGTTTCTTATCTCAGCACAGAGAAAGATCTAGAATGATAACTGAGTAGGGTTTTCTCTTTCCAGCACAGAGAAAGATCTAGAACGATAACTAAGTAGTGTTTCTTCTCTCAGCACAGAGAACATTGACCAACAACATTTCTATCCCAGTATTCCAAGATGACCATTCAGATGTTTACAGGGCTGTAACTGTGTCTGATTGGGATGATGGATATTCAGGAGCATTCGCACACCGGGACTCGTCTGCGAAATCCCCAGATGTGGCGAGGAACCAGGCTCAAGAGCAGAACCCAACCTCCTCAGGTCGATCCCGAGTGAAGAGAGAAAGACAGACCTAACGGGAAACAGCAGCTTAGAACATCTATCAGATCCAGTCTGAAGATCTGAATCCTCTTGAAGATCTGTGGGACCACCTGGAACAACCAATCAAACACCAGTAAAGGTATCCACCAAATCTGGCCCAACTGACCAAATCTTTAATGCAAGAGTGGCTGAACATCGATGCGGCCTACGTCCCGAACTGTATCCAGTCCATGCTAAAGTATGGAACGTAGAGGTATTACACGCTATTGGATATTTTTAATTCACAGGAGTCCCGTTCATCCATGTCTGCTGTAACGAATGGAAGTAGGGTGTAGGTCAGTGCTCTCGTGGAGAGGTGGATACTTAGCTCCCATGAAGAGACACACAGGGAACACGTCGTGAAGGGGTTTCGGAGTCAGTTTGATAAGCAACGAGAGCACCGAGACTTCGAGTTCTTAGATAACACCAGTTGGAGAACCCAGGCTACAACCTAGTACAGTTCACCACAGGCACATTTTCCTACTCTCTCCATTACTCACTCTGGCTCTCCACCGTGCACATGCACACTGCACCCCACCTTACAGTGACCGTTACACTGCCTACCTGTGAGTCAACAAAAAATAAAATACATAAGTAAAATAAAATTATGTCTGACTAATACTGAGCAGAGCGTCTCAAGGACCTGGTGTTTTGGAGAATGCAGGTACAGCATGTAGCACATATTTCATATCTAATGTATAACATGATCATTGGCACATACATGCATACACGAGTGCACACCTGCACACACTTCCCATCAGTTCTTTCCATCGCATGTCCAAATACTAGTCACGTTAGCCATGTGCAAACAAGCCTAGTTAGCCATGCACCCTTATAACTCATAAGAGTTGGAGGCGGGGCTTCTGGGCTCACCCTGGCTCCACCTACTGCCCTCTCCTCTCTCATACACCTGCAGTTGGTCAATGTCATATTGAGGTCCCCCCTTATAACACCTGAATTTTTTACTTTGTGTGTTTGTACAGTCTCTGTGTTACTTGGCATTGCCTCCTGGGTTTCTGAATATCTGGCCATGACATTGTCCACCTGTGTTCTGATGCCTGCTTGTTCTAAGGAGCCCATATTCAAAAATCTGGTTCTAGATATGCTTTGCCATTGACAGCTGTTCTATATATTACATACTCAAAAACTAGTATTTGTTTTTAGTGCACAATTGGGACTTTGGGGCCCAGTCAGTCAGTTAGTCAATGAGTGAGGTTAAATCTCCTAACTCCCTACATAGTGCACTACATATACTAATCATCAAAGAATAGTTTCCCAAATAGCTGCACCCAGAAGGAATCAACCGACAGGAATGAAACTTGGTGGGTAGGTCTGACGTTGTGAGACAGGCTAATGATCCAAGTTTCCGGGCCTTATCTCTGTACCTGACTGACCCAACAGCCACAATTACAGACATCCAGCGAGCAGTGGTGTCCTCCATGAGTCATCCTGTTAGTGCAGCACCATTAGCAGACGGCTGCACCACGCAGGACTACATCCACACAGACCGTTACCACGACTGTCCTTAACACCACGTCACCGTCACCAAAGGACTGCAGTGGTTGTTGTGCCAGACTGTTATGGAGTGACTCACGAATGGCAGCGGGTCATCTTCAGTGACAAGGTCCCCGCTTTAGTCTTGTGTGGAGACGACCAACGAATCCGTGTGTGGGAGCGGGGCACCGTGAGTCGAGCACCAAGATGACAAGGCCCTGTTGTCAGACATGTTCCATGAAGGCCTGGTGTCACTCCACCTCCACCCCTACCGCACCATCATGCAAGGAACTTTAGTGAGGAGTTTTAAGCTGCATGGGATTGGATTATCAACACGGACACCCTTAGGAACCTTCCACAGCTCCATGATGCCGACGACGTCTGGCGTGTTGGGTTAGCAAACAGCGCGCGGCCCGACGCCATACGGCAGGACAGACTTCTGTATGTGTAGCTCAATAAATATTGATCATATCAGTCTAAACTGATCATCAGTTATTGATCCTGGTCACCTTTATCTTCCTTCCCAACACCACCGCACTCCCACACCTCCTTCTGGGTGCAGCTGTTCTTCCGATGATGGGTGTATGTACTGGGGGACCATAGGGACGCAGAGTCAGTGACAGCAGGCCATGAACTGCTTCTACACTCAGGCAGTCAATCAGCCAAGCTGAATCTCAATACTCCCCATACAGAGCGCCACACAGGTCGCTCAGAAAGTCCACTAGGAAGCCGTTTACGGCTCTCAGATTATTCCAGACGAACTCATTTAGCAGCTGAGCAGCTTCCAGACTCGCCCCACAAAGCTCTTTGTCTTCTATGTTTAACTCGCTCGTAGGCTAAAATAACGAGCTCCGGGTAAGAAGCTGCTGGTGGCGGTTTGGCTCGCGGGGCAGCAGCTGAGTTTGTCGCACTGAGGGTCCTGTTCTGGAGCGTCTTATTTGTCTCGCCTTGTTTGTTTGTGCGACTCTGCGGGTCTTTTACCGCTACGACCCTCACAGCAAAAGCTGTCCCCTCACAGCAACAGCTTAGACAGACAGACAGACAGTCCCCGAACTCTCATTCATTTCAGTCTCCGGACCGTCCGGACTCCAAACTCTCCCGCTCCGTCGGCGCCGCCTGACGGTCTGATGCACCTTTCCCCGGAGAGAAGCGCGTGTGACCTCAGCGCCAGCCCCTTCGCCCTCCCACCCCGCGGAGGTCCGACCAAACGGAGATAAGATATCAGTTAGCATCTTCACCGAAGAGCCCGTACGGAGACATGGAGGATACTTACGGTCAGCAGTGAGGAGGAGACGAGGAGGCTCTCCGGGGTGTGGAGAAATCACAGAGCGTCAGAGGAGACGAACCAACAGACATGAGCGCAGTTCAGACCGCCACAGGAGGAGTAAACCCGGCAACACAGAGAGCTGGGAGCTGAGGGAGCCAGCAAAGTTTAGAGAGAGTGGAACTGCGAGGGCGAGGAGGGGTAGAGTAAGAGAGAGAGAGAGAGAGAGAGAGAGAGAGAGAGAGAGAGAGAGAGAGAGAGAGAGAGCAAAAAAAGAACAGAGAGAGAGCATAGGGAGGAGAAAGAGAGAAGGAAGAGGGAGGGCGAGAGAGAAGAGGAAGAGAGAATTCAAGAAAAGAGAGAGAAAAAGCAGGGAGCAGGGAGGGAGAAAAAAGGACAGAGTGAGAGAGACAGAGAAAAACACAGAGAGAGAAGAAAGGTAGACGGGAGAAGAAGATAAGGAGGACAGAAAGTAATTATTAGAGAGATAGACATAAGAAGATGGGGAGAAAAGAGACGAGAAGAAGAAGAAGAGAGGGGGGAGAGAGAGAAAGGGGAAAGAGAGAGCTAGACAGAGAGAGACAGTGATAGAGAGAGAGGCAGAGGGATCGAGATAGAGATAAAGACAAAGACAGAGAGAGATATAGGAGAGATAAACAGAAGAAGAAGATAGGGAGGAGAGAGAGAAAGTGAAAAGAGAGACAGACTGAGAGAGAGAGTGATAGAGAGATCGGGGTAGATAGAGATGAATACAGAAAGATATAGGAGAGATTAACAAAGAGAGATAGACAGAGAGAGAGAGAGACAGACAGAGAGACAAAGAGACAGACAGAGAGAGACAGGGAGAGAGACAGACAGAGAAAGAGACGGACAGGGAGAGAGACAGACAGAGAAAGAGACGGACAGGGAGAGAGACAGACAGAGAAAGAGACGGACAGGGAGAAAGACAGACAGGGAGAGAGAGACAGACAGAGAAAGAGACGGACAGGGAGAGAGACAGACAGAGAGACACAGACAGGGAGAGGGACAGACACAGAGAGAGAGACAGACAGACAGACAGAGAGAAAGACAGACAGGGAGAGAGAGACAGACAGATAGAGAGAAAGACAGACAGGGAGAGAGAGAGACAGGGAGAGAGAGACAGACAGAGAGAGAGAGACAGGCAGGGAGAGAGAAAGCCAGGGAGAGAGAGAAAGGCAGGGAGAGAGACAGGGAGAGAGACAGACAGAGAGAGAGAGACAGACAGAGAGAGAGAGACAGGGAGAGAGAGAAAGACAGGGAGAGAGAGACAGACAGAGAGAGAGAGACAGACAGACAGGGAGAGAGAGAGACAGACAGAGAGAGAGAGACAGACAGGGAGAGAGAGAAAGACAGGGAGAGAGAGACAGACAGAGAGAGAGACAGACAGACAGGGAGAGAGAGACAGACAGGGAGAGAGACAGACAGAGAGAGAGTCAGACAGAGAGAGAGAGAGACAGACAGAGAGAGAGTCAGACAGAGAGAGAGAGAGACAGACAGAGAGAGAGTCAGACAGAGAGAGAGACAGACAGACAGAGAGAGAGAGAGACAGACAGAGAGAGAGTCAGACAGAGAGAGAGAGAGACAGACAGAGAGAGAGTCAGACAGGGAGAGAGAGAGAGACAGGGAGAGAGAGACAGACAGAGAGAGAGACAGAGAGAGAGAGAGTCAGACAGGGAGAGAGAGAGAGACAGGGAGAGAGAGACAGACAGAGAGAGAGACAGAGAGAGAGAGAGTCAGACAGGGAGAGAGAGAGAGACAGACAGGGAGAAAGAGACAGACAGGGAGAGAGAGACAGACAGGGAGAGAGAGTCAGACAGGGAGAGAGAGAGAGACAGACAGGGAGAAAGAGACAGACCGGGAGAGAGACAGACAGGGAGAAAGAGACAGACAGGGAGAAAGAGACAGACAGACAGGGAGAGAGCAGTTTGGACTGACGGCGCTCCGGTTCTGGAGCAGCTGCTGGATGTGTGGATGCCGACTCCACTGTTTTCCTCTGCTCTGTCTCGGAGACTGACTCGGAGAACAAATTGAAGTTAATTTTGAGGTAATGAGGTTTAATTGCCTCCTCACGGGCAGAGTCTGACTGTAATGGCTCTGACTGTCTCCAGCAGGGGAAAGGAATCCGCTGCTGCTGGAGCCTCTGGCTGCGATGAGACATTTACAAAGGCAGTACACTTTCAAACATTCGTCAGTTTTCATAATACTTCACACGAGTTATTGAGCCCCTCAGATTCCACAGCCACTCTACCAAACGTCAGGAGCACTATACTGAGTTTATTATTGTATTATCATATCAGTATAAATCACTGGGCTTCTATTACCCTGCTGCTGTCAGGACAAAATCTGCTACCGCCATTTCTATAAGCAGCACTGCAGTGACACTGACGTGGTGGTGGTGTGTTAGTGTGCGTTATGCTGGTGTGAGTGGATCAGACACCGCTCAGTGTCACGGCTAGACTGAGAATCGTAGACCAAACAACACTATCCAGCCCACTATCTAGTCCTGTGGGCAGTGTCCTGTGGGCAGCATCCTGTGGGCAGCGTCCTATGGGTAGTATCCTATGGGTAGTATCCTGTGAGCAGAGTCCTCTTTCCTCCTCATCACTTTTATCAGCGTCCTATTGTCCTTTTCCTGTGGGAAGCGTCCTAGTGGGCAGCGTCCTGTATCAGCAGCTTCCGGTGATCAGCGTCCATTTTTTTCTCTCCTATTTGATAGTATCCTGTGGGCATCGTCCTTTTTTGCGCATCCCTATATGCACTCGTCCTGTGTACATTGTCCTTTATCCCGGACTACCGGACTATAGGATGACCACCCTTCCTGTGCAGCAGCAGATGAGCTATCGTCTCTGACTGTCCATCTACAAGGTGGACCAGCAAGGTAGGAGAGTCTAATAGAGTGGACAGTGAGTGGACACAGTGTCTCAACACTTCAGCAGCACTGCTGTGTCTGATCCACACACACTAACACACCACCACCACGTCAGTGTCACTGCAGTGCTGAGAACGACGCTGGGTCATCGGGTTCAGCGAGGCCCATTCTTCCTCAGGTCACATGCACAATTTGAAAGTCACAAATGATCAGTCGTTCTTTTAAGCTATGAGAGAAGGATATGAGAGAAGGAGAGAAGTGTTGTTTAGAGAGGGTGGTCTTCAGAGGAGAGGTAAAGGAGGACGTAGGAGGGGCACAGTTTTGGGGAGGCCCTACACCACTGGAGGGCCTGCCATCCATCGAGGATAAAGGAGTATAAAGGACTGTGAGCCTCTGCCACAGGAGCAGACGGTACAAAGGGGTGGGGGTGGCGGGGGGGGGGCGCTACTCCTCTAGGAGGGCTTGACACTAGATGATGGAGCATTGCTGTGAAGAACTGATTGCATTCAGCCACAGGAGCATGAGAGGGGTCAGGTAGTGATG
>JAMWET010004596.1:160000-170000 GCA_024036415.1 Prochilodus magdalenae | reverse complement strand
GATAGATAGATAGATACTTTATTGATCCCGAAGGAAATTTAGCAGCCAGTGGCGGTTTCACAAAAAACAGCACAGGTACAAATACAAATCAAAAAAATAAAAACAGTGTAGTGCAGTATGAAAAACCTAAATGGGTCGGTACCGGCAGCAGTATTATTAACTGTTAACTATAAACTATAAACTATACATAGTACGGGTCACTATCGATGAATATGTAAATATAAATATATAGCTATATCTCACATAATGTATAATACTATAGTGTCTCTCAGTATGGCATCAGGCCACCATGTTTGTTAACGCTACATGCCAGACGTCTCGGCGAGGTTTCTAACGGTGCCCTGTGATGATCCATCCCATGCAGCTTGATTATTCTCACACAGCTCCTGCAAATTGTACGGTAGGGATGGAGTTGGAGTGACACCAGGCCTTCTGGACATGTGACCACAAACCGTTCATCTTAGCACGGTCCATGATGCCTCCACACAGAGTCGTTGAAAGTTCCTATTCAGGTCTGGACATGAAGGCTAATATTCCCCAAGCCCATCCAGAACCTGCTTACTGGGTTTATCCCATTATATGTAGAACTGTGACTCTATACTGACCAGCACTTTCCCCGCCGGGCTGGCGCTTTTCATCCCCGACTTAGCAGTCCGTGTGCATGTGTCTCATGGCCAGCCAGGTTTAGCATTCATTGTCCACAGTCTCAGTCCCCTTTCCCGCTGCGTGGGCTGCACAGCGGGGGGCGCCCAAACAAACAAACACTCTAATACAACAGACAAACACCAAACAAACAGAGGCGGCTTCATGGGGTAATTGCAGTGATTAAGAGATAAAGGAAGGGAGAGGGTGAGAGAGGGACACCCCCTCTGCGCTGACCTTAAAGCGCGCAATAAAAGAGTGCTCCTCTCTCAGCCTGCTGCCATCTCCTCACCCGCGCCACACACACAAAGGCACCACTAGAGGCTGGAGGATCATAGATCAGATATCCAAACATATTCAGAAGGTCAATTTTTCTGACCGGCTCCGGCTTTGTAAAGGTCTTTTGCACACAGTTGGAAACTGCAGCCTCGAAGTGACTGGAAATGGCTTCGGAAAAAGAGTTAGGAGGTTCCAGCACAAATCCACCAGCAAGGAAAGTATCTGGGAGCTTATAGCAATTATGGGATCCAAGCACTAAACGGTTCTATGTCATTGTCTTGCAATCGTGTAACTAGAACATCTACAGATAAACAGGAAGTGATTTGGGGCTAAATGTTGGTGGGAATGACGGATATGTGATGATCAGCTAATCAGCTAATCTCTGACTGCATCAGGAATGAAACCAACAAAGAGGAAAAAAACAACAAGCAACTTTCTATGGTGAAGCATTTGGCACGCTCAAATACAATCACGCCCGTTAGCCAATCATTAAGATCTGCTCTGGACCCATTTTCACACATGGAATGCGACATTCACTGCTATCTATCTATCTATCTATCTATCTATCTATCTATCTATCTATCTATCTATCTATCTATCTATCTATCTGTCTGTCTGTCTGTCCGTCTGTCTGTCTGTCTGTCTGTCCGTCTGTCTGTCTGTCCGTCTGTCCGTCTGTCTGTCTGTCTGTCTGTCTATCTATCTATCTATCTATCTATCTATCTATCTATCTATCTATCTATCTATCTATATATCTGTCTATCTATCTATCTATCTGTCTGTCTGTCTGTCTGTCTGTCTGTCTGTCTATCTATCTATCTATCTATCTATCTATCTGTCTGTCTGTCTGTCTGTCTATCTATCTATCTATCTATCTATCTGTCTGTCTATCTATCTATCTATCTATCTATCTATCTATCTATCTATCTATCTATCTATCTATCTGTCTGTCTGTCTATCTATCTATCTGTCTATCCGTCTGTCTATCTATCTATCTATCTATCTATCTATCTATCTATCTATCTATCTATCTATCTATCTATCTATCTATCTGTCTGTCTGTCTGTCTATCTATCTATCTGTCTATCCGTCTGTCTATCTGTCTATCTATCTATCTATCTATCTATCTATCTATCTATCTATCTATCTATCTATCTATCTATCTGTCTGTCTGTCTATCTATCTATCTGTCTATCCGTCTGTCTATCTATCTATCTATCTATCTATCTATCTATCTATCTATCTATCTATCTATCTATCTATCTACTACTTCTGTATGTGTAGCTCAATAAATATTCCCCATTGGTCTGCCTTCCAGGCAAAGCAAAGGGATGATGTTTCTTTGGGCAGAAAGGGAGCACCACCTGCTGGAGGGTCTGAATATGTTCCTTTAAGAAATTAGAGGAAGCAGAGAACCAGGAAGTGCTGGTAGAGTACAGTCAGACAATCTCTTGTCATCTGTATAATATCTCTTGAAGTCTGTAAGTAAGTATTTTGGTTGATTTACCTTATGTTGGATCATATTTGTGAGATTTAGGATCTCACCTCTTCTCGATCTATGATACCGCAAGTATTTCTAATAGCGCCATCTGCAGGAACCTGAAGTTCCTACCTCCTTAAAAACACGAGATGACTGTTTTTGTGTGGTGAGCTAATGTAGATTATGTTGTCAAAGACGTGAGGAATTGAAATGCAGACCTATATACAGGCTCTTGCAGGCTGATAAATGGAGCACCACTGCCCTGCCTATTTCAGAGTGTTCCCTGCTGTAGCACCCTCTTGGATTGGCTTGTCTAGTGAGGTTGGGTCGGATATGCTGGGGTAGGAAATATACCAGCATTTGTAGGACACTAGAATTCCTCACTCTTTAAAAGAAAGGTGCCAGAACGGTCCTTTAGAACGATACCACAGAAGAACTTCACGTGTCGTCATTTATTTTTTTTGTGTTAGTTGAAAAGAGGAGACCACTCCAGATATGATGTTAGGTTATTGAGCTCTGGTTCCAGAGTGCAGTCCAGAAATGCAGTCCAAAGCATCCAGGGATACAAATCCGGCAAGGGCGTGTATACTATTGTTGAGTATTCAAATCCTGTAGTGAGGCAACTCCTCCTAAAGGTCAAAGGAAGATAGGATCTATACCAATTAAAGGTTTTTGCCCAATCATACATGCGACCCAGGAACAAATCAGGAACCTATACCTTTTTTGTTTTACAGGAGCGCAGGATTGAGAGGCATTGGCCTAAAGGAAAACAGGATTCCTGCCTTTGGGAGAAAGATGGCTTATTCCTATATGAGCATATAAGCCGTGTACTGGACCCTGCCATGCTGCCCCATCACATGCTCCATTCGCCGCAAAGCCTCCCTCTGAATTATTGAGAAGAGCAAAGCAGTACCCAGCACCCTCTCTGATTATCCTCCAATCAATATGCCTCGCCTGCCTCCCTATAACATCAAACAAGCAGCGCTATTGATCTGGCCAATCACAGCCGGCCTGCCACATCTGGATGGAGGTGAGGAGGCTTGATTGAGCATGCTGTACACATAGCCCTAACATACAATAGATTCTCTCTGATGTGTGTCATTTCCCTCAGTCAGTCTTTTCCTCGTTGCTAGAGGAAGACTGCATATATTGACAGATATTGCACGTGTATATATTTTGTTGACATGGGAAAACCTTATAGCCTCATAGCTCACCAGACCAGAAATCAGTTACCTCTGAACCAAACCTACCTAATAGCGTGTAACACCTCCACAAGCACCAATAACAGCTGTGGTTCGATTTTACATAGACTGGGCAAGTTTCTGGATGTAGGCCACATCAATGTTCAGACACTCTTGCATCAACAATTGCGCAGTTGGCCCAGATTTGGTTTGAAGGCCTTCCATGGCACAAGTCCGAGGAGAATTCCCTGTAAGACTGGGATATAGCCACTGCTGGTAGACCTGTATGACCGTACGCTTCCTTACACCTGCAGATTCAGCTACTTCCTTCACACTATGGTCAAACGCAGTTACTCCTACTAGCCAATCATTTACATCTGCTTTGGAGCCATTTTCCACACATGCCCTATCATCCTCATGCAGCGCCATCTGCAGGAGCATGCAGTTACTAATATCTTAAACATGCAGGGTCATTTTTTTGTCCAGTGATCTTATTGACATATGGTATATATATATTTATATACACTATATTGCCGAAAGTATTCACTCACCCTTCCAAATTTGAATTCAGGTATTCTAATCACTTCCATGGCCACAGGGGTATAAAACCAAGCACCTAGGCGTGCAGACAGACATTAGTGAGAGAATGGGTCGCTCTCAGGAGCTTAGTGGATTCCAGTGTGGTACAGTGATAGTCATGAAATTCCCTCACTACTAAATATTCCATAGTTAGTGGCATTATAACCAAGTGGAAGTGACTGGGAACGACACCAGCTCAGCCAAATGGTAGGTCAAGTACAATGACCTGGTGGGGTCAGCGGGTGCTGAAGCACATAGTGGACAGAGGTCAACAACTTTCTGCAGAGCCAGTCTCTACAGACCTCCAAACTTCATCTGGCCTTCAGATTAGCTCACAAACAGCGTACAGAGAGCTTCATGGAACAGGTTTCCATGGCTGAGCAGCTGCATCCAAGCCTTACATCACCAAGCGCAATGCAACGTCAAATGCAGTGGTGTAAAGCACGCCGCCACTGGATTCTAGAGCAGTGGAGACGTGTTCTCTGGAGGGACCAATCACACATAAGAGATTTTGGACAATTCCATGGTCCCAACTTTGTGGGAACAGTTTGGGAATGGCCCCTTCCGGTTCCAACATGACTTGAATAACATGAAGCTGCTATAGCTGCATATTAAACCCTATGGATTAAGAATGGGATGTCAAGTCCATATGCGTGTGAAGGCATAATCCTCTCTACATAGACGAACTTCCAGAAACTGCCTTATATATTGAATCCTTTATAGTGTATACTGCCCTTTACACTGACTTTAATGTGAAAACTCCCTTTATACGGCTGCCCTACATCCTCCTACATATACATTAACTTCCCTCTAAACATTAACTTCCAGTTTTAAATTAAACTCCCTTTATACACTGACTTCCCTTTATACTTTAAACTCCCTTTATACACTGACTTCCCTTTATACTTTAAACTCCCTTTATACACTGAACTTCCTTTATACACTGAACTTCCTTTATACACTGAACTTCCTTTATACTTTAAACTCCCTTTATACTTTAAACTCCCTTTATACACTGACTTCTCTTTATACTTTAAACTCCCTTTATACATTAAATTTCCTTTATACACTGAACTCCCTTTATACATTAAATTCCCTTTATACACTGAACTCCCTTTATACATTAAACTCCCTTTATACACTGACTTCTCTTTATACTTTAAACTCCCTTTATACATTAAATTTCCTTTATACACTGAACTCCCTTTATACATTAAATTCCCTTTATACACTGACTTCTCTTTATACTTTAAACTCCCTTTATACATTAAACTCCTTTATACACTGAACTCCCTTTATTCACTTTAACTCCCTTCTATACTCCCCTTTATACACTCTGACTTCTCTCTTTACTGAACTTCCTTTACATTTAAACCTGAACTTCCTCCCCCTTTATACACTTGATACACCTTCTTTTTGATACTATAAACTCCCTTTATACTTTAAACTCCCTTTATTCACTGCACTCCCTTTATACACTGAACTCCCTTTATACATTAAAGCTATGAATGTATTTGCTCTCTCCTGTAAAGTCTCTATTTTGAGGAAGCACGTTTCTCTTTGGAGAACTATATGTACATATATTTTTATCCTGTGTACCCAGCGGTGTTATTCTGGGATGGCTGAGCTGTGAGGCAGGGTGTAACAGGTACAGACGTATCGACAGCTGTCAGCGTGTGGGCACTGGGGCCGAAGGTGCTGCAGGCTCCTACAGCAGAGTTTTACTAAGGCTGGAGTCTAGGGGAGAAAAAACCACGGATCTATTCATTCCACCGGAGCCGGAGTTCCCCTGGAGACAGCAACCTCGAGTGAGCTTTATCGATTTTCTTTTTCAATTACGTAGTGAAAGGTAAATCACAGTCAGAGGTGTTTCAAAATGAGCAGAATAAATACAAATAGAGGGCCTGTAAACGTACAATTATACCAGCTACCGCCCCGCCACACAGCCAGAGCAATTCAGCACACTGCACTGCTATGATTACTGAGATGGAATTGCCTGGGTGGAATGCCTATGTGCCTGTGAACTCTGCTTTCACTCCATACATGTATAAACCACAGCGTGTCCGTTGTTTCACCTCTATAGTGCATATAACCATTTGTTCATGTGCACCTGCTCCGTGTGTGTCTTCATCAGAACCATGCTACTTGTTTATAAAGAATACTGAGGAGACACTCCAAAGCAACACTCCAACACATCAGCTAATCCCCCCTCCACCGCTGCTGTGTAGTTAAGGATGGATGTCCTCATTTCAGATTATTTTCACTACACATATTAATAGAAGCAGGGCTGCTAAACAGCTGAACAGAACAGGGCACCAACCGAACGGGTCATAGGATGCACTAATAAATTAAATAATCAAATAATTCCTTATAAATCTTAACATCAGACAACATAACAGTACAGCCCATTTTTCTATGTATCCAGGTTGCCAGATTGTGTAGAACAACCCCCCCTCCTTTCCAGTCCACCGATTTTCATGTCAAAGCTTCTTGCCAGACCGTGTGGAATTTAGGAATACAACCATATTTTTTCCAACAACCAACATTCCTCTACATATGTATGTTGAAATGGGTTGCCAGGTTGTACATCCTTTGTTAACACCATTTTCCCCAGTACATCTTTTCTACATAGGGCAAAATTGGATTGCCACCACTCTTATCCTTCACTGTCTTGTATAACGTATATATCCAAAAATGGGTTGCCAGCTTATGTCGAATTTAAAAACACAGCCCTCCCCCCCACTATTATAAGCCTTTCAACATATGCTAAAATTGGTTGCCAGATTACAAATAATTAAAGTATGCATCTTAAATTCTTCTAGTACATATTTTGCACAAATGACTGAGCAGGTTTGTTTTTGTATCATGCGTGTCAAAATGGGTTGCCAGATTATAGTGTTTTACAGTACATATGACAAAATAACGTAGCCAGGTTGTGTAAAGTTTTTTAATGTGTGCTAAACAGGTTGCCAGATTATACAGAATTTAAGAGCACAATCTTACTTTTTCCATTTTTTTTCACACAAATTTCTATGTGTTTGAAACGGGTTGCCAGATTGTACATATCTTACCATACCTTTGCCAGTACATCTTTTCTGGCATATATTGAACTGCCAGTTTTTAAGAAGGTGGTCTTTTTCAGCAAAATACTTTATTTCTACAACACCTGAATGAGGTTGCCATTGTTGTATGAAAAAAATATTAATTAATTTTATTTCATTTTATTAAAAAATATTAATTTATAAATTATTAATTTTTTTATTAGTTCATACGTGTCAACAGACACAGCCCCTTTCCAATACATACCTTCTTTCCTTCTCTGCCAGGTTCACCCACCTTTTATACCTATTTCTTGGACTACAGTGCATGTTTTACTTCAGACGTTTAACTGTGTTCAGGCCTTTACATCTGCTCCCTGTGTATCTTGATCAGAAGTCACTGGCTTGCTGTGTTTCTGCTCTACAGCCACTGCAGTGTTATATGGGAGATGTGTAGACCTACAACACTGTAGCAGGCTCTATGCCTCTCTCTCTCTCTCTCTCTCTCTCTCCCACACTCGCTTTTTTCTGTGGGGTGGGATGGGACAGAGTAGGGGGGAGTTGATTACATAACAGCACTTTAGAGTCCCCCAAAAAGGCCAGGAGCACCAACCAACGACAGCAGAGCTGGGTCAGAGCGCTCCTCCAAAAAACAAGCTCGGGACGACTATTACATAAACGGAACACCGCAGACAGAAACGTGGCACGCAACGTCAGCCTGCATAGGAACATTCTGATATCACTGAGCGCTTCATTTGTCACCATGGTGACTTGTTATGGTGCAGTTGTGTGTGTGTGTGTGAAGCCTGTAACGTAGTCTGCTGGCTGTAGGTAAATATGAAGAATGTAGGCCTCTCAAAACATGGCTGCACCTGTTACAGCTGAATGTATGAACTCGGGCATAGAGCTGTAGGTGCTAAAGCCATGCTGGGTATCCTTTACGTACAGGCCATCATCATCATCCTATGCATGACTGCAGTACTGCAAAGCTGCAGGTTCTTTTATCACCAGAAGAGGGCAGTGCTCTCACTCAGCCTGAGCAGCCTGTCCCGCTCAGTGCCTCTTCATGGTGAGTCAACTTTCTTTCAAATGAACACATACACAACAAATTAAACCCAGTCATGTATTCGCTGTTCGGCACTGTAACTGCGACCGAGTCTGCAAGTCTGAGATTGTCCATTTTTCTTTACTTACCATGCCTAATATGATCACGGGTTTGGGCATCATCATGACAATTTTTGTTAAACGATGCTAACAATCTCCAGAAAGCACCTTGGCATCCTCATGTATATTTTTATAACATAATATCAACTACAATAAACATGAAATGACCAGAATTACACTCCACTGGTCAGATACAGTGGTGTAATGGGAGGCAATTGGAGCCTGGGGCAGCCAAACCCCCTACCATCTTTATTGGGCCCCTACTCAACCAGATAATGTGAATGTAGACCATGTGGCCATGGAACGGGATGTGATGTCTGAGGACGTTCTCAGGGAGGATCATGAGAATTCTCGTCAGGATGCTTTTGCAGGAGCAGAAGGGAAGGCTGTCACTCGCACCTGGAGAGAAGATTGAGGAGTGTGGAGGAAGATGGGGGGAGGTGAATCTCTTTCAGTAATGGCGGCTATTGGAGTGAAGGTCAAATGCAACGACCTCTTCAAACCGTGTGTGTAAAATGAAGAGGCAACTCAAACCATGCGACCAAATGCAGGTGAAGCTACCTGTTTAAGATTTACACAGCTAGTACAGTAATTTTGTGTGCTGTGATTATTCTACATGGTTCGGACACACACACGCGCACAGTCACACACGTACATACATACACACACACATACACACACACGCACAGACACACGCGCACACTCACACACGTACATACATACACACACACACACACATACAGACACACACACGCACATACACACAGACACACACATACATACACACATATACACACACACACACACACACACATACACACACACACACACACACACCTACACACACAAGTACATACATACACACACACACACACTCACACACACGCACACACACACACACACACACACACATACATACACCCACACACGTATGCACACACACACACACACACACTTACACACACAAACACACACGTACATAACTTACACACACACCTACATACACACACACACACACACATACACACACCTACATACACACACACACGCACACCTACATACATACACACACACAAACACACACACATGTACATACACATGTACACACACACACACACACACACACATGCACGCACATACACACACACTCACACACACAAACACACACGTACATAACTTACACACACACCTACATACACACACACACACACACACACAAACACACACACACACACCTACATACACACACACACGCACACCTACATACACACACTCACACACACAAACACACACGTACATAACTTACACACACATGTACATACACACACACACACACACACACACACATACACACACCTACATACACACACACACACCTACATACATACACACACACAGACACACATACACACACCTACATACACACACACACACGTACATACACGTACATACACACAGTCAGCACTACCACCTTATAACCAAGCCATCAAACCCCACGCCCGTCCCATCTGTGCTTCTCTGCTGGAGGAAGAGCTCCTCCCCGGCCATGCTGCCACCCTCAAGGATGATTTTCACCGTTAAAAATAAATCTGTCAAGGGCTTCCACATAACATCTTTAGGCTCCGTTTAGCACCGCT